>OY759261.1:63787416-64009916 GCA_963662155.1 Lamellibrachia columna
AGCCGCACAGAAATCAATCCGTGGCCCCGGTCTCTTGCTTGACCTCCACGCTCAGTCCCACCCGGGCAATCGAACGGAACTCGGCTATGGCATCCCGACGCTCAACAGCGGCGTCTTCATGGCCCGTAACTCTAACATCAGATCTCTCGGCAAGCGAGTCTGTGGAAGAAGTAAGTGTATCTTGGCTTCTTAACGTCTTCGCCTTCGTATATCAAACAAGACTGCCACCCGAAACAGTACGCTAAAGGTGGCAAAGAGACCTTTGGCTTATCGAAAGTTCAATAAATGTTTCATTTATTTTTAAACGTATTCACAGTGCTACCATTAACACAATCGATAAATAATTTGTTCCATTCATTTACCGTCCTCGGGGAGAACGATTCGTTTTTTTTACTAATGCTTCTTTGTGCCCTCGAATTCTAATTCTAATTCTAATTCTACAACCTTCTTAAAGTTTGAAAAGATATTTCTATCAATATCTCTATAATCATTTAGTATTTTAAGCACGTATACTCGTATGTACGGTCTGCTCTTTGTTTCCTGATCTCCAGCGTTGTCAAACCACACTCCGCCAAGATTTTCCATAACTAATATCTGTAAATTTTGGATTCAGCTTAGCTGTTTTTCTTTGTATTCTTTCCAGTGATCACATAATCCATCTTACGATATGTTCTTTGTAGACAACGCGTGCTTCGAAAACCTAGTTCGCGGCAGTAGCCCGAATAGCCTCGGCTACTACTTCAACGCGGGGGGGTACCGTGCCGTGCCGTCGCCCGGTATCCCGAAACCGGGCAACGACCCGTACTACGCCGACGGCTACAACGTCAAGACGCACGGGTCTCTCAAGGGCGGACTGGTGGATTCCATCCTGATAGATATCCCCGCTCAGGAGCGCCTCAACGCCAGCCGACGAAGGAGATTCGCTGCAGCCGTCGCCCGGGCCGTGAAGCACTTCCTCGATGACCACTACTGAGGTTGGTCTCGCTGGAACCGACATCCGGACGACGTCACCGGCCACGGACACCCTTCGAATATAAAACAGTGCATTGTTTGTCTTAGTTCAGGCTGAAACATAAACAACCTTAGAGTAATGAAATAAAATGCAAGAGCGAGGGTGTTAATTGTGTGTCGTTATTATTTCATTAGAAACTACGCATCTATCAGTTATTGACAGTGCCGGGTTAATTGGCAGTGCCGGGTAAACAATGTGAGGGCCTGGTACAAACTTTTTATAGGGGTCCATGCAGAGTGCGTGAAAGACAAAGATCGAGACGCGTGGTATTGAGTATGGAGGTAACTCTATACCTTGATGTTTATTCAATGATGACTGAACATGAGCATTCACAGATTGTTGTCGACGACGTCAGTAGTTATAGTGCTTTTCTGACCAAGCAAATCCGGACACCATGTGCACAAATCACTTCCGTTTCCGGTTTATTGCGCATTACAGCATACAACATACCAGAAAATAATACGAGTGACATCCAAGTTCAAGTAATTCCAGCTCTGCGGATTTCCACGATGGTCGCATAGCGTGGGGATGTCCCCAGTGATTCATGTAACCCAGACTTTGGGGATTTCAAACGTTCATCTGTGGAGAAAAGCTACATGGCTCACTGCCCCCTGTGGTCCACTCCTCCCTACGTATGAGTCTGCCCAAAATCGTTGCCGCCATTTCAGTTATAATGCTCCCTTCCCGTGCGTGCCGTGTAAAAGAGGATAGCGTAATGTACACGTTTTGGGATTTTCGGACCATCTGAGATTAAATTAGGTTGATGTGGTCATTAGTGCTTCTGTCGTAATACATATGGGCCGCAGCTTAAGGCTTTTGTCTTTCACATAGGTTTGTAAGCCTAACAGGATGTGGGAGTAAATCAGAACAAATGGGGAATAAATCGCAGTACGGGGTGCAATGCCCTTACTTTGCGTGTTAGAAATATCCTCAACCGAGGAACAAGCCCAGGGCGCTCAATCGCCGTTTCGAAAAATAATTGTGATTGATGACAATAAATCCGTAATTATGTTCAACCAGACAAGTGGTTTAAGAAGTTATTAAAACGAAATAGTCGCGGTGTTATATAAGTGGTTATTTTGTACAGGCTACGGTTCGGTTGGGCAATGAAGCTGTCATGTTCACTTTGGTGAAACGGGTAATTTTATATAATTATCTTTGTAGAAAAGCTAGCTTGATTGCCCAATCAAACTGTAGCCTTTTCACAACAACCACTTATATAACGCCGCGACTACTAAATAATTTTCATTTTAATAACTTCTTAAATCAGTTGTCTGTTTAAACAACACTACGGATTTTATTCATCAATCACAATTAGTTGTCGAGACACAGCGAATTGGCACCCTGGATTTGTTCCTCAGTAACCTTAAGCTGCAGCCGGTATACGTTACTACAGAAGCATCACTTGTATACAGCTGTATATATATATATATGTATATATATATATATATGTGTATGTGTGTATGTATGTATATATTTGTTGGCCAAAAACCACCCTGCAATAAAACTAGTGTGTAGACAAAAGTGATTGAAAAGACGTCTTGTCGAATATAATACAACACTTTATGGACAAAACACAGGTTGCATTGCAGACTATGCACAAGTGGAAATGGATGCGTTCCTCCTTTCATCACAAACACCTTCTCATCTACCCTAGAACACGACACATGGCCTCAACATATCCAGCAAATACAACCATGTTACATTGTTCAATGAATAGGCATGGTCTTGATATCAGATGACATCTGATGGTTTCAACCAATTGGTCCTGACATCTGATAGTCTCATAAACATATTCCTGACATCCGATTGTCTCAGCCATGTGATATCTGATGGTCTCAACCACGTGGGCCTGATATCTGATGGTTTCAATCCATATGATTGTCTCAGCCACATGACATCTGATTGTCTCCGCCATGTGGCTTTGATATCTGATGGTCTCTACCACGTGGGCCTGACATCTGATGGTCTCAGCCACGTGGGCCTGACATCTGATGGTCTCAGCCACGTGGTCCCAACATCTGATGGTCTCAGCCAGGTGGGCCTGCCTCTATGGCTACCGAGTCTTGTTGATGGTTCTGTGTTGCTTCAGACAACGTGGAGAACAGAACCTGAAGTCAAGGTACTCAAATGGCACCTTGCCACTGATGTCGACACCACACTGCCAGCAGCGACTGCAACAAAATGTCACATTCTAAGTAACTGTGCATTCTGTGAAGCCATATATTATGGGTAAAAGTGCATTCGGAGTAACTCAATTATTGGCTAATTTGCATTCTGGATCATTATGTGTAGCTGTGTATTCTTGGCAACTTCATCTGTTTGTTTTGCATTCTGGGTAATTGTATATTTTGGGTAGCAATGCATTCTGTGTAACTGTATGATTGTCTGTTGTGTATTGTGGATAATTATGGATTCTGTGGAGCAGGGTATTCTGGGTAATTTTATTTTGGTTGTTTTGTATTCTGGATAACTGTGCATTTTGAGTAATCATTCATTTTAGGTAACTTTACGCTTTGTTGATTTGCATTCTGGTAATTGTGCATTCTCTATAGTGCTGTATTTAGGGTAACTTCAGCTTTGGTTGTTGTGCATTATGGGTACTTATTAACTATGTGTAGCCATGCTTTCTGAGTAATTTAATTTTTGTGTCTGTTTTGCATTCTGGGTAATGTAATTATTGGTGGTTATGCATTCTGAAGAAGTAAAAATTGGTGAAATAAAAAAAAATTAAACTGTGAAAGGGACTGCTGAATGTAATTATTCTGCCTAGTTGCCATGGAAATGACAATACAAACCTCAGTATAACTGAAGTATCTCCCAGTGTTGACATCTGACCCAAGAGACGCCTCTCTGCCATCAGGGCCCGCTACAACATTAAACATATTTGTCATATATGTATGTATGTATGTATGTATGTATGTATGTATGTATGTATGTATGTATGTATGTATGTATGTATGTATATATATATATATATATATATATATGTATATATATATATATATGTGTTGAATTTTAAAGCTGCTTCCTCAAATGGTTCAGCCCATCGCAAATCCAGTTCATTTATGTTCAGAAGTGTAGTGTGTGGCTAGTTTAAGTAATGTGTGCAGCCTGTTTAATAAAAAATGCCTATTTTTTTCAAATCATCGAAAAAAAAATTCTTTAGTCATTAGAACTGGTAAGGATCAAAATAGTTGATATCCAGAATGGTAAGCACTGTGTGGGTCAAGGCTGATCATGGGCGTCACTTCCATCCTCTCGTCGATCACATGACAAAGTTACGAAATTTCACCAAGGAAAAAAATCGTGATTTTTCAGCATTTTGATTTTCACATCAGTTAATGCTTGAACAAGCATTAATTAATTTAATAGTTTGTCTGATGATTTCACAAAAACTACATATAAAAGTTGCACAAACGAGCTAGCATGTTGCAGTGGATACTAGGTAGGTTTGGTTTTTCGCAAAATGAATTTGAAATGAGATTAACAAAAAAAACGAAGTGATTAAGCACCTTTAATTGTTTCCTATTCTTGGAAATCATTGTCACTCAATTTAAATGTTTACGTATATAATATTATAGATATCATCTCCCCAACTTATGTATAAATTATTCTATAAATTGTTTGAGTTTTTATTTTATTTATTTATTTTTTATATTTTTATTATTATATATGAATAGATAAACGTCGACAATTGTTAATGGCCCCTTACTTAAAATTATGATCATTATGTTATACAGAGAAAACTGAACAATGTGCTGGTGTTATAACTAAAATTATAAATTGTTATAACAGGTTATGGACAATAACATAATTTAGTTACTGACCTTCTCCAGCATTGGTACATGTCCTACTGATGTCAACATTGGTACATGTCCTACTGATGTCAACATTGGTACGTGTCCTACTGATGTCAACATTGGTACGTGTCCTACTGATGTCAACATTGGTACGTGTCCTACTGATGTCAACATTGGTACGTGTCCTACTGATGTCAACATTGGTACGTGTCCTACTGATGTCAACATTGGTACGTGTCCTACTGATGTCAACATTGGTACGTATCCTACTGATGTCAACATTGGTACGTGTCCTACTGATGTCAACAATGGTACGTGTCTTACTGATGTCAACATTGGTACATGTCCTACTGATGTCAACATTAAAGCTCCCTCTTTAATTAATTTAACCCATCACGAATCAGGTTCGTTGATGTTCAGATCTGTATTGTGTGTACAGTCTAAGTAATATTTATAGTCATTTTAATAAAAGTGTACATACTTTTGTTAAAATTATTGAGAGAATTAACTTTGATTGCTAAACTTACATATATATATATATATATATATATATATATATATATATATATATATATATATATGTATATGTATATATATATATATGTATGTAAGTATATATATATATATTATATAAATTATATATATATATATATTATATAAATTATAAATAGCCTTGTTACAATAGTATGTAGAGGCTGAGCAACTATTGCCATCTTTCAGGCCAGACCGAGCAATAATAATTTAGTTTGTCTGATGACTTCATCAGAACTAAATAACAAATTTGCACAAACGAGCTAGCATCTCGTAGTCGATACTTAATACATTAGATTTTTTTGTTAGATGAGTCTGTGACGAGATAAGTAAAAAATCTAAATGAGGAGGGGCCTTTAAATGTTGTACCTTTTCACGGTCGCTAAGAGCAAGGAAGCGGTCAGTCTCTCTCGTTACTTCCTCCTTCTTTGCCTCTTCAGCTTTCTGATCCTAGAAAATAAATGCAATTTTTTTATTGCAAACTTTTAACAGATCATAGCAGATATGAGGGCAGTTTCACACTGAATGGTGGCACAGGCTCTTGATAGGTTTGAAAAATAAATTCTAAGGTATTTTCTGTTGTATACATTTCTCAATGTCACAACACATTTTCATGGATAACTTTGCTGCGTTATGCAAGGCAGCAAAAACTGCAATTTATGCAATCAACAACACAACACAGATATAGAGATATGAAAAGGCCAAATGAATGACGTTTATTGTGGGGATTAAGGGTAAGCCCACTTTCAAAGAAATGTAAAACAAAGAAATGTGGGCTCCACAACCCAACGCCAGGCTGACTACGCCCCATGCGAGCCTCCTGGACGTCGGGTTCAATAGAGCCCACATTTCACCACAAAGCAGTAGCAGTATTCCTAGAACAAATAAAAGAAACAATGGCATTACTATTGTTATTGAACACCCTTAAACCAAATAGCATAATGCCCTACATGCTATCACGCAGTCTATGAATACAACTACCTGCTTAAAAATACACTAGCTCTAACTGGAATAACTACAAAGGTGGGGCCAATTCGCTACACGAAAAGTTCTAAAATCCAAGGTGGAAGGGAAGCGAGCTGCGTCCCAGCGTTAAAACCCGTGAACACTTCTGGGAAAGCCAAAACTCCCATGTCCACTATCGCAATCAAAAAATGGGAAAGCTTGAAGGCAGCAAAAACTGCAATTTCTGTTAATTCTTGGCTGAAAATTAAAACACACATCAAAGTGATATCTTGTCTTTAAGATTAAGCTTATTTTGGAGTCAAAAAGGAAAAAATAAGAATTTGTAGGGTTTGCATTTTTTCAAAGACATTTTCAATGGATATCTGAATGCGACATATGGCACTTGAATCAGCGTCTAGTTCACATGTGATTTGATCTATCAGGTATTTTGCTACATAATTATCGTTATTATATTGATGAACAACACACTTTCGAACTACACCAGATTTATTTTCATTACATTCAAAACAAGAAAGATTTATGCAAACCCAGACATACAGACAAACAACATGTAACACATCTTACATAGAAGATTATCAAATTATCAAAACATAATAAAAAACAGGTCCATAAATCAGGTGAAATATAAACGTTATTTAAATGTAATGCTGATTACACAAAGCCTGACCTTGAGCCTCTCTTTTTTGGCTTTCCGCTGAGCCCTCTTCCTCGCTGATTCCCTGTCCTTCCTCTTCTCTTCCTGCTCCTGGGATATTGCCTCAGGGATCTGAGACAACAAGCAAGTTGAACACCCAGCATAAACACACTGATGTTCGGGGAAATAGGATTTGATAATTATCACCAATGCGAGGATTCCATAATGCAAATAGATCCATGACAAACAGAAATGACATTAATTTCATTTTAGAGAATGAAAACTCCACCTTCTTCTGCTACTTCAAGAATTTAGCTACCTCAGCTCTGCGCTAAAAAATTGCGTTCAAGAACTTTGCCTCTTGAGAGCCAACACAATGCCATGTGGGGGAGAAGTACAGATGATTTTAAGGGATATGCATTGATGAAGTTAGTAATATACACAGCCATGTCCAAAACTGCCTTCATATCATCAGGTTAAGTTCTTGATGCAACATTTATGGAGTTTGGAGTAATGTCGCATAAGACTTGAAACCCTGGTGTTGCACCTATCACAGCTGACGCACCATCTGGAGTTACCATAGAGCTTCTGCAATGGCAATTCACGTTGATCAGATAGTGGCTTTCTGGGATATTTTTTCAGATTATCGATGGGATAGCTTGACTAATGTTTACTGTGATATATTATGACCTTCAGGATGTTCTGCGATGTTCAGTCTGATAGCCTAGAATTCCTTCCTCTTCCTGTTCCTTGGTGCAGGTCGTCAGAGGCAATAAAAATAAAAATTGTATGTGCTCAGTGCAGACATCTCATGACCCAGCTGGAAACATGCTCATGAGCCCCTGGTACGTATTAGTCTAGAGACTAGACACTAGTCTATTGACCCAGTTATTAGTCTAAGCACTAGTCTATTGACCCAGGTTTTAGTCTAAGCACTAGTCTATTGACCCAGGTATTAGTCTAAGCACTAGTCTACTGACCCAGGTATTAGTCTAAGCACTAGTCTACTGACCCAGGTATTAGTCTAAGCACTAGTCTACTGACCCAGGTATTAGTCTAAGCACTAGTCTATTGACCCAGGTATTAGTCTAAGCACTAGTCTATTGACCCAGGTATTAGTCTAAGCACTAGTCTATTGACCCAGGTATTAGTCTAAGCACTAGTCTATTGACCCAGGTATTAGTCTAAGCACTAGTCTATTGACCCAGGTTTTAGTCTAAGCACTAGTCTAATGACCCAGGTATTACTCAATTAATATTTCTAGCAACACTTACACTAATAAACCTATGAAACGTGAATGTTTTATTAGAATGTTACATGAGTGTCATTGTCATAATATACCATACCTGCGCTTCACCATAGTTATATCTATCAGGAAACTCAGTCCGAAACTTTCGGAATTCGTTCCTTGTTGGTTTGTTACTGGCAACAGTGTAAGGTGTTCTCCCCAGCTTGTCCCTGGGGAAAACGGGAATAATTAGGCCGCATTCTATATTTGGTGTTAGCTACTTCAAAGTGAACAGGTAATGTTACAAATTATAACCAACATGTAATTAAAAACTATAATCATAATACTGCTGTCCCTTATATTACAGCTTTATATATTACTTAAAGCATGTAATGTGTATTTTTACTACTCTACTAAATGATTTGTAATGTTTTAAAATATTAATTCGGGGACAGGGTCTGAGAATTAGTATGCTTTGTACAAATAGGGAAATGTTGACAATTATGAAGGCCCTGTAATGGTCAAACTTAGTTCAGTGTTAGGTCAGACTTAGGTCAGTGTTAGGTCAGACATAGTCCAGTGTTAGGTCAGACTTACTTAAGTGTTGGATCGGCCCCCACACGTAGCAACAATGAAACCATCTCGCTACTTCCTGCTTCTGCTGTCACATGCAATAATGTCCTCTGTCCATCCCCAAATGGCTTGTTCAATATATCAGTAGTTATTGTTGAGAAGTCACCTTCTGTTTTTTGTGTGTTTTCTAGATTGCCGCTTCTCGCACCTTCTGAATTTTGCACAACAGAACATCGCACTTTCTCAGAACATTCCATTTTTTGCTGTTCCTCTGCATCATCTGCCGGAGAACAGTTAATATTCTGCTGTTCCACCAAATCAATTAGTTCTGTGCTTCCTGACTGATGAGTTAGCTCTTCCAGCAGTTGGTGTAGCGAATGCAGGTCACATGACTTGCATGCTGTATACAACTGGTTTCTCAGTTGCCGTGATGACTCATCTACAATGAAATCAGCATGCAAACATTTAGAAACTGCAATAATATTTTTAATACCAACACAAACAAGCTGGTGGGTAATTTTTAGTTAACATAAATATCTTCAATGAAATTGGGTGCAAACATTTAGAAACTGCACTAATCTTTAAAATGCCAACCCAAAGGAACTGGTGGGTAATTTCTATTTAACATATCATCCTGCTTAGCTTACTATCATTTCTTTGTTTCTATTATCAAGATTATATCAAAGCCTTCAAAATGTTTTGTTCTGGCTAGAAACACCAATGTTAAGCCAATACACAACTGAATGTGTGTACTCACTGGCAAAAAATTGGGCAATGCAAAAATGCAAAGAATCTGTTCTTATAAGCATACACCAAAATATGTTTCTCTAGACAACAATTTAACTGTTTCGCACTAGTGGTGTCATTTGGTGACTAGTGTAGTAGAACAACTGAAAAGTAGTGCCACTGTTTAACACCAGATGGCCAAATTACAATAATTATGGATCCTGCTGATTAAAAACGGGGTGTATGCTAATTAGGACATGTATGCTTAATAAGTCGAATGCCAAGTACTCAACTAGTTCAAGCCAAAGTTTCACTGTCTTACCCATTGCAGGATCTTCCTCTTGTTTCTCTCCCATCTTCCTTGAATTATTCCCACCTTTCCCCCTTTGTCTCCGTGGCTTCCTTGAGCAGCAGTCATATTGCTTCAGGTGCAGAGTGTCAAACGTCTCCATGCTAAACTGTATCTCTGTATCAGAGCTGCTCTCTTGGTCACCAGGGGGCGTCTCCATTACAATGGTTCCAAATGACGATTCTGATGTAATTACAGCTGGAAATAAAAATGGTCACATTTCAGTTGCTAAATGTTTCTGTTGTGTAAGTAACTGTATGTCACATAATATGAATTTTTAAACTTATTTTTTGTATTCGTATAAAGTGAAAACTAATTAAGCCCTTTAATGGCCAAACGCCCAAAGATTAGGTCAGCTTATGCTGGCCAGTGAATTTGAATGATCTGTTGGATAGTGGTGAAACAGACACGCAACTAAACCTTGACCTATAACCTGTAGATCTATGCTGTTTTTGACCGGTGGTTATATGACCACTGAACCGGTGATGCAACAAATGTTTTGGTAGACTCAGGCCACCGGACCACCTGCAATTTTGAGTACTCTTTGGGAACATGCTACAGAGGCTATATAATTAGCTCCAAATATATGGGATATGTGAAGAATCAAAAGGTTCACCTTCAGCACAGTCCTTCTGGTCAACTGTCACCGCTGTCTCACTCTGCTGTGGGATGTTGTCACGTGTCACCTTCTTTGGTGACAGTCGGACAGGCCGAGGCAAACTTGTTGTACATCCTGTAGAAAACATGTTTCTATGACAGAAATTTCCTTCCATGTTGGCTACCATCATTTGCGTGTGCATGTGTGCGTGTGCATGTGCAAGTGTGCACACATTTGTGTGTGTGCACGTGTGTGTGTGTGTGTGTGTGTGTGTGTGTGTGTGCACGTGTGTGCGTGTGTAGACAAGACTGCCACCAGAGCAACAAGCTCCAGATGGCAAGTGGACAAGACAGCCACCAGAGCAACAAGCTTCAGATGGCAAGTGGACAAGACTGCCACCAGAGCAACAAGCTTCAGATGGCAAATGGACAAGACTGCCACCAGAGCAACAAGCTCCAGATGGCAAGTGGACAAGACTGCCACCAGAGAGAGCAACAAGCTCCAGATGGCAAGTGGACAAGACTGCCACCAGAGCAACAAGCTTCAGATGGCAAGTGGACAAGACTGCCACCAGAGCAACAAGCTTCAGATGGCAAATGGACAAGACTGCCACCAGAGCAACAAGCTCCAGATGGCAAGTGGACAAGACTGCCACCAGAGCAACAAGCTCCAGATGGCAAGTGGACAAGACTGCCACCAGAGAGAGCAACAAGCTCCAGATGGCAAGTGGACAAGACTGCCACCAGAGCAACAAGCTCCAGATGGCAAGTGGACAAGACTGCCACCAGAGAGAGCAACAAGCTCCAGATGGCAAGTGGACAAGACTGCCACCAGAGCAACAAGCTCCAGATGGCAAGTGGACAAGACTGCCACCAGAGCAACAAGCTCCAGATGGCAAGTGGACAAGACAGCCACCAGAGCAACAAGCTTCAGATGGCAAGTGGACAAGATTGCCACCCAGAGCAACAAGCTTCAGATGGCAAGTGGACAAGATTGCCACCAGAGCAACAAGCTCCAGATGGCAAGTGGACAAGACTGCCACCAGAGCAACAAGCTCCAGATGGCAAGTGGACAAGACTGCCACCAGAGAGAGCAACAAGCTCCAGATGGCAAGTGGATAAGATTGCCACCAGAGCAACAAGCTCCAGATGGCAAGTGGATAAGTTTGCCACCAGAGCAACAAGCTTCAGATGGCAAGTGGACAAGATTGCCACCAGAGCAACAAGCTCCAGATGGCAAGTGGACAAGGAAGCCATTGGATTATAGAGTCCAACAATTAGTCATCTATATGTAGCCTGCCCTTATCAGATATGTGTGTGGTAGTTCATAAGTGACCGTCATGATAACAATTGAAAAAAAAATCGTTATCACATAAATATCCTTCTATGCCTTGGTACTTGGTGCTGCAAGTCAATATCTTGATGGCTTTTTTCCAATTCTCGAAATTGCGACAATACTTACAGTTACAGTAACGTCTAGTGATGCCTTGCCCTTGTGTTGTGTAACTTCGGACAGTTTCAAGCCAAAAATACGCATTGTCAACAATTGTCCGAATAGCATTGCGGACAATTGTACGTAGTAACTATACAGAGTAATTTGATTGATCATAGAAAGAGTAATTGTTGGGTGAATTTCGAAAAAATAAAACTGAGACGACCTGACCATGGGGGTGTAGATGAAAGACGCAAGGATTCTAGGAGGAGCAGCATAACATACATACAAACATAACATACATACAAACATAACATACATACAAACATAACATACATACAAACATACATACAAACATAACATACATACAAACAAACATAACATACATACAAACATAACATACATACAAACATAACATACATACAAACATAACATACATACAAACATAACATAACATAACATACATACAAACATAACATACATACAAACATAACATACATACAAACATAACATAACATACATACAAACACTGGCTGGATTAAAGGAAGCTGCATATGCATATATGTATTATCTGATAACGGCTCCGTATAAGATTATTTACAGTAGCCCTGACCGTTTGACTACATAGCAGTGTTGGCCAGTATTACTACAAGACAAGACAAGCAACATAGACATTTAATAGTTACCATGACAACGGACTGTTGCCAACAGCCTGTGGATGCGCTGTACTTCGTGGAAGGTCGGTCGTCGAGTCTGGAAGGGGATTGTACGGATGCGCAGGTCGTTCTTCCTCAGAGGGGCGTCTCGACCACCAAAAAATATCGACCGGTTGAAGCTGGGTGCTCGTAGGAAGATATAGTCACACTCTCTCAGACGGTCAGCCCAGTTCCTCAGTAACTCCTGGATTTCCTATAACAAGAAATGTCAGTCTTCAGAACAATTCCTGTATCTTTCTGTCAAAAGAAACGTTCATCATGAGGACAACGGCAGTCATGACAACAACCTCTATGGGTAGCAATGCTTGTCATACACTCATAAGTCACAGATTCCACACTGTTAAAAATATGATTAATAGTTAAATAACTCATAAAGAAATCACATACAGTGGCTCATGTGTGATAATTATTATTAAACATCACAAATTTGATGTATTATATGACAACTGGAAAATTACAACAGAGATTTATTTCCAATATGAACATAAATAATATGTAAACAAGCCATGTATATGGATGGCTGTTTATACACCTATTGTTTCATAATAACTGTGTTCATACTTTAATACCAGCACTTTCCAAAAGGCATCAAAATAAAGGATAGCATATTCATTATTTGAAGGTCTAATTTTCTACATTCCACTCAGCAAATCATTAATGAAGGATATCACCTGCATGAGAGCTGCTTCGTTGTATCTCCTCAGACTGGCACCCCCAGACTTTGGGGCATTACCCTGGCCATCTCGGGTGCTCTGGGCACTGCCACGTTTTGCCCGTACCACATAGCGGTGAAATGTCTTGTGAGCCATGACCTGTGCACTGGAAAACAGTTGTCACAGAGATATAGTAGGTCTATCTGCAGACCTTGAATTTAGATGAACACCTAATTTTTTATTTTTGTGCTCCCAGAATTTTGAAAAAAAGATTTTCAGTCATCGTCCGCACCTGTCAGTTATATGGTATAATATGGTACCTGGTATATGACGGATGCCTACTGGATAATGCACATTTAATGATATCAGTATCTTGTCATCATTGGGTAATACCGGGAAAACACCAAATCAGCGCCATTCATTGGTTTTTCAACATGGAAAGAGGACACACCTTGCTATTGTAATGCAAAGACGTTGGACAAAGGCATGCGGATTCAAATTGTTTTTAACAATATTTACACCAATTTACTTCATAGTGGTCATACAATTGCACTAAGGAGACAGACAATCCAATTGACAATAAAATTTGTCAAGAAATTCTGATTAATGTGATATTTGACTGTGACAGGGAACTTTGAAGGCTTCAATTTCGAGTGAATCGAGAATGGCACCAATTTTCACCCAGCTGCAGTACATGCATAACACATTTTACTGCTATTATTCTTGGAGATCAAATTGCTCTCCTCTGCATTGCTTAGAAAAACTATTCGCTCAGCATCATTTCAGCATCATCAAATTTGAAGACCTGCATCTAGTGATCAAGTAATACACTATTTCAATACATATACCAGGTAATAATGGGTATTTCTTATATGTTTTGTCAACAATACATACATCTTTCAAATAAACACAACTTTTAGTAGTAAGAAGTGAATTCCACAAACTTTACACTGCAGACAATTACTTAAATATTTTAATGTACATATAAGATATTATAAGATATTATATTAGCAGTCCAGCCATCTCATCCTAATTTAACTAAAAGGTATGTTCTTATACAGCGCGGTATCCAGTCCTTAGGACTGCTCAAAGCACTTTACACTTTACCCCCTGGTAGACCTGTTCATTCCAACACTAACTCAACTTCTCTGGGAAGCTGCAATTACAGACTATCCATCCAAATACCCACCATTGTCTATAGCCAGATTCTCATTCAAAAAGCTAAGTGAAATGTGGCAACATAGAGACGAAAACTACATTTATACGCACCTATAGACATGACAAGTCAACTTACCCATGAAAGAGGGCCGCTGCAAAGTGGCCCCCTCCGGCCATAAGAACTGCCCACTTCAAGTGTCCTGGTAGGGCGGTGGCCAACTTCACCAGCTCCTGTGCAGTCTGGACCGGAGCCTAAGAACAGATGCTATGAGAAGCTTGAACTGCATATTAAACACATGTGGCGACACCTAGCAGACAACGATAATAACATTGCACATGTAGCACCACCTACCAGATACCAGTATCATTACATACAGCCAATATAGAGACAACTACGGTAATAAGTGTCCAACATTTTCTTATTTTGCATTTCTAAAAATGTACTACCAGTACTACATACACAAGCTGATGCTGTACGGGTGGTCCCGCAATAAGCCCAAATGAATTTCTTAGGGATCACATGAGTTGCACATCAATATAATTCTTAATTAGCTAAACATTCCTTGTACCATTGCAACTGAATAAATTAATTCTTTAAAGATTACTTATTCTACCTTCTTATTCTGCAGAATGACCCTGTGGATGGAGACGAGCTCATCCTGTTTATTCCTGAAGAACACCCAAGGGTTGAGTCTCCCCATTCCCTCCATAGTCCCGTCTACCTCTGGATCACTCCCATCTTCCCTATCCACCTCTCTCCGAGACAGTTTCACTTTCTCTTTCTTGGAACAACTACTATCACTTTCACTTTCTGATGATGAGCTGTTTGTGTCAGTGCCAGACCCAGAGATGCTGGAGACGTCCTCTGAAACACAATGACAATGTTGGTGACAACAGCATGACGTGATTACAAACATAAACGATAACACATAGCATCAAGTCATGGTTTTGGTCTATGGACCTATAACAGTTACTAAAACATAACTATTTGCAACTACAATTAAGAATATTATGCCAGTGGTTTACTAGGAAAACCTTGTTGAACACACAGCATCTTAATTTCATGGGCTGCGCCATTCTGTTAGATAATCCTACGTCACGAGTGTCACAGTCTGGCAATATTCGATCGCCAAATGAATATATATTTTATACACCTATTCCTATATTTGTCAATAGCATATGGCCAATTAGCCATGCTGGTTGCATCCAAACTCAACCTATATAACATTTGGCCTTTGTTTTCTAAACAAGTCCTTTTTCTGACATAACAATTCCCTTGTTTGAGACAGATTTTATATTATTTTCTTCACTTCTATTGGAAGTATGCTAATTTTCATTTCTTCCAAAATTACAAAAACCTTGAGAAAAGTGAATTAACCATGATTCAAACACTTGGCACTAGAAACAAAATGTATGATTGCAGTTCATATCTTCTATCTCACAACAGCTTTTTGTTCCCAGAACTAGGCTTAACCAGGGCAAATACATTTTCTAGCTGCATCCAAAATCTGGAACAAACTCCCCATCACTTCAAAATCATCTGAAACTATAGCTACTTTCCACAAAAATGTTTTTGAAATTGCATTGAATAATCACAACAGTATTGCAATAGTTATGAAAGTATCACAATACCGTTGCAATATAATACAGCTATCACAACGGACAACTCTAGTTCTCACCCATCGTCTGTTCGAACATCTCCTCAGACAGTGTGGGCTGGCACTTCAGCCTCTGCTTCAGATTGAAGCGATGCCAGTCAGACTTGTAGTGGGATTTCTGAGGAAGCAATGACATATTCAATGAGAAAGTCAGCAGAAGAAAATTAATCATTGAACGTCATACAACATAATTTTAGATGGTCCTGGTATTAATTATTCAATATTACTACAACTCCAACTCGATACACTGAAAATTGAAGTACCAAAATTAGCCAAAAATTTAATGTAAAGCTGACTGACATGTTAGAATAAAATAAAACCATAAAGATGAGTACCACATCATTCCATTAACTTCAAATTCTTAATTTTCCAACATACTGCAACATTATCTGGTGAATGAAATTTCAGGCTAATGACTGCTCCCTACCTGCTGACATCTGTCATTGAACAGTCAATGGCTGCTCCCTACCTGTTGGCGTCTGTCATTAAATGGTGTGTCACAGAAGGAACAGAACATCCTCTCCGAGACCGCAAGATTTTCTGTTATAGCAGCAGTTTTCTCATCTACAATTTGCAAACACTCTGTGAGACAGCGAGATTTTGTCTTATCACAGTAATCATCTCACCCACCCACCCACCCACCCACCCACCCACCCACCCACCCACCCACCCACCCACCCACCCACCCACCCACCCACCCACCCACCCACCCACCCACCCACCCACCCACCCACCCACCCACCCACCCACCCACCCACCCACCCACCCACCCACCCACACACACACACACACACACACACACACACACACACACACACACACACACACACACACACACACACACACACACACACATATATAGGCGTTATGGCCCCACCTTTTAGGTTACTAAAAATATATAGAGTAGAAATTTTAGCAAGTAGTGTAGTCCAGTGTTGCAGTATATGCAAATAGGTATTGTATCGAGTATTGTCGGTGTTGGGTTAATGTTTTAATGTGCTGGTGATGATGCCATGAACTGTTTTGTGTCGTAGGAATATTACTACATGTACTATATTGCTGTGTCGAAATGTGGGCTCTGGGAGCATTGTGTACAGACGGCTTTGTATGAGGCTCAGCCGCAGGCTTGGCATATGTTACAGGGTCCACATTTCATGCTCTTAATCAGAATAATATGCCATTTGGCATACCCTTAATAAATGTCATTCATTTGGCCTTTTCATATATTTACATCTGGTTTGCGTTGTTGATTGCATATATATATATATATATATATATATATATATATATATATATATATATATATATATATAAACAACTCAAAAATAATTTTATTTTTAAATTAGCATTTTAAATTATGAATTGATGATTTATATATAATTATATATATATATATATATATATATATATATATATATATATATATATATATATATATATATATAATATATATATATATATATATATATATATATATATATATATATATATATATATATGCCAGTAAGGTAAAATCATAACTATTTGTCTGTTTCAGAATTGTTCAAATATACTACGTTGATGCTTCAATAGAGCTCTTTACTTTCATCCAAATTCACTGTTTTGCCATGCTACATGGCAGTGAGTAAAACCATGCAGTCCCCCCAGTGGGTATGATATCAAGTAAATTAGAATGGCAGCAAGATCTGATGTGTTTATTCATTCCCAAATAAATGTTATTCTATCAGGTGTCTATGCCAAGGGAAGTAAAAGATCCCGTGCAGGGAAAAATCCTTTGATGAACTCTAGAGAAGGACACTCTTAAAAACCAGGAGGACCACATTGGAAGTATGTGTACTTCGGTGTGCCTTAATGTGTTATCCTCAGTAATACTAATACTGGATACCCAAAAAATCAACACCAATGGTGACTGCAGTTTTATGATATACAAACTTTGCATGACACAGCAACTGGTGAAGTCGTCGCACTGTCAATGTTACCACTTACATGTCCTTTTAACAACAATTTAACCTTAGTCTTGACCACCGGGATGTGGCACCACTGTTTGTTGTACACACTGCACTTTACATCATGATGGAAATTATGTATGCATCCAGATTCTAGGTGTATACATAATTAAATTAATTAGACCCTCATCTGAGGATTTGGCTAACTCATCACATAAGAGTGAACGTTTATTAGTTTATACAATGCACAATTTAAACTTTGATTATATTGACACAGTTGTAACACTGAAAATTTAAATCATGCAAAATAATTTTATAGTGTAGAATCTCAATAATGATGCTGATTGGCTGCTGGCACTTCACAAAATGGAGTGGGTAACAGTCAAACCATGCATGATTTCGGAATCAGACTCTCTTCTCGGCGAGTTCACGAAGGCGAGCGAGAGTTGGATATGTGAGACTAATAATTCCCATAAACTCACCTCTGCTTTGAACGCTGTCACCTGAAGTGCTGCCCTCTAGGGAGAGACCAGAGAGAATATCCCGAACAGCCTCTGTATCATACAGCTGCACTCCTCTATCCGCAGTCCCATGTTCCTCCGGATCTCCCATCCTACAACAGTCTCCACAAATCAGTATGTGTCACCTGCTGTCCTAATCGTCCAAATGTTGTATTAAAAAACATTTCCATGGGGTCAACCAACACCTCTAATGGGTCTATGTAATATGAGGCGGCAACTGTGCCTAATTAAAATACAGCAATCGACATCAACAGCAGCTGCACCATAACTGTCATCATACAGAAAAATAACATTAACAATTCAGGCTTAAATTCTGTAGACTATTATTACTATTTAAGCTAACTGAAAGTTGTAAAGTTCTGTAACAAGTTTCTGAAAGGCCCTGGCCTAGGCTAGGGCCTATGCTAGCTAGTCTAGAGACTATAGACTTTACTCTAGCCTGGCCCTAGCCCTAGGGCTAGGCCGGCTATTGCACATCCCACATTCACTTACCGTGAAAATGACGTGCTTTTAAAAGAGTGTGTAATTCCTATTCCGTCACGTTGACCTCCAATGACAAACATTGGTAAAACAACGAACTATTTATACAACTAGTACAAGAGCATAGTTACATATTGCACAACATATTGAAATCGTCCATTTATCGCTCAGGATTGCAACACGATTCGTTCTGGTGAAGCCATAATAATCACCGTGTTACCCTCGACAATAACAACGACTTTAACATAGAATATAACAGAGACTATAAACACATTCATAAACTGACCTACGATCCCGATTATGTCAACTAAAAGCAGACACAGCTGACTAAACAAGACTCGTTTTCCAGCGTGTCACACGCAGGTATGGCAAGCCGAATTGGCTTTATTCCAAAACATTGTAGTTGACATGACATGTCATTGGCAAAAAGAAGAGAGGGAACTACAACTGGAAATAGGTTATATTAGAGACGAATGCAATTGATGGTGCGTTATGTTTTGATCGAATCATTTTAATTAACAAATAGAAAAAGCATGTTTCGCAAAATAATGAAGAATTAAGGAGGGTAAAACGAAGGGGTGGGGAGGGCCCTCGAGAGGGAGATCGAAACCGGTGGGTGTCTGTGGTGGGTCTCATTGGCAGAAACGATCGTAACATGGTCATTTGACAATCATGAACGTACGTTAAATACATAATTTCACATCCACGTTTTGTAAAAAAACAAGCTACTAAATAGGCCTGTACAGTGTAGGTGCCCATAATTTTGCGTAGTTGTTGGAGATCGAAATGATCGCCATCAAAACTGATATGCATCCGTAGGATGTCTAGTGAGGAGTACCATGTAAAACTGTGGCGGCACACTTGCTTTGGCACAACCATTTTTGCAGTAATACCATATAAATTACGTTCGAAATCAACAACAGCTATATATAGGCAGCTTCCTGGTTTTACATAACGGAAGCGTTTGCTATTTTAGTGAATCGTTTGCTATTTTAGTGAATTGTGAGTTCGCCAAATGATCAAGACTTTCCATTAGACATTTTATCGGATTCCCTTGTGAACAATTTCATGATCAAATTGGCAATGGACAGCTTGTGGTACTTTCTCTAAAATAATTTGTCAACCACGCATACACTGAAAGACACCTCGAAGCACGGCTGCAACAAAGCAACAATAAA
Source organism: Lamellibrachia columna (assembly GCA_963662155.1). Taxonomy (NCBI): domain Eukaryota; kingdom Metazoa; phylum Annelida; class Polychaeta; order Sabellida; family Siboglinidae; genus Lamellibrachia; species Lamellibrachia columna. Next base: position 63,807,578 of record OY759261.1, read on the forward strand.
CTCAACAACAAACACCTTCCCGACGTTGCCAAACGCAAGCGTTTACTGTTTTATTGACATCCAAATCGTAGATTCGCCAAAATTTCGTGATTTTTTCATAAGACAAATTGCTAGGTGTTCTTGTAAAAATGGGGTTGATGAAACTGGTTAGCAACACCTGAGATACTATCGTCAACCACATACATCGAAAGACATCGAAGCGCGGCTGCAGCAAAGCAACACTGTGCAACAACAACGTGATTTGTAAAACAAAATGGCGGCCGGCGTCAAAGTGCAGGTAATATTCGTTTTAAAACTTCTTATGGTGGTCTGTTGTTTGTCGTATATGGCTGAAATCTAACATAGCTTTAAGACACCATCCGTGCTACGCGTATGTGCATAATAGACACAGTACTCACAAGTATGGTGGATTATTTGATGTTACAAACCCTAGGAAAATGTCGAGTCAGCCTGTCATGATCATGGTCACGGTCATGATTCTTCACTGACTGAATCTGACATTATGAAGCGCAGTTTACAGACGTGATTAGTAGACTCAACTAAAGGCACAATTATATGTTTAAGTCATTAAAATTCTTATTCGTAGAGCAGCTCTGCAAATAACTGCAAAATTTATTCGCAGAGCAGCTCTGAATTACGGCAAATCGCAGTAAATTCGCAGAGCAGCGCCTCTGCGAATTACAGCAAATTTATTTCCTGCTACAACTTACATGAACCATATTTTTACACTACAGAGGGAGGATGGGACCCCTGCCATATCAAATAGCCAGTGCATTGTAAAAAAATACATTTATACCAGTCTCAAGTAATTACACTCCAAACAGCCCAATCTTGGACTAACGCAGGATTTGGACCAACGCCTTCTATGTCTCTTCCAAAAGACACAGGCAAAGTGGGGTGAACGAAATTGCACAAGCTTCGAAACGGCGGAGGCGGAATCAAACCACTGTCCTCTTAATCGACAATCGGGTACTCTAACCATTAGACCACCTCTCCCCACACTGTTTTGCAAAGGTTGCCTGTTCTGCAAAACAAGTCAGATACCAAGGATGTTTAAATGAGTATGTCCCAGAAGTGTAATTATTGTTTTAGAGGATACATCACAAGACATAACCATTTATTTTGATAAAATCCATGTACTTGTCTACAATCTGGTCCCACCTCAATTTCAATATGATGAGCGTAAAGACACATTTAATCACCTTATGTTTAACTTGCTTTCAGTGTCATCATCTTGCAAATAAAAGGGGCAAGTTGGCACTCAGTGCAGGTTAAATGTGCGAATTCGAGCTTCGAAAAAGGCGATTAATGTATTTTATACACAATATGTTTAATAATTTACATGTTCCGTAGTTCAGTATGCATTGGGCATGGTTACTGTACAAACTGCATGTTAATAATGGCGAAATTGAGGTGGGCCCAGATTCTAGACGGGGGAAGTGCAAAAATCGGTGATAGCTACCTGTCAGAATTTCCAGACCTATTTACCTGGGACAAACCTTCTGCCTGGTGAGTTTTACAAGGCATACTCGAACACCCCAGAGTCATGACAGTAGGATGCGAAAGGCGAGCTTCTGCTTAGGCCTATAAGTAGTGATTTGCCTAGGCGTTTTTGGGTTGGCATTGTTGCCCTCCAAACTTAACACCGGCCTGCCCAGCGACTGCCTTCATAGCACCTTGCCCTGCCTGGGCAAAGCATCCCAATCCGCCGGTGTTGGTCATTTTAAAATGCATGCGCGCTTAACAACTTGAGGGATATGCGTTGAAATTTCATTAAGATGATTGAACTATTTATGGCTGCCGCCATTACAGGAAGCTAGCCATGCCTCACGGTTATCACGTGGTATATCGTGAGCTGCATAAAATGGAAAACCATAACAACCGCCATTACAGGAAGCTAGCCATGGTTATCATATGAGCGGCATAAAACGGAAAACCATAACAACCGCCATTACAGGAAGCTAGCCATGGTTATCATATGAGCGGCATAAAACGGAAAACCATAACAACCGCCATTACAGGAAGCTAGCCATGGTTATCATATGAGCGGCATAAAACGGAAAATCACAACAGACGAATACCATAACGGGTGAATACAGTGAACAAAACGGGTCTAAATAAAATGTGTTATTGTACTGAAAACTAACGTTTTTTATCTGTTCAATTACAATTTTGTCGTAGGTTACCCCAAATTCTGCCCCCTTGCCCTCAAAATATTTTCACGCGCGAATTTGCCCTTTTGAAAACCTAGCGAAATCACTGATAAGCCCATAGGCTATACATATTTATAAATACTTTTTAAATAAACAAATATTGTAAAGTGTGCCATAGCATGTGTGTTGCAGTGGTGGGGGAAAGTGTAGTGAGAAGAGAAGAGAAGAGCAAGGAACTGGTTACACCAATTTACAAAACAATAGTACCAAATTCTTCAAAGCATTATATATATGTCACCCGCTCCATTGAAATCAGGAATAAGTCGGAAACGCTGAGCCTGGCTATTCCACTTCAAAGTGCTTGAAGGGGTGAATTTGGCTGCAATGGCATATTTTTATGTTTTTAAATTAGCCTAGCTATCCTAGATTGCTATCATGCTATTACTCTCGAGTGCCAAATAAACCTATAGGCCAAATAACAGTATAGGGTGGCAGATCGGTCAAATTTAATAATACTGTAGTGCCGAATAACATAATAGGGGGCCAAATTGTTCAAAACAAATAATAGTACAGTGCGAAAAAGTCACTGGTATATTTGTCTTATTTAGCGCCGAAGCAATTTTTACCCAACGTGAAGCCCAAGGCGTCCATAGAAAAGTTTGCAGATCGCTGTGTATTTTGTTTTTTTTTCTTCTGCCGAATATGCATAAACTTTGTGCATATTCGCATCACCGCTGATATTGTAACAGCATTTTATATCTGCGAAAAACAGGAATTTTCCGTTTTTAAATGGACATTAAAGTTTTATTGAATATGCAAGCCTGTTTCAGGGGAACCTCCGCCAGCCGGTTATGGCCGCTTTGAGGCACTGCGCACAGCGGCCATTTACGTTCGGTTTACGCAGTGACAATGGCGTTTTAACTAATAATATACCATATCGAGTTCCTGAGAACAAAGGATTCTGATCGATTCATCTAATCGTGGAAATCTAACTGTCTAATGCTTTGGGTTCAAAATCTAGGATCCTCAGAAGCATGGGATAATTTAATAATAGTGTAGTGCCAAATAAGGTGCGTAATCTTGCCAACTTTCACAGCTGTCAAAGTGGAATTCCACCAAAGTATCTGTGTTGATGTGTACTACAACATTGCAAAATTTCAACTTCATACAGTGTTCCGTTGTTATTGAAATGTATGACTATACTTTAGTAAACTTCAAAGCTGTTTTTCTCAGAATCGTTTGTCTATATCTCCAAAAATGTGTTTCCTTTAGACATTGAGAGCCTAAAATTCCTATGTATTGGTTACAGCAGATGGAAGTTGACGATGTGGTGTTGGACACTGGGAAAGAGCGAAACAGCGAAGGCATCCGTCAGTATTACATCAGCAAAATAGAAGAATTGCAGGTAATGCAGTAAAATTGTGAATTTGGCAGTACATCTACTAATATAGTATGATAAATCATTGTATAGTATATATGTCTTTGAATCTGTATTTAGACAACTTTTAATAATTTTCATCTTCATAGGTATTCATACATAAGATCATGCCATAAAATCTTAGGACCCTAAAATTTATTGCTATTTTTGGATTTCAGTGACTAATCCAACATGCTGTGGCAATGAGAAATGCAAACTTCAACAAGATTGACACATTACACCAATGAAATTATTGTTATGACTATCTGTTGTAAGAATTTCTGTAGTAAAAACCTCACAATAGTACATTTTGACCCCTCAATTGTAAAAAAAAAACTGTTGGTGTCATGTTTTTTATCATCTCACACCTATGACTTATGATGTACACTTGTGTCATGTTTGTCATCAGATGGTGACAACAGAAAAAACACAGAACTTGAGGCGTCTTGAGGCACAAAGAAATGAGCTCAACTCAAAAGGTAGTTTTTCGTAGCCCTTGTTAATTGTTTTGGTAAATTTGAAGTTTTTGATGATACATACCAAAACCTTATACTGTAAAACAATATTTTTTGTTGGAAGAACTGCCCCAGAAAAATAGGTTTGAAAACATAAATGAAGCATTTCAATGGAAGAAACTGTTTCCATTGAAACGTTTCATTTATGACTTTTTGTCACTTTTGCATTTGCCAATGTTATATTTGTTGGAGGATAAATTCGTGCAAAAGATCTATTCGTAAATGAAATTTCTTTCACCTGAAAGCTTGGTGTTATACAGAATTGCATAGTAAATCATAAAACACCATATGTCCCGAACAGTGGGGTCCTTGTTCACCATACATGGTGACATCAACAGTATTTAACTTAACTTGGTTCTTGATGAGAGATTAGTTGTTAAGGTAGCTGGGGCAGCTAACGTGTCAGTAGATTTTTTTTTCCTAATAACATGTTATGAAATGTTTAACTGAATGTCGACACTACAAAAATAATCACCTGGCACTAAAGTCGCATTTCGCCAATCCATCCTTTAAAAAACCGTCCTTTTGGAAACTCCCCTGACTTCTTAGAAACGCTGACGATGCTTCCATAGTAATGACTGCATGTACTTCGATCTTTGAGCCAGCTTTATTCATTCATGGTGAACATGAACATATTGTCTGGTTACTGTGATTCCAGTACACGTCAGTACTATATCTGCCTAATTAAATCATGTCCTTAAACCAGCAAATATCAGCGCTAATATAGTTTATTGTGTGTTTGAAGCTATAACGAAAACTGGCAAGTAGATGTGACCTGGTGACCCCGTGGATAATAGGCCAATCAAAATGACTGTAAACATGCCCTGCCACGTGTATGTCAGATTGCTGGTGTAACCTCATATTGTAGATGACAACACATTGCAAATACAGATTCAAGGGCCATTGTGGTGGCAAATTAAGGGAACGTGTCTATATAAGAAATGGCCGTTATGTTTTGTCAACAATACGTAAAACATCAATGAAAAAGTCACATTTCAAGCATGATACGCATAGCTATTGACATTTCTGTTATCACTAACAACTAGGACATGTTACTTAATTTACTACACCACTGCAATTTGGTGTGTGAATGTGTCTTACACGAATTAGAATTACAATTGATGAAGGGTTTATGTCAAAACTACACTGCCACTTTAGGCTGTCATTCATCTTTTTGCGAACTTATTCATGGAGGTGTAGCACATGTAATTCGTTTATGTTAACCAAATTTTCCATAAAATTATCAGTGACAGTCATACTTATATGTTTGTCATTTATTTCTTTGGGAATTTTTTAAAATGATATAATTTTGTGGCGATTTTTCACATTTACAAAAAAAAATTATAAATCTTGTAACATAACTAAATAAATGAAAAACTCCAAATTTTATTAATCTGGAATGCTATATAGTATTTCAACTACAATGTGCAAAGAAATGGTTAATTTTTCTTAAAAACATCTACTCAATTCAAGACAAGTATATAATAGCCATCCCAGCTATCTTAAATGTACTTTGGGTGCTTCTTTGTGAAATTTTTTTAACCTTTACTGACCCAAATTTTTTTATAGAAATGTGTATACATATTTTAAAATGCTTGTGATTTTATTATTACCAAGACTTTTTTACACATGTATACATTTTGGGAAAGGTGACATCCTCATGAATCCATTGATGAAGAGTCATTTTGAAGTTATGTGACATAATAATAATTTATTCAAAATGACAAAAGATATTAGGAGTACTAGCATACTATGAATCGATAGTATTACTATCGAACACCACATGCAACAACAAGAGAACTAATAGTCTCAGATGAATAATGATGGCATGTTTAGAAAGAACACTAATATTGACACAAAGTGGCAAACCATGAAGGTAATCGGTACATCTTTTTGACATTTTGGACAGAAACCATTGGCAAGTGTAAAAATCCAGACAATTTCTGTACGTACCATCGTCAGAAACAGTTGTTTCGCTGTCGCTCATCATGTTATTCGTATAGTTTTACTTCTGAAATTCCTATAAACTTCAGGCCAAGACTAGATGGGTACACTGTTATTGTAGATGGTTGCCTATGCTGTTGTAGTACGGATGTTGCGGGAAGAATTGCAGCTGCTTCAGGAGCAGGGTTCATATGTTGGTGAAGTGGTCAAGCCAATGGACAAGAAGAAAGTTCTCGTCAAGGTGATTACAGGTCGCAAGAGTGACTCGTTCGGCAGATGTGTTTCTTTGAAATGTCGGTGTCTAAATTTGTGTTACTAAATCAGGACAATTGTGTGAAATACTTCATTTTCGACTGTATTTTAATTTTTTGGGTTTATCATGGGTTTCTGACTTCATATTTTCATATGGTTTTGGGGCTGTGCACCTAAAAGAGTTAATATAACCTAATCATTTGCAACTACAATAAAAAATGCCACTGTAGTGGTTTTCTCCAAAAAAAAATTCTCAAGTTGTATATTCCGGTCATGTCTCTGCTTAACTGGCCGCTTACATGTTATCCTGTGGGACCAATGACCGCCTGCCCAGTTCTGCCAAAATATGTTACATAAGTTGGGTTAGGATGCAAACAACGTGGCCATACCCTACTGGCAAGTATAGGAGTACGTGTTTACAAATAGATTTTCATTTGGTGAGTGAATATTGCCAGACTATGGCACTCGTGACGTAGGGTTATCTGAAAATATGGCTTGGCCCAAGAAATTAAAATGCTGTGTATTCAACAAGGTTTTCCTAGTAAACAATTTGCATGATATTCTGAATTGTAGTTGCAAATAGTTATGTTTTACTACTGTTGTAGGTACATAGACCCTAAGCCATGACTTTCTTTAAATGCTGTCAGCCAGTAATATGTAGATTGTAACTTGGTAATGACAATTTTAAGCTCTACTTCCCTTTCTCATATGGCATGATCTTGGCATTCTGGAGTCAAATTGTCATAATTTCATTGAATCAAATCGGGTCGCTGTTTTGCGATTTCATATCTAATTATACTTATTATAAATGTTCAATATGGCATCAGAAGTTGCACTGAAAAATTCATAGACACTCCACTTCTCAGCAGGTGTCGCCACTGAAGCCCTGTATTGGAGAGCGCGTTGGTTGCAGGTTCATCCGGAGGGGAAGTTTGTGGTCGACCTTGACAAGAACATTGATATCAGCGATGTGACGCCAAACAGCAGAGTGGCCCTACGCAACGACAGCTACACACTGCACAAGATACTACCAAATAAGGTCAGGTCATAAACCGGAAAGATACTGCCAAAGAAGGTCAGGTCAGGGTTCATAAATCTGTAAGATACTGCCAAACTAGGTCAGGTTAAGGTTCATGAATCTGTAAGATACTGCCAAACAGATTCAAATGTACTGTCATCAATTTTGTGGAATGCAGCTTTTACAACAAATTTTTTTTTTTTATAAATTCTGTACCATTTGATTAAGGAGTGTGATTGTCCTAATAGATTTTGGCAACATTATGTGATTATTTTGCTTTTACTAATTTTTATGAATTTGTGAATTTCACAAACTGGTATAGTCTAAAATGTTGTTTCCTCTGTCAGCCAAATATGGATGTGTTCATAGAGTTGGTCAGTTCCTGGAGTGACCGCTGCGTCTGTGTTCAGGTGGACCCACTGGTCAGTCTGATGATGGTCGAGAAGGTGCCAGACTCGACCTATGACATGGTCGGAGGGCTGGACAAACAGATCAAAGAAATAAAGGAGGTGATTGAACTGCCGGTCAAACATCCAGAACTGTTTGATGCCCTCGGAATTGCCCAGCCAAAGGTCAGTCTTGCTGCTACTTTCTCACTTTACTAAGGGGTCCATAACCTGATGTCCAGCCTGTTGACTCAGCCCAATGCGAGTCTCCTGGACCTCAGGTTCCTAGAGCCGACATTTCAACACAAACAGTAGCAGTATTCCTGGTAGAATAGATAAAAGAAGCAGCGACATTACTACCATAATCACAGTAGATATTATTTATGTCAACTCTGTACCCAGAAATTTCCTGTAACACCCGCACACATCTGGCTATTACGCGAAGGGATAGATTAGCATAATTAATTAGCATCATCTATTATTGCATTGCTGCTTACATTGCGTAATTTCATATATGCAAATTTTTTTCCTGGGTTAAATGGTAGTTTAAATAGGTTGATAATGCATCAGTACAGTTCTTACAAGTGGAATCATTTTAATTAATAACAATCGCACAATGCCTTATTGGATCATTCTGTCCAAACCGTCACGCATTCTGTGACACGTGTTTTTCACGATTTAAATTTAGCAACATGGTTTTTGGACACCTCGTTTCAGATCTCGTTGGAGCCCAGTCGCTTCTAAATTTCCGATAAATCTTCGTTTTTGTTCCAGTTTCATATCTTGGTGGATCAGTGCCACATCTAAATTTCCCCTAAATCTTTCCTGCCTCATCTTAGCACTTCCCACTGATGTAGCCCTCTAGTCCCATTCTGTTACAACAAAGCCTCAAGTTATTTTTTTTTGGCTATTAACAATAGTGTTGGGTTGTCCTACCAGGGGGTGCTGCTGTACGGCCCGCCCGGCACGGGCAAGACACTGTTGGCGCGAGCTGTTGCCCACCACACCGAGTGTACGTTCATTCGCGTCTCGGGCTCTGAACTGGTCCAGAAGTTCATCGGTGAAGGCTCACGTATGGTTCGTGAGCTCTTCGTCATGGCCAGGTAAGGGCACAGTAAAGTAAAGTAGTAAATGCATGTTATTTCTTGGTATTTTAAGTCACTGAATATTAATATGCCGTTTTCTTTTGAAAAAAATTTTTCAAAACAAGGGATAATGAGCTCTGAGATTAATGAACACTGAAACCAAGCACTGTGAAGTGGCATAAACTTGTGGATTCTCGTGCAATACAGTTTATGTTTTATGCCAATAAATGGTTTAAAAGTATTACTGTGAGCAGCAAATGTCATTTTACTTGTTTGAGATGTCAAAGATGTGAGACCTAACAACCAGCATCTTGTCTTTCTTGGGGTCAATACTCCACTAGACACATACCTGCCAGACAAAAACCGATGATTTATCCACCAAGGTTGCAGTTTCATTTACAGAATATGTGATGTTTTTATTAAAAAAATGTGGTTCGCATAAGATATTTTTGTAAAATTCTGCATTGTTGCTGCTGTAAACCACGGTTCTGTATTATTGCAGATGGGTGGAAGCGAATATCTGCTTTGTTCACCTAGCAAACGTTACACATACATAGGAATCTTGACACAGCTGCCAAGAATATTTTGTCATATTCACACAATGTATATTTGTGCATTCATGATGTTTCTTCATGTCTCAGGGAGCATGCTCCGTCTATTATCTTCATGGACGAGATCGACTCCATCGGTTCTGCCCGTCTCGAAAGTGGCTCTGGAGGTTTGTCCAGCAGATCTTGCTTATATATTCATTCTCCTTCCTGGACTGCCTATCACAGTTCAGGCATAGACTGTAAGCAATGCACAAAGTGTTTTGGCAATGTAGGCCCTGCATTTTGCTATATTGTGACTGTTGCATTCGATATATAAGTTGCTTTTTTAATGTACGTAATTCTGCGTTTAATTTGGCCAAGCTGTGTGGTATGTGGATAATAATTGTGTATCAACTGTTTGAAAACTGTCTAAAGATTGTAACCAGTTTGGCAGTTTCATTTGTGTTTAACATTACAGTATGTTTGCTTGTGTGGTGACAGTGAAGTATGTGAAAACATTGTGGTTATGGTAAAGTTGACAGGATAACTTTACCTTCAGGTGACAGTAAAGTTTGTGAAGACAAATGATCATGGGAACCCATCAGAAACTGTTTTTAGGTTCCGTGAAAACAAGTCATGGGAACCCATTTTTTATACCATTGATTTATTATCTTATTATTAGCAAGATCTGATTAGAACACGGAACTTTACACTTCAACCGTAACATACGCATGTTACAATACACGTTTTTAAAGGGCCACTTTCTGAACGTTTTTAGAGAAACTGATTCAGGTTTCTTGTTTGCCTTGCATGCCATTATCATGTCATCGCACGTGATTCCAGATGTGAATCACGCACTATTCACTCTGGGATGGATATATCCGTAACAATTCAAGATGGCGGACTAGTGATATTGACTAAGCTGTGGCGCATAAAATTTTTTCACCAAGATTCAACAACGTTTTAGTTTTGCATAACCGGAATCATAACGAAACAACTTTCCTGCATTTAGCAGATCAGAGCGTACAAAACTTAAATTGATTGAATGTCGATCGGAAATGTTGAATGTATCTTTACTCGGCAATGATGTGACAACGGGTAATGGACTTTTGGTTCCACCGTGATTTTTCTGACACGCTACCGGAAATTATTGTTTCTGTGAAATCCAATGGCCTGTAAAGTTGACAGTGTAACTTTTGCTTCAGGTGACAGTGAAGTTCAGAGGACTATGTTGGAACTGCTCAACCAGCTTGATGGTTTTGAGCCGAAGCAGAATATCAAGGTGAGAGTTGACAATGTGACACAGGTTCTCATAGTGTGGCCATCAGGTTTTAGTGCTTATAACTTAGACGTATGACTTGTTTCAGCCTTCGTGTGCCAGTAGCTTAGTGATCCACGTATATTGCTCTAGTCAGTTTTCTTTGTTCGAAAGTTAGCTTTGTTCTCTCTAACTTTTAAGCAAGCTCATTCCGGGGTGTTGATATAATATTATGAGAAAATGTTAATGGATCGTAATTCCTGAACCAAAGTTTGTTAGAGATTTTAATTTCTCGACATCTGAGTCATCATCGGAGTGTGGTATTTGTTGATGGCATGGAGTGGTTATGTACATTCTGGCAGTGCAAATTTTACGGAAGAACAACATGTAATATAAGGACCGCGTTTTCAAGGGAAGCATAGATGATGTCTCGCATCTGTATTGCTGTAAATGGGTAAATGGATGTTTTCATTCTGTTGTACAGGTTGTCATGGCAACTAACCGGATAGACATCCTCGACTCGGCACTGTTACGCCCCGGACGTATCGATCGCAAAATCGAGTTCCCAGCTCCCAATGAAATTGTGAGTCTCGTTGACACTTATCTTGTTTAACTTTTGATACTACCTGCTTGGTTGTACAAGTGTTGTACTACTTGTACTACCTGCTTGGTTGAACAAGTGTTGTACTACTTGGTCTACTTGTACTACCTGCTTCGTTGTTCAAGTATTGCACTACTGGGTCTACTTGTACTACCTGCTCATGTTGTACAAGTATTGCACTACTTGATCTACTTGTACTACCTGCTTGGTTGAACAAGTATTGCACTACTTGTACTACCTGCTTCGTTGTACAAGTCTTGCACTACTTGGTCTACTTGTACTACCTGCTTCGTTGTACAAGTATTGCACTACTTCATCTACTTGTACTACCTGCTTGGTTGAACAAGTATTGCACTACTTGGTCTACTTGTACTACCTGCTTGGTTGAACAAGTATTGCACTACTTGGTATACTTGTGCTACCTGCTTGGTTGAACAAGTATTGCACTACTTGATCTACTTGTACTACCTGCTTCGTTGTACAATTCTTGCACTACTTGGTCTACTTGTACTACCTGCTTGGTTGAACAAGTATTGCACTACTTGATCTACTTGTACTACCTGCTTGGTTGAACAAGTGTTGCACTACTTGTACTACCTGCTTCGTTGTACAAGTCTTGCACTACTTGATCTACTTGTACTACCTGCTTGGTTGAACAAGTATTGCACTACTTGATCTACTTTTACTACCTGCTTGGTTGAACAAGTGTTGCACTACTTGTACTACCTGCTTCGTTGTACAAGTATTGCACTACTTGATCTACTTGTACTACCTGCTTGGTTGAACAAGTATTGCACTACTTGGTCTACTTGTACTACCTGCTTGGTTGAACAAGCATTGCACTACTTGTACTACCTGCTTCGTTGTACAAGTCTTGCACTACTTGATCTACTTGTACTACCTGCTTGGTTGAACAAGTGTTGCACTACTTGTACTACCTGCTTCGTTGAACAAGTATTGCACTACTTGTACTACCTGCTTCGTTGTACAAGTATTGCACTACTTGGTCTACTTGTACTACCTGCTTGGTTGAACAAGTCTTGCACTACTTGGTCTACTTGTACCACCTGCTTTGTCGGACTGACTGAGACTTGATTGCGCAGTTGTTTTATGGTTTTGTTGTATAACATAAAAATAGGTCTCTATATGCTGGGAAAGAGTGCATACATACTTCAAACACAAATCTAGTATCTTCAGTGACCATTTTCAAAGATAAAATAAACAATTGTTATATGGCACTAATAGCGTTATTGCATTGATTATAAAGTGCTTTGTTTCTTTCAAATACTTTACGTATCTTGGCCTGATGTGCACTGTAGTGTTTTAAGAGGTAGTGGCTATTCTTGTAGCCAATTCCAGCAAAAGCTGGCTTTTGAGATTCACTTCTAGTTTCCGTAACATCGTTTGAGCTGGGAGAGTTGTTGGCCCTCCACAGTAGGTTTATTTTCGGGGGTTTCCTTCCCTTAGCTATAGCCTCGTTAGCCCAGTACAATGTACTGGTTACCAGGGTGCACCACGGGGAGGTGAGGTTGACTTGAGTGTCTTTACGGTTGAGCGCATGAACACCCCGTGAGCCAGTTTCTTGTTTTCTTGCTGCAGGCCCGCAGTGACATCCTCAAGATTCATTCGCGCAAGATGAACCTGACACGAGGCATCAACCTGAGGAAGATTGCCGAGATGATGCCTGGAGCCTCAGGGGCAGAGGTCAAGGTGAGGTGTCATCATTATCATGGAAACAAACAACTGGAGATTGATCACTCAGCTATGAATGAATACCTGGCTATAGACAGGTGGATATATGAATGAATAGTCTACGCAGTTATTGCAGCATGGCTTAATGCTTCCCAGAGAAGTCGAGATGACATTGGAATGAACAAGTCTGCTAAGGGATTCAGTGTAAAGCACTTTGAACAGTCCCAAGGTCTGGATACCGCATTTTATAAGAACGTACCTTTACCATCCATAGCAAACACAGATGGCAAATGGACAAGAAAGCCATCGAGAGTCCGATGATATTCATCTGAGAGATTTGTCTATTTTGTTTTTTAAACATATTCCATTTGCACATTCGGTACTTAAATAATGTGTTCCATTCGTTCTTTCCTGCTTTGTGCTGTACACTCCTTTGAATGTACCATGTTTTTGTGTGATTACAGTTTGATATGATTACAACATGTTTATGTGTTGCAGGGCGTGTGCACGGAGGCAGGCATGTACGCACTACGTGAACGGCGTGTGCATGTTACACAGGAGGACCTCGAGTTGGCTGTAGCCAAGGTCAGTGGCTGTGTCTGTTTGTCTCGATTCTGTTTACATTATCTTGCATTTCACGTAAAGGGTTGCTGCAATGTTACTACAATTGCAGGAAGTACTGAACCATATTAATAAGTTCATTGGAATCCAGTGAAGAGTCACACTTGGATTAGTCACACTTAGATTACAAAAGGTTTTTTGTTGACATAGACTATCGACAGCTCTTTTTAATTGTTTGATAGCAATTACCTTTTCAATCTATTGTCTAGTGTATCATGTCAGGAGCAGATTATGTGACAACACATCTAGTTTTAGTGACACATCGTGTTAGTGACATGTCATGTTAGTGACACGTCGTGTTAGTGACACATCATGTTAGTGACATCATTTGTCCTTGTCTGTTGCAGGTGATGCAGAAGGACTCGGAAAAGAACATGTCCATCAAGAAGCTGTGGAAGTAGACGTCATGGCCCGCTGCGGGTGTCACTTGTGTCTGACGCCACACGTGTCATGTCTCCATGCTGGCCTGCATCTTATGGAAGCAGTATATACAGACTGGCCACAGTGCAGAAATCACTGCTCCGACAGAGCATATTGCTATCCTCTGTCGCTGCTGAATTTTGCACTAACAAACTGTCTTGCTATCCGCTGTTGCCTCGATGACTGGATATTTGCTGTCTGGTTACCATGGTAACCATGCTGCTCACCAGTTGGCCGTTGTTAGAAAATAAAGACATTGAGCTGCCCGACTTGTCTCTAGGTGGTTTGGAATGTCATTATTGTTTAAGAAACAATGGCGTTTTTCAGAGTTATCCCCAGTTCAAGTGCAGGGTTACGTAAGATCGGTCGGGAGTTAATTATTTTGACATAGAAATATTCAAATGTTAACTGACTGTTAGACGTAATGCAGAAGAGAAGCCTACTGGTGTCATTAGTTAAATACCTGTGCACCTGTTTAAAATTTGGACACCCGTCTACAGTGGTGACACAGATGGAGGGTGTTAATGTGGAATGGGGTTTTGTTAGGTTACGATCACTTGTACAGACTGAGTAGAGCCGCCTGCTTTTGTGCAATTGTAAAACGTGATGTTAATTATTTAGCCTGTAGTAGGGTATGTTTTCGTGGTAAGAAGACGATATATACCTGTATGCAGGTGACATCGTTGTTCAGTATGAGCAGGAGTGGTAGACATATTAAGCCCCATGAGGACTTCAAACTACCATACTGAGTTGGCCATTGTAACTTGTTTGAGCAAGTTTAAACACATGACAAAATTGGGGGGTCTTTTCTCATGTATTCAACCAAAAAACAGATTGCTAATTATGAGTGTGCTATAGAGTAACATGGAAAGGGTGCTGAAAATGCATTACTGTCTTTTTTCGACAGTTTGAAAAGTTGCCAGCACAAATTACATTCTTTTGCAAATAACGAACAAATGGAACATTATTATTGTAGTACATTGTGGTATTCAGCCCTTTTTTCAACATTGTTTTGTACTAAGACAAGAACACAGAATGATGTTAGGTTGTTTTAATGCTGTGCAAAGATATTAAACTAACAGGTCGTTATTTTTCACAGAAAATTGCACAAAACAATGTAATGTACTTATTAAGAAACAATAATAAGATAGTAAATAAGATGTGCCTAAAACATCTTGTGTTCTTGGCATCGTCAGTGTTCAAAATTTATTTTTGTTATGTTGATGTTGACAGTCGCTGTTATTTGGTCTAGTTTGCAACTAGTACAGCCTTGAAATTATGGTAGTACAGTCTCGGTTATTTTTCGTGGTTTAAATCAACTTTTTTGTACGGTATGTTTCTAGCATTAACCAGGTTGAGGACATCGCTTTAAGTGGTTCAGAATGTCTTCATTGTGGTTTCTACAGGTCTATTGAAATAAAAGTTTGAAACACCTCTCTACCCATGAGCTTGCGTTATTCACAGCACCGTATTTTGGTTAAAATATAAAAAATAACAATGTATTTCGGTTAAAATGTCAGATAATATTGGCTGGTACAGATTGAGTTACATTTGAAATATACAGTTGAGTTACAATTGAATTACACGATTATTCTAAAGAATCCAGTGTTACTAATTTGTTATCAACAACAACAACAACCATCCAAAATAGAAGGAAAGTTGCAAGACTGTCAGTCTTCCACAAAGGCATATAACATAAAATCGCCATCACGTTGCCAGGTTACCTTAAAACATTTACTCACCACACTAGATCAAACGATTGTCACCATTTCATTCCCTCAGCAGTTCAATCCGACGTGTTCAAGTATAAAAGTTATTTGTTCATTGTCACAACAAGTAATTGTTTTCTAATTCGTGACTGATGCTGTCCACTTGGAATGGTTCTTCCCATTATCAGTGTAGATGTAGAGGTAAATTATAAGAATTTCGTAGAAAAAGGCATCGGTAGACACTAACTGATGACCAGTTTTATTTTCTGTAAACAAAAAGACAGCTGCCGTCGGATGACAGTTGAAGAATTGTCTATATGAATCATTATTTGTAGAAGTCGAAATTGTAAAAAAAAATTGTAATTGATGTTATCTATAAGCCGTCTGGCACAGTCTTAAATACATTTAATATACAATTTAATTATTTATTAAGAACAAATGATAGAAAGAAATGCATATTAATGGCAGATTTTAACATCAACTTAATTAAGACTGACACAAACCACCAAAAACAAAACAACAGATTTTTTCCATAACATGTTTGCCAATGCATTCTATCCAACAATTAGCAAACCAACAAGGTTCACACAACAGACAGCTACACTCATAGACAATATTATATCCAACATTCATGAATATTCAATACAATCTGGTATCCTATATAATGACATATCAGATCACTTCCCGATATTTACCTTTTTATGAGTTAGGGGTAAAAAAGAGAAAATTAGTAGAACATTTTTCACAAATGCATGGCTAGCTCAGCAAACATAAACAAATTAAAAACACAATTTCAAGGGTCAAAACCCTTGCACTTCATATGACACCTTTCGGGAAATACTAAACACAAATAAATGAATGCTTACCTTGGAAAAAATTTAAGGTGAAAACCTGCAAAAGCGAATGGCTCATGAAAGACAAATTAATATCTTGTAGGCGAAAAAATCACCTGTTTAAGTGCAACCCTACTACTGAAAGTGAGATTATCTAAAAAAATTACAAAAACAAAAACTGACTCATGTAATCAGACAGTCAAAGAAAAAATATTTTAAAGATAAATTTTATTTATATAAAAATTATTGCAGGAAAACATGGAGCACCATAAATTAAGTTTTTAAAGTCCAAAAACAATAAATGTGTAATAAATAATCAATTTGTTACGTTAAACGGTACCCACTGTACAGACAAAAGTCAAACAATAATTATATATCAATATCAATAATTATTTTACCAACATAGGTCGCCTTAATGTAAACTTAACACAAACAGGAAATGACCCAACATAATTTATAAAAAAAATGCATCAAGTTTTTCTGTACACCTACATATGCCAAGGAAATAATTAACATAGTAAGAAAAGCAAATTTAAAGAAATTTAGTGGTTTTGACAATGTTGATCCATACATTATTAAACAAGTATACCACAAACAAGTATACCACAAATTGCAAATCAACTTGCCCACATTTTCAATAATTCACTTCTGACTAATATTGTGCCCAGCAAACTAAAAATTGCAAAGGTTATCCCCTTGTACAAAAGTGAAAACCCTGAATTATTCTCAAATTATAGATCAATTTCTATCCTTCCATGCCTCTCAAAAATACTGGAACGCCTAATGTACAATAGGCTTTACAATTTTTTAACAGGTCACAACACAATATAAAAAAACAATGTGGATTTAGGAAAAAATATTCTACGTATATGGCACTAATTGATTTGGTTGATAAAATATCAAGTAACATGGACCATAAAAAATATAAGTGTTTTTCTTGATCTCTCCAAGGCTTTCGATGCAATAGATCATAACATTTTAATAAATAAACTTCAATGCTACGTTGTAAGAGGTATTGCCTACAACTGGTTTAAAAGCTATCTTAATAACAGAAGACAATATATGTATCATATAATAAAGCAGACTCAAAATATATAACAAATACATGTGGAGTTCCACAAGGATCTATATTAGGCCCATTACTCTTTATTTTATATATAAACAATATTGAAAATATATCAGATATCCTAAATCCTATACTGTTTGCAGATAACACAAGTCTCTTTCATGCTCATACATGCTTCAACACTCTCATCGAAGAGCTACACATAGAAATACAAAAAAATTTCCACATGGTTCGATCCATATCAATAAAGTTTCCTTAAACACCAGAAAGTCAAATTGTATTATATTCACACCAAAAGGGAAACATACAATATCAACAGTACCTTAATACAAGTTAATGGAAACAAAATAAACCATGTCAAATTCACACAAATTCGTAGGATTATTCATAGATGAACACTTAAACTGGACAACACATATTGACAGCCTATAAAAAAATAGCATAGAATGTGAGAACACTTAACAAATTAAAATATTTTCTCCCTATGTGTATAATGAGAACTATTTATTGTTCATTGATCTTATCATATTTACTATACTGCACTTTATTGTGTGAAAATTCATATTGTATTACAGAAGAAAGCTATTAGGACAATCACAAATTAATAAATTCTCATTACATCACACACACCGATCTTCTATTCTCAAAGTTACAACTATTAAAATTGGATGATCTCTATAGGCATCAACTAGGTATTGCTATGTATAAAGCAGTGAATAGCCAACTCCCAGAATCTATGTCATCAATACTTACCAAATATCCACAAACATAATCTAAGAAACCAAAATAGCTATATATCCAAAGCATAAGAACAATTAAACAGCAGGAAATTTACAATAAATTATTCAGCACCTGTATTCTGGAATGCATTAAATAGTAAATCACAACTGCTTGTATCCATTAACCAATTTAAAACTAAACTGAAAGAACTGTTACTCTCTAAATATCAATGACTTTACAGTAAATACTGCAATTAAAAAACTTCTTGTATTTGTAATTAATTAGGTTATTATTTGTTCATAAAATTCTAAGTACAAATTGTATGTTCATATTTAAGCAATTTTTTTATGTTTTACATTACATTGTATTTAACTTACAGTAATCTTGCTTAGTATAATTATGTTTTTGGCTTAAGGAAACAAAATTATGTTGATTTATTGTTCTGGGTGGTCCTCGTCATAAGTTCTGCGCGGTTTCTCCTTGGTTGCACCGCTATTTGCTTAATCAGTGACTCAACTCATATTGTAAATATGTTAAAATGTATGTGTAACCAATTTAAAGTTATTCATTCATTCGTTTAAGAATATAAAATGCTTTTGTGTATTTATTTAAGCAGAACAGTGGCGCGCGTCGTGGTGAGACGGCGCAAATATTAATTCAACAATAGGCCTTGGTAACCGAGACTGGACGTTTTCGGATGCAGTTGTTTAATCGCAAGAGGGCGCGTGTGTATGGTGCATAGCAACGGACTGAACTTCGTTTAGTTACAGCCGCTGTAAAACAAATGTGGCTGCATCAGAGAACGAATTGTTGTCGTATTTAGCGGTTATTAGTTCATTGACGTGTTTTGGTTTAACTCGACGATAGAATGGCTGACGAAAGCATATATAACCTCATCCAGCCGGAACCAGTTAAGTACCAGAAACCTCCCAAGTAAGTTGATTAATATCTGATCTGGCAACTCGGTCTCAAAACTAGTACAAGACAAAACCTTTTCCCGATTAAGAATCACGTTAATATGGCGGTTATTTGAAATGTCTTACTAGGCTACAGTGCAAGTGTCAAACAGCAACCGATAGTAAGTTGCTCTGCGTGCAATATTTGTTTTCGCCCATGTTAATAAACTGTATATGTTTACAAGGGCATATTTGAGGGATGTACAGTGATACACAAGTACGTAACATAGTTACCGATTTCATCACACACAGTCTCAGACTGTCAACACTCGACAGGTGTGGTTTTGAATGTTGTACTGTTTCTGCATCCAACATATATAATGCAAAAACTCTCTGACATTACCAAGGCAAATGTCGGCACATGTGTGTGGAGAGAGAGAGAGAGAGAGAGAGAGAGAGAGAGAGAGAGAGAGAGAGAGAGACTGACTTTCAATATGTAAAGTTTAGGCACGAGAGTGATTGTTTGATAATAATATTGAAAATGTTTCCTTGTCTTTGCCCGAACAAAGGCAACGTGTCCATCTTTTGTTGAATATTGTTTCAAGATATAATTCAATAATGTTAATATTATTATTATACATTTATATGCCTGTAATTCAACCACCACAGATACCAGTCAAAATTCCGCCCGGTTGCGAAGGATGAGTATTTCAGTAAGCCAGGGAAATATCGCACAATGGGTCAGGCAAAGGTGCCTACAAGACCCACGAATGACTTCTTGAAGAAACACGAAAAGGAGCCGAAATTACCTCCAAGTTGGTATTGTTTCTTAATGTTTATTAAGATATTGACCTAGATACAGTTGTACTTGTGTGTAGCTTAAGTCTGGTTGTTACTAACATTAATTAATCAGGGCTGATTGTCTGCATAATAAATGAAAGAGCTGGCACAATATGCATGAATGTCTAAACAGCCAGAAGATGACCTGTAAGAACCTGTAAGATGTTGTCTATCAATACAGTTATGTTGCATTTAAGTTATAATGTTGTTGTTATTGTTGTTGTTATCTATCAGGTAATATTAAAATACTCACAAAGCAGAATAGTTTTTCAGTTGTGTAAATATGTTGTGTCTCAATCACCAATGAGTAGACTTCTGTGCCAACCGAGAATTTACGTTGCATCTATGATTAAGTAATGTTATTAATTATGCAGTGGAACTCTTGATCGCAGCCACCACTGTGATTAAATTAAAAAAACTTTCACCTTAATGTTGAGACTGCAACCTGTTGAACTACCATTGAAATCACTCAGATTGGATGAACCCTGGATTGTTATTGAAAGTTCCAAACTGTTGATATGATTACACTAACATAGACACATTAGTTGTTGTATTAACCCACTCAAAGCTGTTCCTATGATGTGTGGCAGATGAGGGTGGTTTAGATATTCTCTTTTCTTTCATACGATCTTACTTACACCGATGACTGCATTTCTGGCTGCAATTTACAGCCAGTGCACTCCACAAGCTGCCCGCTGGTAGGAATCCTGAAATTCTCCGTGTGCCCCTTTTTTCCTCCACATCGATCACTAGGGTGACAGCACCTAATTAATCTAACGTAATTAAGTTGAACTTAATTCTGTTGCATTTTACATACATGCAGCATGTCTTGATTTGTCATAAGGTATGTTGTAAGTGCACACTGATATGTTCATGAATATCATAAGAATATATTTTATATGGATACCTTTATTTCAGGTTAAAAAACATACATGTACGTATAAATATAATTAAAATAAAAAATCACCATTTATACACAGTACTAATTTTTATATATTATAGACGTCGGAATTGGGGAGTGGGTCCACCGATATGTTAAATATACTTTGACCCCCCAATATTTGACAGCTCCCAATGATTATGTATATGTATGGGTGTGTAATTTTACTAAATGTTTTTACTAAACCAGGTGACGTATCCTATTTACAAAAAATAATTGTACAGTCGACTGTTGTTCTATTGTGTATGCTTATAGACAGGAAGCATTTGATTAATTCTGTGAGGAGTTATATTGAATATGAGTTTTGTCTCAGACATGATCTGTAAGACAGGTGTATAGTTGTCAGTGCTGTGGAAACAGTTCCAACATGGACTGATCACTGGCGTCTAATAATATATATATTGAACGATGCTGTGTTTTATGCACACATTGCCTCAGAATGTTGTATTGAGCGATCTTGCGAGCCAAACATAACATTCTGAAGCAACATCAAAACTAGCATCGTTCGAAAACATATTTATTATATGCGTTCATAACACATTTAATGCAATAAAATTATAATTTACTAGCAGTTCTATGAGCAACCGGACACACCATTTTAATTTTTAGCGTGCAATATCGGTTTTGATTGCACTGGACGTCACATGCAGGACGGCATATATCACTGTAGACGTTGTGTTAATAGTAGTAATTACCCATGGAATAAATGTTTTAATGATGTACATTGTTTTTAGTGCATCCTCTTGCCTGTTTCAATGCATGATTTCGCAGTTAGTTTTCCTGCTGACATCAACTTGGAGTGTTTGTTGTAGAGCAAAAGTTCCACTACCCAGACGAGGATGCCAAACGTCCATCTGTGCCACGGAAGGATGACATGCCGGCAATGGGACTCAAAACAACAAAGAACTTCATCAATCAGGTCAGAGTTCAACATGTAATAGAGGCAACTAGGTCTGAGGTCAACATCTCACTGCACCTGCATTTGTATCAGCTTAAACTACTCGACTTGAATTCTGCCAAGTTGGTGGTTATGTTATCGTCTTACCCATATGAACAATCACAGGGGCTTCATTGCTATATGTAAAGGTAAACAAAACATTTTCAGAACATGTTTGGTTGAAATATAACGTTATAGTTCATAATTGCCATGTATGTATAAGGCATGTGAGAGCAATATCAATTGATCGGGCACAATTAGTAGTTTTATTATTATTATTAAAGGCACACTTATTTTATGTTTTATTTTATAAAAGCAAGGCAACCTTTTTGAAATACGTTTATTTATCACCACTTCTGACTTGTTAAACAATGATAATAATTTATTTGCCCAAATACAAGCAGTTGTTTGCAGCACGAAGACTGAAGTGCCTGGTGTAACCTGCTCCGTTATTTATGAAACCAGTTGACATGGTTCTAAGCAAAGACATCTTGCTGTTCGACAGAATGCTGTGCACAACATTGTGTCTGTACCAAAGAAACCAGCGAAGATCATCGTCGACACGGTTGGGGGTGATAAACTGGAACTAGAGAGATCTGGACTTGAACCAAAGTTCGTCCATAAAAAGGTATCGAATTTGAAACCATCTGGTGAAATAGTATTTTGATTTCTTGTTTGTGTTTGGTTTAAAATACTCATGAGAGTTTACTAGAGCTTTACAAAGCTCTTTTATGAGTCTGAAACTGATAGCTTGTTTTTCTAAAGGCACTAACACCAGTTCACATGGAAACTGAGCATAGGCTCATTTCAGTCATTACTCAAATTTAATTGGGTATATAGGGTAAATGAATTATGTTACAGCCAAATACAGTCATGTCTCATTTATCAGCATGCTTTGATTACCAGTTGGATTGACAAAGCATGTGGATTGTTAAAAATGGAATAAAGAAGCTAATATAGTGTATCAAGATTGGCTGGAAGCTTCAACAGAAGTTGAAATAGTGTTCATATAACACGTCTGCCGGAGGCAAAGTTTAACATGCTCCGAGTAACGATTATTAGAGGGGCGAGGTATAAACTGACCACTGCCTTGGTGTGTTGCAGGACTATGGTCAGGTGCCCGGCTACTTGTCCAAGCGACAGGAGGAGGTCAGGAGAGCTCAGGACGAGTACGACGCATACGTCACCGAGAACTTCCGTCGCGGTGCCATGAAGCAGCTGTCGACGATGGAACGTGACTCGCTTCTCGACGGACTCAAGACAAACTGGGAACAGATCCACCACGAGTACCAGAGTCTGTCTGTCGTCACCGACACACCTATGAAGAAGTTCCGCAAGGAACGCATGGAGGCCGAGATGAAGCAACTAGAACGCGACATCGAAGCCATAGAGAAACACACGGTCATCTACATAGCAGATTGAGTGCGGCCGCGTATGTTTCTACATGCACAATCAACACACACGTAACAATTCACACATATTCATGCACACACATAACCATGTGTGTGTCTTTATCTATGGCACAAGTGCTGCCGTTTTCGTTGCTATGAAATTGTGATATCCTTGTATTATATGTTTCCGTCAATCCCAGTCGCAGTGTAGGATTTTTAAGTCGGTGAGGAGTTGCGAGATTAGTCACATGATCTCGTCTGAGTATTGCTGGGTGTTTAGGGTTTGTGGATGTGTAGATTTGTAAAGTTAGAACACAAGAGTAGCAAGGTATTTGTGAGAAATCGTGTATACTGTTGTGCCTATCTAGCAAATGTTGTCAATCCATGTATGTGTATAATAAAACTGTGACTGAAAAATAATGAGGCGTTAAGAACTGGACATGATGATCAATATTAATGTTAATTAATGTTGGCCAGGTGTTAAGTCGTATTTTTTGTTTTTCATCTACATTTGCTACGCACACGACTGTAGTAGCCTCATCTTGAATATTGACCTCGCAAGTTTATGCAAACATAATAACCCAAATAAAGGAAAATATTCTACTCTTTTTGATACATGTTGTGATAATATGATATATCCACAGACATTCACCCCATTCTCTTGGGCTGCCGAGTACATCTGGCATATTGACCTATTAAATCCCCTGGCATATTGACCTATTAAATCCCCTGGCATATCGACCTATTAAATGTATTTGTCAGTTGCTGTGTCGATCAATAATATTACGAGCATGTAGAACTTGGGCCTACATAAAGGAACTTATAACCTTAATTGGCTGTGGACTGGTCTGATGGGTAATGAGAGGCATTTCTTTGAATTACTCTGATGTGGGGCTGGTTCCTAGAACATGACTATCGAAGACAGTAAGTGGGACAAAGTACAATATTTATGATTTGGTGCACTTCCACACATTGTGTAGGATATATGGGCAGTGTAGTACTATCATCCCCAGACTCGCAACGATGATTACAAATATTGTTGCATGCACAAATAAAACCAATGAATTACTGCGATTTACACTATATATTATTTATTTGCACCATGTAAATTATCAATATATTCAGCAGTGCTTTAAAATACACATCACAAAGTCGTACAACTATGATTTTAATAAATGTTCAAAGAAGTGACAAAATGTACTCATGCTAACTCCATGCATCTACGTCCAGGCAGATGTATGTTGAAGTTCGGAGCAGAGCGCACTGCATTTACATGACAATGTATCCGACCTATTAAGCGTATATGCCCTAATTAGCGTACACCCCCTTTTTTAATCACCAGGATCCGTAATGATTGTAATTGGACTAGTGTGGAACAGTTGAAATATGTCGCCATCTGGTGTTAAACAGTTGGCACCACTTTTCAGAACCAGTTCTACACTAGTCACCAAAATGACACCACTAGTGTTAAACAGTTACCGTATTGTCTATAAAAACAAATATTTGTGTACGCTTATAAGAACATATTCTTTTTAAATGTTTTTCCATGATTACGTTTATTGGATTGAATACCGTAAATGATCCGAGATTATGAAGCAGAAAATAGTTAACACAAAATAAAACCTACTTCTTATAATCAAATACATACATATACACATAACCACCAACAATGGTGCATTTTGTAAAAAAAAATACACTAATATAGGTGTGAACTATTTGACAATACAGAATTGTGCATCACAATGTAATTCCACATATTATTATGATGCTGAAAATTAACACAGAATAAAACTTTATATAAGCTAACACACACATGCACATATAACCACCAACAATGGTGCATTTTGTACACACGTTTGACATAAAATAGCATTTGGTAATATGTGTCACAAAGTGTCAATAAATAACCCCACAAATTCACGCCTTTGCATATTCACAAGATTGCTTTGACATGACATTGTTATAAAAGAGACGACACACTGCATACAAAATACCTACCTAGTGTAGTGATTCATGTAACATCAAGTATTGGTTTTACAAGTTTCCAAAGTTGATGGCTAAGCCAACAACATTTAACTACAATTTTTACCAGTACATTTTTATTTTCTCCAATCACTTATTGCACGAATTTATCCTCCAGTAAATATAAAATTGGCGAATGCAGAAGTTGAACAGTCAGCGCTTCCGCACGAAATTCACGACAATTTCTTCCCGCAAAATGTTTTCAAACCCTTTGTCTGGCGAAAATGCAACATTTATATTTAGGACCAGATTTCTTAGCTAATTTCCCAACAAACTATCACCAGATATGAACCAGGAGAGGCTGTTAATGAACGAAGACAGAAGGTGACAAACAGAAGAACAATACACATCAATAAAAACATTTTTGATACATGTAAAAATAAACAGTAACATGTGTATTCAATATATCATCGTGTAACCATTTTCTGTTCTCTGCACTAACTCTGTTAATTGTGTACGGGACACATGCACAGTCATATCTAACACAAATGACAGTCCGAGTACAATGTTTCACAGATCAACTTCCTGATAATTCCCTTCACATGAGAGCTGAAGAATATGAACTATGATATATGTAGCTGATATATATATATATATATATGCATGGCATCTTGCTGTGTTCGTATGTATTTACTCTGTACTAAAGGAGGTTATGATTCTTGCACAAAACTAAGGAAGATCACACCTTTTGTAGCATCCACTCGGAAATGAGTTGATATGTGCGTGTTTAACCATATAAATGCATAGTATATGGAAAACAAATTTTTCCAACACTGCCTGAAATACAATTAAATTTAGACATATAAAACATAAGTGCAGAAAAATACTTTTGGACTAATATCACCACAGTGTATGTTCGATAGCAAGGCCCTAAGTGCATGATCTGAGATTATATTTTTGATAGCAAGGAGGCCATACATGCATTATCTGAGATTATATTTTCTATAGCAAGGAGGTCCTACATGCATCAACTGAGAATATATTTTCGATATCAAGGAGACCCTGATTGCATCATCTGAGATTGTATTTTCAATAGCAAGGAAGCTCTATATAATATGTATCGTCTGGGATGATATCTTTGATAGCAAGGAGGCCCTATATAATATGTATCGTCTGGGATATCTTCGATAGCAAGGAGGCCCTATATAATATGCATCGTCTGAGATGATATCTTCGATAGCAAGGAGGCCCTATATAATATGCATCGTCTGAGATGATATCTTCGATAGCAAGGAGGCCCTATATAATATGCATCGTCTGAGATTATATCTTCAATAGCAAGGAGGCCCTTCATGTATTGGTTAATGAGCCACAACAAGGAATTGTTCAAGGCCCTACTATGGGATGTCCATCTCCTGCACTGCCGTTCTGGTTCACTGATTCCATGACCCTTGCCTCCTCCGGGTGGACAAATGCGGAGTTAGAGAATGCTGCATTTTCATTGGCTGGAGTTGCAGCCATGTTTGTCTGCATCGCTGGAGGCCGCTGAAGTGCTGCACCATTCAGCGGAAGCTGATTGGATGAAGCAGTTGGCATCGCCATGACCGACAATGACATCTCATTCGGGGGGTACTGTGCATGGGGCAGCACTGGTCCTCTATTTGTGTACCCACCTGAAAGGGTGTTAAATATGAGTCACTGGTCAATCATGCCGAACCACTGTCATCATAGAGTCAAGCCTGTATTAACATGGTGATGTTAAACTCACTCATTTTTTATCACCCATTTAATCAGTTTCCAAGTCACCAAAGTTGCACAGAGCCAGTTATAAAATAACCAATTATATAATATTTGTGGTGATGGTTGAATGACCTTTAGGGTCAACAAGGAAAGTTTTAAGAACGCAACACAAAATACAGGTGACCGGTGTCTGAAATTAGCAAAAAAATGGGCCGGCCCAGATTTTTTTGAACTGGCCCAATTACATTTTGAACGCCCCACAAAATGTATAAATTATTATTATATTATAAAGTATATGTAATCAAACAAAACGACAAAGTTTTTATGCGTTATTCATAAAATAAAACAGACACTGCGTTAAATTAGAATAAGTAGTAACAATTTAATAAATATAAACCTTACCAAATATTGTTGTTCATTTCTCATAACTAGCAGACCAATAAAATAAAATAATGAATTTAATAAACATTTCAATATGAATTTTATTATTTTACAAAACAGTTACAATCATTAAAAATAGCGTTATGTTTGATGCCAATGTTTCACGCACACTGGTCTGTGCCGGGAAAACATTGACGCCGTTCTCGATTCACTCCTGATCGAAGCCACCAAATGAACACTTTCTCCAAGTGAACACTTTCTCCAAGTGAACACTTTCACAGTCAAATATCACATTAATCAGAATGTTTTTTCACTAAATGAAACAAAATATTTTGCACACGTTGAAGCTTTAAAGTGTCCTTGAGAGCAATATTATGATAAAGGGAACTGCAATAATCAAGTGTACTGCCAACAAGAGCAGTAGCAATAATTTTGGCGACAGCAAAAATATATACTAGCAAATATGGCAAATTCACAAATATGATAACTGCAGCAATGACAAGTTTATGAAATA
Organism: Lamellibrachia columna; assembly: GCA_963662155.1. Lineage (NCBI taxonomy): Eukaryota > Metazoa > Annelida > Polychaeta > Sabellida > Siboglinidae > Lamellibrachia > Lamellibrachia columna. Next base: position 63,835,399 of record OY759261.1, read on the forward strand.
TGCTGCCTAAAATTTTTATTTAATGCCTAATTTTATTTTAAATTCCATGCTGAGACGAAATGAAAGTCTGGCTCAGCATAGGTCTTGGGAAAAAACAATCAAGTTTACCACATTCTTTTTGTGCACCAATAATAAGAAACTCTGTTTTATTTGCATTTAACTTTAATTTGCTGTTAGTCGTCCAGTGGAATAAATTCTGGAGACAATCCCTGAGTTGGTTTAATGAACAATTTGTATCCGGAGTAGCCAAGTAATAGTAAATCTGTGTATCATCTGCTGCATATAGGTGGTGGTCCAAGTTATGGGTTTGAATAACTGAGCTGAGTGGACTAGTGTAAAGAGTAAAAAGTAATGGCCCAAAAATAGAACCCAAAGTGGGTAGTGCCCCTGAAAAGCAATTAGTTATCTTCACTCTTTGGTATCTGTCAGTTAAGTAAGATGAAAACCAGCTAAGGGCTGTGCCAGATATGCCATACGACATTGACAAGCGTTTAATGAGTATGTTATGGTCAACAGCACCAGATAAATCAAGCAAGGTAAGCGCTGTTACTTTACCTTTGTCCATATTCAGAGTGACATCATTATGTACTTTTAAAAGAGCAGTCTCTGTAGAATGAAACTGTTTGTAAGCTGACTGAAATACATTTGACATACAATTTGACTCAATGTGAGACCTTAGACGGCTTGCAACAATTTTTCTAGTACCTTGGAAATAAAGCTTAGATTAAAAATAGGTCTATAACTGTTTAGGTTTTCTTTATCAATGTTTTGCATATAAATATGGATTTGTCTACATTTATGGCGCTACACAAATGTTCTTCTTATCTTACATTATCTTATCTTTAGGTAAAGTTTACTTCTTAAGAAGTTTGGTTGACTTGCCCTTGTTTGAAATCATCAGGAAACAAGCCAGAGCACAGTGATGCATTTATAATATTTGTTATTGGGTAAATATCAAGACATGCTTTCAGCAGTGTAGTCGGTAATGTCGTCCCCAAATAAATCAGGACTTACTTGGGGAGGACATGATTATTTTCCTTACTTCATCAACTGTGGCACATGTAAAAGAAGGAAGTAGAGAATTTACTTGCGGAGAGTCCACTTGTACAGGATTTAAAGTACGATCTGGAAAAGCAGACCAGATCAGACTGATTTTGTTCTTGAAATGACTGGAGAACGAGTGGATTTTCAGTATTATTTGAGATCATATTTGTTTAATAATCCATCATATATAAGACATCACCAAAATTACAAATCCAGAATCAGATGTAATTAAAACTATACGTGGTCTAAAATTCCACGTAGTCTAGGTTAACAGAAATGTCAAAAATAAACCACACAGGCACCATTAGAGATGCAAAATAGTGGGAACAAGAAGTTATACAGATAAATTAATAAATGACAGATGTTAGAATTTTCACCCAATCGCGACTCTTGGTATAATAATCGTCTTGGGGAAAAGCCTGTTAGTAAATAGTTTATAGGGCACTAGCCCTAGATCCAACTGATTTTAAATTTTTTTAACCCAGACAATGCAAAGCCAAAAGGCTAACAGTTTTTGAACATATTATGTAATAACAAAGTACACATTAATCAAGTTGTAAATAATTATATTAAGGCAATATTATCAAAAGTCAGTAGGTAAGCATATAGTACATAAAACTAAGCAAAGTTACCAACACAAAGGGACCATTTAATTGATAGTAAACAGCTTGCTAACAGGAGAATGGGCACAAAAAGAGGATGTAAATAAACCATTAACAGCGACCGTCAGAAGAACATAATTAACTCTTATTATCTTATTGATGACATCCAATGTATAACAACACTTAACTATTTAGATAATATTACGTTTTGAATTTAGTATACGAAACCATAGTGCTGAAAAATTACTAAAAATGCGAGAGCATACAATAAATGGCCTTACTTAATAAACACATAATAAATGTCATAAATGCGTGGGGTTTCCCTGGCATGTGCAGACTGCCTTGGCAGTGATCAATCGCTGGCAGGGACGAAGTGAAGTTTGTCATGTCATAACTGTATTTTATATCGAAAAAGCATAGATTAGTGCATACTGTTATGTGCATCACTGATACAGTCCAACCCAGCAGTGGCTGCTGAGATAGATCGGTGGGGTGGGGCCAATAACTTGCACATCTATCAAACTGAATTGGCCTGAAGCATTCTGAATTGGCCGCTGCCGATAAAAGGGCCTTAATTTCGAACACTGGCGACAACCATCAACCAATTGACATGGTGAAAACAAAACTTTCTACCAATGAATATGTCCACTGTTGGCGTGGGCAAACATGCAATTAATTATGACTTACACATAATTAATGACGACATGACTTAAACATAATTACCAATAACTTACCAGATTGTTCTGTTGAGAATGCGGTAGGGTCACTCTGGTACGGAGGCAGAACATCCTTCATGTGACTACCTGGGTACACATCAGGCTTTGACACAACCTACAATGGTGGCGTCACAAAACTAAGTTTCTTAGAGATTTGCAACACAGCACAGAATATTCTATTTATTTAACTAATTTGATTACCACCTTGTAATTCACTCTGCGCATATTATTAATATGATTCGTCCCCCAAACAGTATGCAGTCATAAAAAGCAGTACAGCATTTGCTAAAAAAGTGGATGCACAAAGGGTAGTTAATGAAAACTGAGAACACTACGGATGACGATGATGCAAATATTGATGATAAAAGTAGTTTGAATCAGAACGCCAAATGATAACTATAATTTTTTTTTTTAAATGACAGGCAACAATTTCTCCTAACATTGTAAAAAACACTGGGGAAATACCGTATTCGACCTATTAAGCATACTCTTCAAAAGCAGTAGTATGCTCGAAAAAATTTCTGATGTGAAAATTTTTTAAGAAATCTGTACACTAACAACAGGTAATTTTCTCTCTAAACAATAAGATAACTGTCTAACACCAGATGGTGCCACCTTTCAGTTGCTCCACACTAGTCACTAGATAATCCACTAGATGGCACCATGCTGTATCATAAACAAATATATTTCAATCAACCAATTGTTGTTGCCATGTGTTTAAAACTACTTATGACACATACATTGCCGTAAAGGTTAGCAGTGGTGATGTAGGAACATGGCCTGCCCTACGTGGAGTATGCATTCTAAAAGATGGACATATGTGCTCGACAGCTAAGCCAACATGATTCAATGAAGTGAACGGTCTGGCTTGAAGCTACCAGCCACGTAAACTTTCCAGATACCAGAGCACTGCAGAGTCTACCGATACAGGTGGAACTACAATAATAATTATGGATCCTGCTGATTAACAAAATGGGGGGTGTATGCTAATTAGGGCATGTACACTTAATAAGTCGAACATGGTAGCCATGTTACCCACCTCAGCATACGGTGGAGGGGCGGGGAACATGCCCTGTGCCTGAGGCATGGCCTCTGGAACCATGGGGTAGTTGTAGTTGGGGTAGACAGGCACCCCCATGGTGGCAGCGTGACAACGCACTGGGCGTGTGTAGGGCGCGGAGGTGGTTGTGTAGCGCATGCTGTAGGGCTGCTGGTGCACGATGCTAGGGTGGTGCTGTTGGGCCTGTAGTAGCTGGCGACGGCGCCAGTAACCACAACTACCAAAACATGTCATCATAATGAGTATGACTATGAACCTGAAACACATAAAACATTGATCTTTTCATTACAAAATTTATCATATAAAGCTGTTAAACACATCTATATGTACAAACATTTTAATAACACGCAATACTGAAATTAAAACAACCTTGCTTATGTCTACACTGTATATTTAGATAAATTAAAAGATGGCATAATTTTTATGTTTGGAATAGCACATTGTGACATCAACATGCAACCCAACTTGATAAATATACACAGCAAACCTGATACAATGCTGTATATCAATGGGAAAATTCCATAGCAGAAGACAAGCTTTTTAAATATACACATTGTGATAAGCAACTGGTGGACTAAATTGTGTTAATTATATGTTAATTATTACGTTCAAGGCACATGTTTTTTTATACTGGCAACAAAACTAACTACACCAACTTTGCTACATCTATCAACCATATGTAGCAGTAAATAAAATATGTAGGATTTTGCACAAATATATAGGATTTTGCATAAATACGACTTACCAGAAATACCACATGTTCCAAACGCTCCATCTCATGTTCGAGTACCCGTACCTGTCTCGACAGCACGTATTGCCACAGCACTCTTGTGGTGCAGGACACCTGATGGACAAGAAAGGGTTAATGTTATCCAATGGGTGAGAATGGGTTAACGATATATGGCAATTGTGAAAGGCTAGTGTTACCTGATTGGTAATTTTTTTTTAACATTATCCGATGGATGAGAAAGTGTTAATGTTACATGATGGGTAAGAGAGGATTAATGTACCTGGCGAAAGGCAATTTTTTTTATCTTATGTGATGAGAAAATGGGAAGTCCTAATAAAAAGATGTGTAAAAAGTAATAGTATTACCCAGCATATGGTGTGTTATTGCTATAAGCCAGTAGGACATTTACTTTAATTGAATTTAAATAATTAAAGACCTTGAAGCACGAGCAATAAGCGCATTAGATACTCTGTTGGTACAGGTGAGTACACACCAATGTAGTTGCTTCCAATACAGGCCGGTACATAGATACTCTGTTGGTACAGGTGAGTACACACCAATGTAGTTGCTTCCAATACAGGCCGGTACATAGATACTCTGTTGGTACAGGTGAGTACACACCAATGTAGTTGCTTCCAATACAGGCCGGTACATAGATACTCTGTTGGTACAGGTGAGTACACACCAATGTAGTTGCTTCCAATACAGGCCGGTACATAGATACTCTGTTGGTACAGGTGAGTTCACACCAATGTAGTTGCTTCCAATACAGGCCGGTACATAGATACTCTGTTGGTACAGGTGAGTTCACACCAATGTAGTTGCTTCCAATACAGGCCGGTACATAGATACTCTGTTGGTACAGGTGAGTTCACACCGATGTAGTTGCTTCCAATACAGGCCAGTACATAGTATGTAGCAACAATGTTTCTCCCACCAACTCAGAAAGGCAGAAACTGATGACCACTACTGACCACCCCACAGTGACCACTAGAATGACCACAGTGATCACCATAGATGGGGCGATTGCACTATAAATGTAATTGATTATGATTACGATTACAGTTAAAATTTATGAGTCTACCACCAATGTTATTTAAGACAAAATCAAATACAATATTAAAATACACTGACTGTACATACATTAGATACAAAATGGAGAGAAAAGCCTGCTTGCATTGTACACCTGGGCAACAGAAATATGGAGAAAACAAATTGTAATTGTGATTGTAATCATGATTACAATTACTTTGACTAATGTAATTGAGAACGATTACTTGGCCTTTTGACCAATTGAGTGCAAGACAAGTAAGATTACTCAAAAATGTTGATGATTAGACACAATTATTCACAATTATTAAATATGATTAGTCCATCTCTAGTAATCACTTGAGTAACCATACCACACCACTACATCTAAACAACACCACACCGCTACATCTAAACAACACTACACCACTACATCTAAACAAAGCCACACCGTTACACCTAAACAACACCACACCACTACATCTAAACAAAGCCACACCGTTACACCTAAACAACACCACACCACTGCATCTAAACAATACCACACAGCTACATCTAAACAACACCACACCGCTACATCTAAACAACACCACACTGCTACATCTAAACAACACCACACCGCTACATCTAAACAACACCACATCACGACATATAAACAACACCACACCACTATATCTAAACAGCGCTACACCACTACACCTAAACAACACCACACCACTACATTTAAACAACACTGGTGTTTAAAACTTGCTCTTCAATTAGATTTTATTTGTTTAATGTGGTTCAATTAGATTTTTCACTCATTTCATATTAGAATCATTTTGCAAAAAAATAAACCTATCTGGTATCAACTACAACACGCCGTGTCATCTGTGCAAATGTTATTTAGTTTTGATGGAATCACCGAATAAACTATAATTACATTAGTTCTGGTCGGACCAAACCTTAATGTGATCCCACAAATGCTTAACCCTTTATACCAGATACCATTTGACTACCACTGAATAAACTATAATTACCTTAGCTTTGGTTGGACCAAACCTTCATGTGATAGTGTGAATGTTTAACCCTTTACATGCGATACCCTTTGTCCACAGCTAATATTGGAAATTGTCGACAGGGCTCTGTTCGTGAATATACTAAATGGCAAGGTTGATATTCGTAAACACATAATGGTTAAATAATAATGGTTAAATAATAATGGTTAAATGTTATTTGTTTAAATCTGGTTCACTAAAACACGTATGAGCAGTCAAGATGTTAAAATTCAGATATTGGTTATATTATATAATACGATTTTATAATAAAATGTACCTTTAAAATCCAATGTACAGGTACAATACTATCTAGGAGTTGACTAAACAGGGGTCATACTTACGAGTGTCCGTATCCATTACAGTAGTCTGCGTAGACCTGAACAAAAACAATGGGAAATTAAAAAAGTCATGTGTCCATCGAGATGTGATGATATGACTGTGCAAATACTTCTCCCAGTCTACTTGTTTCTAGGGTAAAATATGACAGCTATTACTAGTATTAGTAAATAACAATAACACAGCATTTGTCTGTGTCATAAAACTGGCCACTTTAACCATTCAGAGCACATTACGATGGGTAATTTAGAGGGAAACAAAAGTCATGGTTTTGGGCCTACGCACATATAAGAGTTACTAAAACGTAACCATTTGTAACTACAATTAATCTACTACAATATCATGCCAGTGGTTTACTAGGAAAACCTTGTTGAACACACATCATCTTAATTTCATGGGCCGTGCCATACTGTTAGGTAGCCCTACGTTACAAGTGTCAAAGTCTACCAAACTTCGCTCGCCAAATGAAAATATATTTGCATACATTTATTCCTATATTTGCCAATATGATATGGCTGTGCTGCTTGTTACCAGGTAGTCTTCTTTCTGAGAAAATAGCATGTTTGCTTGAGACTGCTCTGTAAATGCCAGCCTCCCTTAATATGTCACAATAGTCTAGGTTACCCGGTTTTCATAGAACGGTGTCACTGGTTAACATGTCAGGGCTCAGAAAAATGACTGGAATCTCCCACTTTTAGAACACATTCTGAGTAAACCAGTGGCATGACATTCTTGATTTTAGTTGCACACAGTTGGTTTTTATTATCTCTTTTAGGTGCAGGACTTTTCTTTTGCTTAAAATTATTTAATACTAAAATATTAATAAATTAATCTTAAATAATGGAATGGGATATTAAGACATTTAAAACATTACAATAATGTAGACAAAAATGACCATAACTTCAGGTTCTCAAACCAATAAAAGTTTAATTGCTAGATTAGATAGGCTTTTAATGACAAAATATAATCACTGATTCATCTAGCATACATTTTTACAGAACTCCACTATAAGAGTGTTAACTTTGTTGAATTGTGAAATAATCTGAATGAATAAGAACACAAATATTACTGTTCATGAAAATCATTTACTTGGACAACTGGTAAAATTAACAGAAAATACAGATGGTAAATGGCACTGCAAATGGTAAGTCAAATGGTAAGTCAAATGGTAAGTCAAAACAACAGATTCAGACAACAGATTCAGACATATTTAACAAGATTGCCACCAAAAACAATAAGCTCCGGGTTGAAAGGTGCCACCAGTTGACTAATCAGGAGTACAGCAATTTTTCATTCACTTATCTGATATCGGTCAATTTTATTTTTAAACATGCCAGTATTCACAGCAGCCAGTGCTCATATAATCCAACCTAACTATCATCAGCCGATACTGGCCACTATATATGTCATTAAGCAGTGGGCGCAGTTCGGATGTAACAATGAGTACTTTAAATGATGGCTTCAGCAGGTAATGAGTAGCAATTAGTATAAACGTTACCTACTACACACCTGGTGATATTACCTGGCCTTGCAAACAGATGATATTACCTGGTCATGCTGACAGGTGATATTACCTGGCCATACTTACAGGTGATATGACCTGGCTATGCTGAAACTGAAACTGCCAAGATAGTTCAAACCTACATTGCAACATAATTGTTTCTAGCTAGTTCATGTAACTTGATTCTCAATAACAGAGCAGATAAAATTGTCATTGCAAATTAGGGCTGCAATGATTTATTGATGCATTAATGTATTGCAATATTTTTGAAACGATATGATACTTGATATATCTTACAAGAATCGCAATATGTGTACGATACATGACAATTTTTCATTCAAAGTATCATCTTGTTGAAAAACCTCTAAACACCATTTAGAAACTTTTTCAAGTCTACCAATATTAATGTGTAACCGCATGACATAGTTATTGTAATTTGTTCACGAAACGTATGTTTCCTGTAGACAGGCTGAACTGTAAAATGTGCCCCCCAATAAATGTGTTCTGTTAAAGTTGTGTATTGTTATGTATCGCAATACGTATCATATCATAACACAAATATCATGATATGTATTGTACCGTGGCTTAGTGTATCGTTGCAGCTCTAGACATTGCTAATGTAAGCTCTAAAACTCACCATGTCCGATTGCTCATATTAACAATTACGCGTAATCTATACGTCATCATGGTTGTCTATGACAGTTTATAGAATACAACAAACAGTCTATACATTGAGAAAACAACCATAATTCTAAATTCTATTCCTGAAGGAATTTAGGAGGTATTTATTACTAAACCTGATAAACGGTAAGTTGGAACCAATTCAACTTACTACAATTACTGTGCAAAACTGCTTGACATATGACATTGTTCACATAATTTAAAACAAAATTTCATAAATTTGTAGAATATGTAGCCTTACAGATGAGTACCACTCATGGTTAGCACCTGCGGGAGTCTTATTTTTAAGCTGGAAACATGACTAAGCTAGTTATAAAGGTATGTTCTTATATAGCATGGTATCCAATCCTTGGGACTGTTCAAAGCACTTTACACATCACCCACTGGCAGACCTGTTCATTCCAACACCATCTCGACTTCTCTGGTAAGCATTTAGCCATACTGCATGAAGATTATTTGTTCGTATATCTACCTCTGTGTGTAGCCAGGTACTTATTTATGCAGCTGAGTGAACTATGGGAACGTGGGGTGAAAGAAACTGCCAAAGCTTCGAAATGGCAGAAAGAGGATTCAAACTCGGGTTCTCTCGATTGAGAGGCCGATGGAAGGATGCAATAGTTCTTACAAACAATGAATCTGTCTTTATGGAGTTGTATTTTCACCAATGTGATTTGCATAATATTGTATGTAAATTAACATAACAGGTACCAAGGTATGCAAAAATTAAGTCATGAATATTTTATTTTCTGTAAGAACGTTGACATTAGATAGTATGAAATGCATTCAGGCTTGAAGACCATATCGTAAACAAAATGATAGTCATTTTCTTGACTTGAGGGTGTGGCAGATGGGAGGTTGGTCCTAAAATTGGTGGGAGGTTGGCCTAAAAAATAGGTGGGAGGTAAGATTGGTGAGAGGTTGACTCTCAAAATTTGTGGGGGGTTGGCCCACAATACAGGTGGGAGCTATGGGAGGTTGAGACCCCTGGCCCTGCCACAGCCCCCTCTTTCTTAACATATTATAAACATAAATAATACCCTAATAAATAATTTTTTCCTCAATCCAGAATTGCACCATCAACATGGAACCGTTCTTATGCACGAGTTTCCTCGGAATGCAGGCAAATGCGCGATGGACTGCCTCCCTCCTTAAATACAGACCAGCCCATCCCCTTCGACCTCCCCGGCTACCGAGAAAGATAATCAAACGGCAGAGAGCAGCGTGCCGGGAGCTGGAGAGAAGCTTGAGTTTAATACCATCAGTATTCAAGAACAAGTCAATCACGTTGACTTACCTCGGGTAGAATAATCGCTGTCAATGCGATAAAAAGTAAACAATTCATTCCTGCCATCTTCGGTGAATAAAGTTGGTGTTTTTATCTTAAATCCCTCGGATTTTCGTTTCGAGAATCGCTTCGGCTTCTGTCAACGCGCACTCAATCAACAATTAGTTGCCGGCTATTTATAAGCCTCATTGACGTCACGACTGGATAGCCTCTGACTCCCAAAATTAAGAAAAAAATACTGGGCGTCTGACATTAATGGTGTCTTACATATTCGTGAAACATTTTACGTTTCTTGGTATCAGTAAACATTAGCAGTTCAAGAAAACATTAGGTTTTCATGTTAGAGGATAATCAAGGCCTAATTGACGCCACCTTTCGGGTTTATTCGAACTAAATGCATTTTTTTCATGGACTCGAATAGAAAATGTGGTGCCATCTTCTGGATTTCTTTCAACTAAATTCTGCGCATGAACATTTCAGATGAATGTGGGATTGCCGCTTCAAATGTAATTTGATTAGGAGAAATAAAAAGGCTAATTGTACATCTGCATAACGGAATAGGTATATACCTTATTTAGAAAATTATTCGTTTAGAATACTGTACAGTAAGGATGCCATATCATAAAGACATAGATAAAAAAGGTAGAGAGACTGAGACTGAGAGATCCCTAAACAAATCCCTAAAATAATGTTGTTTCGAGAACGGTAAGAACAGTAGAGACGAGGAGAGGAGACCAATTTGTTTAATATTGATTAGCTACGGAAATATAAATGAAAGACAAACAAGTGCCAAAAAAGCCTAAAAAAATCATTTAAAAACCTTCTCTTTGGCAATTAATGTGGGAACTTGATGATGAGACTCGAGTCTCATAATTGCAGTGGACATTAAAATCATGTGAATGATACACCTCCTGTACAAGGTATCACCAAAATGGACAGACAGCAAAATTATCATATCTACATGGAAAGCAAGATCACCACAATTGTAGAAGTAATCAAAACGAATAAACTGAGATGATATGGTCTTGTAAGGATAACATGATTCTGTTATAAAGATAGCACGAAAATGACTGAAAATAGACCGATAGGAAGGTTAAGATTGTTCAACAATACCAGCAGCCACCTGAAGGGAAAGAACACCGGCCTCAAAGAAGCTGTAAGAACAGAACGGTACAAGATTGATTTCTTACCACACTGACGAGTTCTAGCGTAAGTGAATTCTTAACTGCAGTTTGGTGAGTAACTGAGTGTGGAAATAACAATAGAAATACATTATCAGGTTAGTTACATTTCAGACCTCAATTTACAGGTCAATATAAAGGGCATTATGTAACTTAGTCATACAAGTCTCCTGACACTGGGTGGCAGCTAAATGTAATGAAGTAGAAAGCAGAACGCATAAAGTTAACTTCCATTTTTATTTTCTTTACAAAACCTTTCTGACAATGACCAAGAACCTAACTGATCTATACAGTTTATGAGTATATCTGGGCTAACTTCAACATCACAATGCATAAAACACAATGACAAGTTTTGATAGACTGAGAACACAAATGATACGTGATGCTGGTTTGAAAATGACTGTAGAATTGTAACATAACAGTATTAATTAAAATATGCATTTCAGGAAGGGTTATTCACCAAAGAACTGCTATTATTCATGCTGAAAATAGGTCCAGTCTCTCGAACATTTCTCAATGCAACAAAATATTTTGCTGAATTATTATCTTCTTTTCTGTTTCTTAAATTGCCACTACAGATACAGACATGTAGCAATATTTATGTGATCATCGTCCACTTATCATTAATTATTATTGATCACTATAAAGTTCCATTAATGTCCTAACAGCTTAAGTTAAATTAAGAACTATCAGACATTACAAAAAAAAAAATTTTTCAACATAAGATAGAAACACATTTAATTACTTATAATACATAATGTAATATTACTAAAGACACAGTGTCAAGTTATGACGTTGCCACTCATTGACACGTCTTTCCATAGACACAACTGGAGCAGTTTAGTAGACAAGCTATGGCAATGAACCAACAAGTTAATATGCCTAATCATACATTCAAGATGACATTATGCTTAACGTTGAACAACCGTCCTATGAAGCTATGATATTGTGCGACACACTTTATAGCTAAAGCAACAGTTCAACACAGTGTACTCCAATGTTGCGTCAGTTCACGGGGAGCATTTAGAATTCTATTACTAGGACATAAATGCAGTCCCCTAAGTTCTGTGACAAAAACAACAGCTCAGACCAAGTTGACACAACTCTCACTGTCACTGTCGATGGTGATACATGCAGCAACTCAATCCAAGTTGACACAACCCTGTCATTGTCGATGGTGACATAAGTAGCAACTCAGTCTAAGTTGACACAACTCTGTCACTGTCGACGGTGATGCATAGCAACTCAGTCCAAGTTGACACAACTCTATAACTGTCAATGGTGACATACAGCATCTCAGTCCAAGTTGACACAGCTATGTCACTGTCTATGGTGAAGTGATTTGTCAGATGTGACTTTCACCCACTGCGGATGCCCAAGGCCTGCTCCAACTCAGCTCGCTTCTGTTGAACCTGGAAAAGAAAAATATATAACTTATAACAGAATAACCTTGAAGCTACATACGTAACTAATAACAGAATAACAATGAAACAATATATGTGACTAATAACAAATTAACTTTGAAACAAGATACGTGACTAATAACAAGATAACTTTGAAACAAGATATGTGACTAATAACAAAATAACTTTGAAACAAGATATGTGACTAATAACAGAATAACTTTGAAACAAGATATGTGACTAATAACAAAATAACTTTGAAACAAGATATGTGACTAATAACAGAATCACTTAGAAACAAGATACGTGACTAATAACAAAATAACTTTGAAACAAGATATATGACTAATAACAAAATAACTTTGAAACAAGATATGTGACTAATAACAGAATACCGTTGAAACATATCAAACAATATAGTTCACTCAATATGACAGACAGCAATGCATGAATGCTACATTCAGTTATACAGTGCATCAACTAAGAACTGCATGACAATGAACAAACAGATTGGCAGGAACTTTGAGAACTGAACCATCAGAGAGCGCTGGTCTACCTTGCCGTAGAAGTAGCGACACACAGCCTCCTGCATGAATGGCTGATAGAAGAACTCCGCATGACGTTCCTCCTCAGGGTTGCCTGTCACGTCTGTCATTGTCTGTCAACATCAACCGACATTAGTGTCATCGACGTGACATTTAATTTTAATTAAGTTATATGTTAAACTTTTATCATAAATAATGTCAGCAAAATCTGGTGTTCACATCGCTTTGGCTGGCAACCTTGTTAAAACATACCTTGAGGTCGTTGGTCTGCGACATAAGCCAGTTGTTGATGAAGGACTGTGGGTCACGGGAGAAAGCCAACATGAAGTCACGACTCGTCTTCAGTTGATTCACTGTCTCCACGGTCTCGTGGATCTACAGCAGCAACAACACACATGACAAACAACACTAAAACCGGCTGAGTACAACAGGGTACTGATATAAAAGGCAAAGGTCAGATGTTTTCATTCCAGGAAGGTAATGTAAAGTGTGATCCTGGATTGACCACATCACCAACCAGGAACTGTACAGCCTGCTCCCACTGAGGCAATGTCATCTTTGTCTGGTAGGTCATGTGATATGTCATGACGAAGTAGCATGCAGCGTTACTCTGGGATCCTGCAGACCCTTAGAACAGAGGCTGCTGAAACACTACAAGAACACCTTGCTCAGTGGGGCTAATCTATCAAACACCAAGACAAACCGTGACCACTGGAAGGAATTCACTGTGTCACCAAATTAAGTGGATGACATGTAAAGTAAGTTCTTACATAACGTATTATCCAGTCCTTCGGATAACTCAAAGCGTTTTACAACTCACACCTAGGCCTGTTTATTCCAACGCAAACGCAACTTCTCTGGAATGCATTCAGCAAAGCTGCAATTACTGTGCAGACTATTCACCTGTATCTGTCACTGCCTATGGCCAGGTACTCATTTGTACAGCTGAGTGAACTAAGGCAATGTGGAGTGAACTAAGGCAATGTGGAGTGAACTAAGGCAATGTGGAGTGAACTAAGGCAATGTGGAGTGAACTAAGGCAATGTGGGGTGAACTAAGGCAATGTGGAGTGAACTAAGGCAATGTGGAGTGAACTAAGGCAATGTGGAGTGAACTAAGGCAATGTGGAGTGAACTAAGGCAATGTGGAGTGAACTAAGGCAATGTGGAGTGAACTAAGGCAATGTGGGGTGAACTAAGGCAATGTGGAGTGAACTAAGGCAATGTGGAGTGAACTAAGGCAATGTGGAGTGAACTAAGGCAATGTGGAGTGAACTAAGGCAATGTGGAGTGAACTAAGGCAATGTGGAGTGAACTAAGGCAATGTGGAGTGAACTAAGGCAATGTGGGGTGAACTAAGGCAATGTGGGGTGAACTAAGGCAATATGGTGTGAACTAAATTATCCCAGTTTCAAAACGGCATCACGAGGATTTGAACCCTGGTTCACTCGACTGAGGGGCCGTTGTGTGTCATCAAATAGACCCCACTGATGGACATGCAGTGAGGAGACTGTGACCACCAGGTGGCACTGGTTACCTTGCTGTCTAGTGATGCCATCTCCTGTTGACTCTGAGTGGATAGCAGAAAGTTATTCATCTGTTGCTTCAACATGTCGTCCTGAATCAAACAAGAGGACACCATTACATCACTCAGTATGCACACAGACAGGGTCTTGTTGTCTGCCATATTTGTTGTTATTGCTTATTCCTTGAGGAGCTTAGTGACAGAGCAACATTGTGATAGTTAGTTAGTTAATATTTAAACCTCCCTCCATCATAGCCTGTGCAGGTAATCTGCAGCCGGTGCAGGTAATCTGCAGCCGGTGCAGGTAATCTGCAGCAGGTGCAAGTAATCTGCAGCCAGTGCAGCTATAAATAATTTCCCTGCTACACCAGTTTTGTGTACTAACAAACACTACCATGTTAGCAAGGTTCAAAGTGTTCCTCAGTACTTTATCTAAGCACTGGGGACACATGCAGCTCCATCTGCAGTCGATGCAGCGTATGCTGAAAGACTTCACGCTACGTACCACTTCGACGTCAATGTCATAGCATGTTGTCTTCTTAGCATCAGGGCCTTCAACCCTGCAATCAAACATGAACAGGGTTGTTTAAGGGCCCAACAGTCATTTGCACTTTTCATGACAATCACATAATAGTAATAGTACAAGATATTTTGACCAGCAGGTTAAAATATACCCAGACAAGGGCAGGAGTCACAGTTCTTACTACAATCCCCCCCACAGAAAATCATATTTTGTGTACGAAACCCAGCCAGAAGTCATGCAGCCCAGAATACTACATTTGATGAAGGTAGCAGCTAACACTGTGAAATATGACATGTTATTTTGGTAAACATGAAGGAATTACACTACAACCCTAAACCCCAGGAAGAGGTTGAAAAGTGACAGCAACATTTTGAGACAAACTAAATTTTATTTTTTATCATTTCAAGGTTAGGTAAGTATATTTTACCATTGACACAGAAATACGACATTCAGACCTACTCTACTTCCAGACCGCCCAGCGATGCTTGCAACGGAGATGGCTACTTACATGATGAGGTGGTTGATGATGATGGGGTCAGAGGGCATGAGAAGGGGGTGGAGACGCTGCGGAATCTCAGAGAACTTCATTCGCTGACACTCGAAGATCTGTCGAGAGACGCAACAAGTTAATGTTACAATGGTAAAAAAAATTTTTACATTCTGAAACATCCAAATAATCATATTTACGGGTTTTAAAACATGTTTTTAAAACAAAAATTACAAAACAAATAGTAACATGACAATTATGAAATAATAACAAAGTTGTAAATAAGTGGCATATATATTTTTACATATGGAAAGACGTCTGTCATAATCACCTTGTTGCAATATGGTATTAGATTTGCAATGTTTAATTATTATATTCAACATCGTACTTGACAGAATTTTGGTATGTTTAATGACTATGTAATTACTTTATTTGGGGGAAATCCCAAATCACAGTTGGCGAAAATCCCAAATCACACTTGGGGGAAATCTCAAATCACACTTGGGGGAAATCCCAAATCACACCAGTGTGTCAGATTTTGTTTACAGCAACAATTTTATTTCCGTAATCTCTACAGTGGATTTCAAATTAACATAATCTGTGGAACTAACATGACTGAAGAATAAGACGTTCTGGAATGTAAAGAACTATACTATATATACACCTGGAAATGTTTTCGCTACTTCAATGTGTGATAATTTTAAGTGAACCTTTTATTTTCTAAATCTAAAATCAACAGTAATGGGATTTTACATCTACAGAATATGTGGACCTGTTGAGCCAAGGGTAGTAGCACTACTCTACCCCTGGGCCTGGCATATATTCTATACACAATGTAAGGAAGTGCACTGAATCATTTGTACTTTGTCCCATTTGCTGTCTTGATTGGTCATGATTCTGCAATCCAGACCCAACATCAAAGAGCCATTCAAGGAAATGTCTGCCATTACCCATCCATCCAGCGATGACAGGTCCACAGGTAAAAGTTAAGTGCCTTATAGGTCTATGTTCTGAACTGTCATACTGTCATTGGTGAAGACAACAAGTGGAACAAAGTAAAAATCATGTTTCATTAGGTCAATGTGCTGTGGCTGATGTGCTTATACATCAGCCATATACTGCTTTATGGAGTCAGCTACAGCATTGCTACCATACACACTGCCTGCCACACACACTGCCTGCCACACACACTGCCTGCCACACACACTGCCTGCCACACACACTGCCTGCCACACACACACTGCCTGCCACACACACTGCCTGCCACACACACACTGCCTGCCACACACACTGCCTGCCACACACACTGCCTGCCACACACACTGCCTGCCACACACACTGCCTGCCACACACACTGCCTGCCACACACACACTGCCTGCCACACACACTGCCTGCCACACACACTGCCTGTCATACACACTGCCTGCCATACACACTGCCTGCCACACACACTGCCTGCCAAACACACTGCCTGCCATACACACTGCCTGCCACACACACTGCCTGCCACACACACTGCCTGCCATAAACACTGCCTGCCATACACACTGCCTGCCACACACACTGCCTGCCACAAACACTGCCTGCCATACACACTGCCTGCCACACACACTGCCTGACATACACATTGCCTTCCATAAACACTGCCTGCCATACACATTGCCTGCCACACACACTGCCTGCCATAAACACTACCTGCCATACACACTGCCTGCCACACACACTGCCTGCCACACACACTGCCTGCCATACACATTGCCTTCCATAAACACTGCCTGCCATACACATTGCCTGCCACACACACTGCCTGCCATAAACACTACCTGCCACACACACTGCCTGCCACACACACTGCCTGCCACACATACTGCCTGCCACACACACTGTCTGCCATACACACTGCCTGCCATACACACTGCCTGCCACACACACTGCCTGCTCGGCGTCTCTCACATGTCCGACTGGGAAGCAGCACCGGACGCAGAAGCTAGAATTAGTGGGTTAGATAGAGACCACCACTCAGTGAGTCCCCGACACGTTACACATTTACCACGTGTGGGATCTTTTGGCATAGACACTAGATAGAAAAGACCAATAGCTTTTACTGTGTCTCTTTCAAAAGACACAGGTATAGTGGGGTAAATGAAATTGTCCAAGCTTCGGAACTACAGTAAGGGGAATCGAATCACCGTCCTCTTGATCGACAGTCGGGTGATCTAACCACTAGACCATAACTCCTCATCAAGGATAGTGAGGATGAATTAACACAGCTGAAGAGGAAGACGTTACCTGTTCCAGATACTTGTCACAGTTGATGAACTCTCGTTCGTACGGGTCCTGCAGCTTGTGGGTCTTGATGTACTGCCACAGAGCATTGATGATCACCGGCCGCGTCTGTGTGTGAATCCCAAGGAGGCGTGCCAATCGTGTGTCCAGCTTGAACTGCATTGGCTGTGGCACAGAGACGGGGTAGGTTTATATTTAGTATGTTTTTGCCCACAGCCAACATTTCTGCACTGCCCCCACAAGAGGGAAGCACTATATACAGAATTACAATTTAGTCACTTGAAGTCAGTTTGCTGCCATGTATAACAAGATCACCATGTTCAAGGCCTTTTCTAATTGGTTTAGATATTATTTTACATGAGATTTATCTAAAAGTGTATATTATTTTGTGTTTTCTTTATAAGGTTTGTATTTAATACGCACACGAATCATCTTCAAGGAGAGAATCTGCCTTCGGTAGACAGATCTAAATTTTGGTTTTGTGAAATGTTTTTACTTTTTAAAAAACAATCCAAAATGTTGATCCAAACAAACTGTCAAGGGCTTAAAAACTAGGTACACAGATAAATTACATAAATGCTATTTAAAACTGGAATGAAGCGACATGAAATAAAGAAATCATAAACATTAAGTTATATTTACATTTCAATTAAATTTAATATCTGGAAACGAAGTATTTTCTATGACGGTAAACTTTGTTTTGTACTAACTCTAGTTTCATTCAAACATGTCCCCATGCAAGGTAATTGATATCATTGACTGAGTTGAATCACAGACACTTTCGTCATGACTCGCTGTACAGTGCTGCCATCGACCCACCTGGTGGTCGAGCATGAGAAGCACGGTACATTTGACGTTCTGGTCGCCAGGACGTTTCACCTGGAAGCCATCTGTCTCCTGAGTCGTCGCTGTCCTATGCCACTGAAAACATGACACACCTCAATGATACGACCATACAAAATACGTGTCTTTCAGAATTACCCAGTGTCATAATTTAATTATTATTCTAAGCGAATAGTGTTGCTAAGAATCTTTTTCAAGTATGTTACATTAGTTTTTCTTTGATCAATTATGCAGTCCTACTGAGCTTTCTTTATAACTCCATCCTCGACTGATTTAGCCTATCATGAATCAGGTTCGTTGATGTTTAAATCTGTAGAATAGTTTTATTAAAATCACTGAAAGGATTGATGTTGATCATTGATCATACAGCCAGACCACTTTTGCCCTTTTTTCGCTGAATTTTTACTTGACCTGGTCAAATATAATGTATACTAGAGCTAGCATGTCGTAGTGGATGCTAGAGGTAGAATGTCGTAGTGGATACTAGGCTAGCATGTTGTAGTGGATACTAGAGCTGTCACGTCATAGTGGATACTAAAGCTAGCATGTCGTAGTGGATACTAGAGCTAGCATGTCGTAGTGGATACTAAAGCTAGCATGTCGTAGTGGATACTAAAGCTAGCATGTCGTAGTGGATACTAAAGCTAGCATGTCATAGTGGATACTAAAGCTAGCATGTCGTAGTGGATACTAAAGCTAGCATATCGTAGTGGATACTAAAGCTAGCATGTCGTAATGGATACTAGAGCTAGCATGTCGTAGTGGATGCTAGAGATAGCATGTCGTAGTGGATACTAGGCTAGCATGTCGTAGTGGATACTAGAGCTGTCATGTCGTAGTGGATACTAAAGCTAGCATGTCGTAGTGGATACTAGAGCTAGCATGTCATAGTGGATACTAGAGCTAGCACGTCGTAGTGGATACTAAAGCTAGCATGTCGTAGTGGATACTAAAGCTAGCATGTCGTAGTGGATACTAGAGCTAGCACGTCGTAGTGGATACTAAAGCTAGCATGTCATAGTGGATACTAGAGCTAGCATGTTGTAGTGGATACTAAAGCTAGCATGTCATAGTGGATACTAGAGCTAGCATGTCGTAGTGGATACTAGAGATGTCATGTCGTAGTGGATACTAAAGCTAGCATGTCGTAGTGGATACTAGAGCTAGCATGTCATAGTGGATACTAGAGCTAGCATGTCATAGTGGATACTAGAGCTAGCATGTCATAGTGGATACTAGAGCTAGCATGTCATAGTGGATACTAGAACTAGCATGTCATAGTGGATACTAGAGCTAGCATGTCATAGTGGATACTAGAGCTAGCAAGTCATAGTGGATACTAGAACTAGCATGTCATAGTGGATACTAGAGCTAGCATGTCATAGTGGATACTAGAGCTAGCATGTCATAGTGGATACTAGAGCTAGCATGTCATAGTGGATACTAGAGCTAGCATGTCATAGTGGATACTAGAGCTAGCACATCGTAGTGGATGCTAGAGCTAGCATGTCGTAGTGGATACTAAAGCTAGCATGTCGTAGTGGATACTAAAGCTAGCATGTCGTAGTGGATACTAGAGCTGTCATGTCGTAGTCGACACTAGATAGGTTTTCTCATGAAGAGTAGAGCAAAAAAATTTAATTTGAGAAATTAACTTTGAAAGTTTGTGAACCGTACCTCAACAAGATGATTGTCAGGACCGTAGAGATCCTTGTCGAGCTCAATGACGAGGCTTTTGAAGAACGAAGAGAACTTCCTTTTCATTCGGTTCGGGTCATTTGACCTGTGACTCTGTAATGTAGGGATCATGTAAGGGGTAACCTCAAAGAAAGCATAAAAAGTTGGTATCACCTCAAAGTATGGATGATTACCCCACAGAACAGACCGTCTGAACAATGAAAAGCAGCAGGTGTTACGGGTGTAATTACATGTGACTGCATACAACTTTCTGCCAGCCCGACGGCTATTATAACCTACACCACGTCGTGGTCTCACTACCGAACTCATCCTGAATGACACAGAATTTGGTTCGAACACAAGAAATCACACTAAAGTTTGTCACACAAGAAGTCAAACCAAATTGCAAAACGTATCAACATATTCAAATGATAGCAAACAGAACTCTGGTGAACTTACTTCGTCAAGAAATCGGCCCTCAACTCGCAGCTCCCATGATGCAACAGCATCTTCACCGTCCTAAAACATCAAAGTCAGTCAATGTTCAAAACCAAATTGGCATTTACTTTTGTTTTACGAGACAGATTTTTAATTAACCCAACTTCATACCTGTTACTGCATTGTGTTATATGTGTACATTGTGTTTTATGCAATAACCAACACAAGTCCGATGTAGTAGAGATTGAAAAGGGCCAAATAAATGACGTTTTATTGCAAAGTGGACTGCTTATCACGCAGCCACTTTGGGAAGCACATTAACAGGAATGTGAGCTCCTCAAAGCAAACCAGACAGGAACTGAACACATGTACAGCCCCGTCCGGCAAGTTTCTCAGAGCCCACATTCCTACAGGCATGACGATAACATATATACATCAAGAAGTCGTCATGAACATGTAATGCAAAGAATACAGACATTCCACCACCAATACACAAATTTAATTACAAACAGGTGGGGCCATTTCGCCACAAGG
This sequence comes from Lamellibrachia columna, assembly GCA_963662155.1. NCBI lineage: Eukaryota > Metazoa > Annelida > Polychaeta > Sabellida > Siboglinidae > Lamellibrachia > Lamellibrachia columna. The sequence continues at coordinate 63,856,862 of OY759261.1, forward strand.
TCACCCACAAACATGTGACCACCCCACCGCGACCTGTGTTATATGTGTACATTGTGCTATATGTGTACATTGTGCTATATGTGTACATTGTGCTGTATGTGTACATTGTGTTTTTCTTGCAACACTGAAACTGTTCAAAATTGAAGCCATTCTTAAGACCTCACCTCTGGTTCATGCTTCGCCGGGAAGAAAGTGTTGGAAATGAAAATCCTCAACTTCTTCTTTTGCTGCAGAACAAAATATAAAGGAACTGTCAAAGAAGGTGAACTTTCACCCTTCACCTTCACTAAAGAAGGTGAAGGTCAAAGAAGTACACAGAAACCGTCTAAAATGCACAGAGGAGAAACCACCACACAGAAGAAATCATCACACAGAAGAAACCACCACACAGAAGAAATCACCACAGAAGAAACCACATTAAAGAAACCACCACACAGAAGAAACCACCACACAGAAGAAACCACCACAGAAGAAACCACCACAGAAGAAACCACATTAAAGAAGAAACCACCACACAAAAGAAACCCCCACACAGAAGAAATCACCACAGAAGAAACCACATCACAGAAGAAACCACCACACAGATGAAATCACCACACAGAAGAAATCACCACAGAAGAAACCACCACACAGAAGAAACCACCACACAGAAGAAATCACCACACAGAAGAAATCACGACACAGAAAGAAACCACCACACAGAAGAAATCACCACACAGAAGAAATCACCACACAGAAGCTATCTTGGCAACAGCAGCATTAATTAATTGCCTTAACTGGGTTTGTCATAATAAAATAATAACAAAACATTATTAATTCAGATTCCATTTCAGCAATAATCGTTCATTCACTCACACAGTATTGTTGTTAGACATATCATTTATTACGTTAAGCTGAGTATACACGAGACAATATGCTCTCGCATGCAACCAGACTGCAGCTTGATCGCACTATGTAAACCGTACATTGCTGTGACATATTACAACAATTGCGTGTAGTAGAACCTATTTTGAAGATGTTGCATGCAATGCCAAATGACCATGACCTTTTCTAATGACGTAGCAATCGCCTTGTTGTAGCGACATCGCTTTGTATAAACCCAGCTTAAAGAAACCAAAATTGCAACACTTAACAACGATATTTAGCGACTAAAAACATGCGAGATTTTAACAGTTATCACTTGAGAGTCAACACAACAACTGATCACCTTCATGGGTCGTTTCAGGGCCTCCTGGATGTCAAGCCTCTTCCTCATGATGGTCGAGTCAAGTTTCCGCTCAAATGCAAGTAGGTCCATGTAAGCCTGTGACTCGGGGACTAGGTCTCTCACCTAGATCACAACACACACACATAAAACTAAGACATGATAATACAGATTTCATAAACGCTAAAGTTATGCTCGTTGCAAAATTTAACAAATACTAGTTATTGAAACATCAAAGAACAGAAATGCATTGCTCACTTTTGTAAAAGAGAAATATATAAATAACTTATGTTGACACCATATTTAGAAGTTGGGATTTAGTGGTTGATACTTTAATTTAGTGGTTGGAATTTAGTAGTTTAATTTAGTGGTTGATACTTAGTAGTTTAATTTAGTGGTTGATACTTAGTAGTTTAATTTAGTGGTTGATACTTAGTAGTTTAATTTAGTGGTTGATACTTAGTACAGTCGCGCCTCGTTATTATGCAAGAAACATTAGGCGAACAATGTCAATGAACAAGTGTCAACTGTTTGTTTTGCGCTGCCACTGACATCAATCACTGGTGCTGGCTTCGATTCAACGGTTTGTAAATTGCAATCGAGATTCACAAATAAGTCTAGTGTAAGAATCAGGTAAACAGTCTTAGATGCAATTTAGTACCAATACAACACTGGGTGAAATTGCATGCAACCATTGCATCGTAAATATAATTGTTTTCGCGACACGAAACCAACATGCCAAATTCCTAACCCAAGGTGCTAGGGGGGTGCGAAAATACGAATCCGTCATCTGCATATGAAACGATGTTAAGTGGTGCGTCATAAATTTATGCTTCTGTCGAGATCGTTTGAAAGACAAAGTGAAACAATTATTAATTCTACCTATTGTCGTGTTCTACATATAATCAGCTTGCATACTACATGTGTCAAATCATATATGTTTTCGGCTGCTCAGATCCAGGTTATTATTTTCGATTCGTATTGCAGTATTTTTGTAAATCTAGATATGTCTTTAAATTTAAAACTCACTGACAGACAAAGACTACCAAGATATTTACTTGTATGTTAATTCTTTACTCGACTTTGTGGCCATTAAAAGTACCTTTTTAAAAGTTTTCTAATCAAGAAATCTACCAGTCCCATATACACGCAGAGAAAGGGGATCCCACTGTTTGCTAATTAGGATATGTACGCTTAATAAGTGAACACCCCCTTTTTTAATCAGCAGGACTCATAATTATTTAATTTGACTAGTGTTGAACAACTGAAGTGTCTCCATCTGGTGTCAAACAGTTGGACAACTTTTCAGTTGTCACCAAATGACACCACTACTACTAAACAGTTACCTTACTTTCTAGATGCCTTGACATTTTCCCGTGGCCCAAGTTATTTTCAAGCTGTAGGCTTACTACGTAGAATATGGTAAATATAAAACTGTTCCTACCTTCTGTGGAAGAACCTTATCAGCCATTCTCTTCTTCTTCTTACTGAAAACACAATTACAGTGATTTGTCAGAACTTTTGACATTTCAACAACAATATCTAATTCTGAAACAAGCGTAAATGTACAAGGTCTGATTGTTTTTACTGCAAAATCATTTGATATAATATAAACTCTCTTCCAATATCTCGACCACTAAAGTGTGTTTTAATGAACCACAATTTGTTAGTATAACTTGACTGTTATCTGCCTAAATCAAACATTCCACCCCTAATATCATATTTACATTGCATGCTGAACGACAATGTCGATATTCATAAACAGATATGGTAAAATTATATTAAAATTATACCAAAAAAATTGGCAGTCCAAATTTACAGGTTCGTGGTTAAGTTTAACACTTGTCGGACCCCAGTTTTTTGCAAGTGTGGACAAAAGAGAAAATGCAATTGTTTTCACATGCTATGATAAAAGTGACCTGACTTACCTCTTCATGGACTGACCGCGGTCAGCGGGGTGGCGCTTGTGGTCCATTCCGTGCATGCCTCCCATCGCCCCACGGTGCATACCTGTAACCAACGACCAATATCAGACCAGTGACCAACCTGAAACTGCTGGAAACAATGACCACCATCAAACCTGCATAAAATGACCAGTGAAATGCCTGAAAGCAGCGAACAGCATCACACGACATGCAAGCGAGACGTAGTCATCTTTCAAAATTCATTTTGAAATACACAACTGAAAAATGCTGTATAAAAACAATCCGCGTGACTAAAATATGACAAAAGTTGAGTGCTGTAAGATTTTCCAATTTCCCATGAGCGTGCTACTATAATTGAACGCACACCATACATTTTACAGTCTGCATCAGTCAAACATTCATTTAAACTCATATCAAGCACAATCTCGATCAAAGGCACAAAAAAATTCAATATCTTTGTGACACAGAATTGTTCTACACCAATAATTTCACGAATGAAAGAGACTGACATAGTGACAAAGTGGTTTAACAGTCACACCATGACTGAAATGTTATTCTGCATTCACTGGTAAGTTTCTAAACACTGGCAGTGGCCCCAGTTCAGACTGTAGTATGTAAACACTGCACAGTAACAAATCTGATGTAAACTTCCATACTAATATGCATGCACAATGCATGCACACACACATGCGCGCACTGCACATGCACACAGCCACACACACACCATAATTGTATATAACATCTTAAAAATTATTTGAATTGCTATAAACAATCATGTACTATTTATTTCCTAAACTACAATTAATACAGCAAAATAAGAGAGCAAATGTCATGAGAAACAGGAATATCACGGGTAAGAAACAGGAATGTTACGGGTAAGAAACAGGAATGTCATGGGTAAGAAACAGGAATGGTTCCCTGAAGAGAACAAATTACCGTAATTTTCTGTGTATAATTCTCATTTCCCCCTGTAATTTTTTACTTAATTAAAAATCCAAGTGCGTATTATACATGGTAATTACTAATCAGAAACTATAGATTGGTCATCATTACACATACAAAAAAGCATAAATTCTTTTTAAAATCCAAAATAATAAAGTCCAAATAATGCTGGTGAGTGATAATACAAGTGACTGATGCTCAAGGCAAGACGCTGATGTAATCTGGCGCTACTTGGACCAAAAAATGACACCAGGACGTTCTAAACTGTGCTTCAATTAAACAATTGAAAGTGGGAAATTGGGGGTTGATAATAAAAAGTTGGGGTGAGTAATATATATGGCAATAAACTGTAATGCAGAAATTCTGTCAGATCTGAGCAAAAGTCAGGGTGCATATTATACTTGGGGGAGTATTGTACACAGAAAATTGTGGTAAGCAGGCTTTTAACTGCGTGGTTAGTGGACCCAACTAGATCTAAAGGTAGCCATATCAATAAGTAATGTTGATCTTGTTGGATGTAATGTGTTCGCTTACATTGTGAGACTAAATGCACTATATAATCTTGTCCAGAATCTCAACTGCAATTTCCATTCAGTGATTTTCATATAAATTATTCACATCACAGACTGCTATTTTTCAACATCTTATACTTGTACTTTAAGTTATAGTATGACATAACTAAATCAATTGTAATGTTCAGCTTTGTTTGTTATTGTGTTGAAAATAAACTTCATTCAAACGTTATATGAACTTTATACTCAAACACTATATATTCTAACATTGTGACCGCCCAAATATATATTCTAACATTGTGACCGCCCAAATATATATTCTAACATTGTGACCAACTAAATATATATTCTAACATTGTGACTGCCCAAACATATATTCTAACATTGTGACCAACTAAATATATATTCTAACATTGTGACCACCCAAATATATATTCTAACATTGTAACCTCCCAAACATATATTCTAACATTGTGACCAACTAAATATATATTCTAACATTGTGACCGCCCAAATATATATTCTAACATTGTGACCACCCAAACATATATTCTAACATTGTGACCAACTAAATATATATTCTAACATTGCGACCACCCAAATATATATTCTAACATTGCGACCACCCAAATATATATTCTAACATTGTGACCACCCAAATATATATTCTAACATTGTGACCTCCCAAATATATATTCTAACATTGTGACCACCCAAATATATATTCTAACATTGTGACCTCCCAAATATATATTCTAACATTGTGACCACCCAAATATATATTCTAACATTGTGACCACCCAAATATATATTCTAACATTGTGACCAACTAAATATACATATTCTAACACTGTGACTTCCCAAATAATATATATTCTAACATTTTGACTGCCCAAATATATATCCTAACATTTTGACCATCCGATATGTTTTAAAGAACCACCATTTTTAAAATGTGTACTTTTAAGGAAAAAAAACTGTTATTGTTTGAAAGAATGTTCAGGTAAATATGTGAATCAAGCAAACCATACAAACAGAATATAAGTGAAAATTATATAAAAAATGTGTAATGTTTCAATGGTTGAAGGGTGACATCCAGTCATTCTTACATCAAACTCCATGTAGTTCTACAAAAACAGAATATGTTATATTTCCTGACGACTAGTTGTATACAAGTCAATGGAAGGTTTAGTCACACACAAGTGACACAACTTGTTGGCAAAATTAGATGATGAAAATAGATGTTTCCAACATACATACAGATACAAAACACACAAGCGATGTGAAAGCCACAACAGACACAAAAACCTCCTAGAAACAACTACAGTGTAGGAAATGTTGTGGATTCACATCTGGCATTCAACAAAGTAACAGGAATACTATAGGGAATTTTCCTCGGTAAATAATGTGTCAACAATAAAAAATTATTTTTTATTTTACAACGGTCGAACCAGGATGAAACTACAGCATGCTGGCAGTTTTGTGATGTAATATTTAGTAATAATTTCTGTGGAAATTTGTTTACATTTCAAGTCATTCCGAACAAGAGCCAGATAATGACGTCACGACACAAGAGACAAGTAGATTATTTTTGTAGTAAGATGCTTTAAATTAAGGTAGAATTCTTGACCGTGCTGGTAGAATTGATCAGAATGCTGAAGTGAGACAGACAGAAACAGGGTCATTAAAGGGCTCTGGTAGAACAAAAGATGCACACTTCTATACCCAACATGCTCAGTGGGACAACCGCCAGGCAACGTGCTCCCCAGTACCACCATATTGTACATTTGTTCAATCTTTTGTTGGCCAAAGCAAAAAAATATTATAGTTGAATTTAACTACACACACGGGTTGGCCTTTTTTTATATATAAATAAGATAACTGATAATCAGTATAGTCTATACTTATGTTAGTGTTTAATCTTTCACATAAGTCAGACGAAGAAGGCTAAAAATAACAAGACTTAACATCAATATATAGTAGTATATACACATAGCATAAATGAGGGAATCCATACTTGCCAAAATACTTTGTAGGCATTAACGATTGACAAAATCATTAACGATTGACAAAATCATTAAGGATTACCAAACAATTTACCTACTCTGTTTTGTGCTGCAATTATGCATAAAAGTCATACTGTGAACAGAATAAAACCACAGAATTTTTTTTTTTAATTCAATACACATTAGATTCTTACAACAATACTTAGCAGAATAAATTTAATGCAAGTTTCATATGTTTTTCTTTAAGCCAAACATTTATAAATAAGCAGTTTGTAAATTAAAGGATCCATTAAGCGTTGAGAAACAAATTTCATTTATTTATTTTGGGCTTCTAAAATAGGTTTCTAAAATTAAATATACGAAGTGCAGCAAATATTTAGTTTAACACAACTTCAAAAGTAACCACCCACATTTGGACACGGTCCCTGGAAGTTGTCCCACCACTGGTCAGCAGCAGAAGCACTGGACAACCAATCAAAGGGCGACAATGTCCACTGCAACCAGTACCACTTACTCTCGTCCTTTGCTACTTTCTCTCGATCCTTCTCTTTCGACTTGGACGCCTTGGAGGAGGCTAGAGAGTGAGGCGTGCGGAGAAGAAGAGGAATGTGAGGAACAGGGAAGAAAGTGATGGAGAAGAACCAGAAGAGAAGACAACAGTATTTGGTGCAAGTGTCTCTACCAAACATGCATGTCCAACGGTCTACCGACATTTCACAACGCCAGCTAAACCTGTCTGACCAAGTTACAAGAAGTTAACATCCATGACACATGTTAAATGTACAAAGTCTGGTCGTTCTATTGTAACATCATGTTATATACTGTAGTATAAACATATCTATTCTAACATCATGTTATATAAACTTACATATTTCTAACATCATGTTATATAGTATAAACTTATCTATTCTAACATCATGTTATATAGTAAAAACTTATATATTCTAACATCATGTTATATAGTATAAACTTATATATTCTAACATCATGTTATATAGTATAAACTTATATATTCTAACATCTTGACTTTTTGACGTTTTAATGAACACATATTGTTTTATTTATTATCTGTTTATTTGGAATACTTTGCCCCAAGGTTGGCGGATGGTCAAAAATTATGTTCTAACAAGTGTGTATACCAAAGTAGGTATTAAATCTGCAGTGTTCTTAGTTGGTAAAAAATTTATAGAAAGTATTATCACGAAAAGGAAAGAAAACTAAAAATGTTGAAGAATTCCTCCAAGTGTGTGTGCGGTGTGTGTGTGTGCGGTGTGTATGTGTGGTGTGTGTGTGCCTGCATGTAGTGTATTAGTTGTGTGTGCGTGTGTGTACACCTGCATGTAGTGTATTAGTTGTGTGTACACCTGCATGTAGTGTATTAGTTGTGCGTACACCTGCATGTAGTGTATTAGTTGTGTGTACACCTGCATGTAGTGTATTAGTTGTGTGTACACCTGCATGTAGTGTATTAGTTGTGTGTACACCTGCATGTAGTGTATTAGTTGTGTGTACACCTGCATGTAGTGTATTAGTTGTGTGTACACCTGCATGTAGTATATTAGTTGTGTGTACACCTGCATGTAGTGTATTAGTTGTGTGTACACCTGCATGTAGTCTATTAGTTGTGTGTACACCTGCATGTAGTCTATTAGTTGTGTGTACACCTGCATGTAGTCTATTATTTGTGTGTACAGCACTGTACACCTGCATGTAGTGTATTTGTCCCATGTACACACGTTTTCAAAATAAAATTACTGCAATCATAAAACTAAAGCAATGTCAAATCTTTAAATAGCAAAACAAATTCTATTCTTCATACAGGGAAAATGTGAAATGGGGTGAAGGTCCTTAGACTGATGGGACACGTCACACATAGTAGGCACATCACAACACCAGCTGCTACATGTTACGGACTAACTGCAAATAAACAGCCACAAAATTGTCTTGGTGCACAGCAAAATAGCAAAAAGACAACTGGTTCAGACTTGACTAGCTGATCTGCAGTAGCAGAGTAAACAAAGTTTGAAACACACCTAAAATCAGGAGGCTGGGGCTGTTTCTTGAAAACAGCCATTCAACAAACACAAGTAATATCATATAGATATAATTTGTGTTATTACTGGCATTTCCTATGAAGCATCCAACTAGAACAAAACCACTATTAGTGTATATTACACTCTTGATTAGTGCACATTCTCTGGCTGATTTTAGTAGGACGCTGCCTCATCACATGCTGCAGGAAAATGTTCTACACAATTAACAAATAAGTTCAACTACTAAACAATAAAGCACATTTCAATTATACCAGTCACTCTGTGAATGGTTTTGCGTCTGGTACCACTCAAGCGCTTCTAAAAATGAAACAAATGCTACGGACTTGGTCTCACGCACTAATGGAAGCAAGCATGCCCATCAGATGGAGCCACCATCAAGCAATGCATGTTGGACTTACTTGATGAGCTTTTGCTCGGTGTCGATGAAGCGGTGCTAGCTATTGGTGCAAACAAAAGTGGATACAGATTGACCCGCCACCTAGTACAACTGTGAGTCTACGAAGTGTGCACTTACTTACATCCATGTTAAAACAGTGAAGGTGTTCACACCGCTCCAGAATAACAGATACTGTGCACATGCCTATTGATGTGATATACTGTGCACTGTCAAAGCTAATAGGAAGGACATCATTCCTCCAGCATTATTTTGGCACTGACCATAGAATTCGTAATAAGTCAAAATGACAATACATTGTCTTTCATATTTTTGCGGCTGGTATTTACAGTACAACAAATAGGTCAGCCATGTTAGCATTAAGACTTCTCCTGCTCTCTTTGGCTTAACAGGAAAGAAAGCAAAACTTTATTTCCCACAATAAATTTCAAATAATATCAGAGAACTCTGATGTTAATTTCAAGAGTTGTTAGCGTGCGTAGAAAATCCAAATAAAAATTGTGGGTGTCCAAAGACTACATGAATGCAATTTCCAGCATCTAAACTGTGCAAGAATTTCTTTAATTGACCAATCAAAAGTGTGACAATTCGACAGCATGGTTCTTTCAACTTACCAGGGTAGGGATGTCCGGGCATTGCTCCCATTCGGCTGGTCATCTGTCCCCCAGTCATGTGACTACCCATGCGGCCGCCCATCTGGGCAGGCATGGGTGACCCTCCTCCATAACCAACTGGCCTTGGTGGACCCTAAAAGTTTAGTTTTTGTCAGATATATGTATATGCTGCAGGGTGCTAATTAATAAATATGATTGAGATATGCGAGAGGCGAATTATTTTTTGCCTAGCCAAAGATTTAATAAAACTACAATATTTAAATAGGACGCGATGTAAATATCTGCCTTGAAATCTTCTTTGTTGCCATTGTCGGTATCTTCTATTTCGATAACTGGTAAAGACAAGTCCTGTTCGGGCATAGGTCACAATAGCAGCCACCAGGAACATAAACCCAGTTTTGGCATGCATCACAAGATATTATATTTATGGCAGCAGTCCCTATATTTGCTATGTTCATGGGGCGGGCAGTGATCGTGCAGTTAGTACAGCCATCTAGCGACATCTTTTAAAAACAACAAGGTTGAATCGGGCAGAATAGTTCGTCCGAGAAAGTGAATGGTGATAGGAACAGCAAATTATGAATCTTTAAATTTATCCTTCCAACATTAGTGCTAAGCAACCGGAACAAAATGACCTGTACAAAATAAAATTAACTACAGTACAGCCGGTGTTCGTTCTTTGTTTTGGACGTTGTTGGTTTTCAACCGGTCGTTTCACAGCGCGTTAAGCTATTTAGATTATAAATTATATACCACCAGTTGTATTAATTCAACCATTATATAACATACAGGATATCCAGTCTGTTGGAAGCGAGCCATAGGGTTGGCAGGCGGCGCAAAACGCTGTTGTTGCATGTTTGGAGTCGGATATTCCCTAATCAAGCCGCCATGTTGCAGGTCACGCGAATTCTCGCGCGGTGACCGAAGCGCACCGTAATGTACCGAAAAACACCGACCGGCACCGCCAAAAAAATGTGGATGATCTTACAAAAAATCACGAATCTGATTTAATTGTAGCGCAAATACGAAAGTACCGCATTTTGTCGGACATAGCATCTCAACATCCACCAACGGGCAAATCGAACAAGTGATTTCGAAGTTCGATTATAATGCACCCGTCAACTGAATGACGCACCCATCGACCTTTTGCGGCTAAAATAACTTGCAGCTGACATTGACGGACTTTGACGCACCCCTCACGGGCGGATCCAGGGGTGTCCACCAGATACGCGGGCACCCCTCCCCTTATCTCGGCCGGATTATTTTCATGTCACAATTAGTTGTCGAGACACTGCGAGGTGCACGGCGCCTTCCCGTGTTTGTTTCTCGGATGATAACATTTCTAACATGCTAACTATAGGGACGTTAATTGCCAACAGTATTGATATTTGTTCCCCGGTCGTTTCGATGTTCCCCACATGTTGTCTTAATTATCATCGTAGTATTCATTACTAACCACAAAAGGATTATTGTTGTCAGTATATTTTTATGTGAATTTCCACTGGTCAGTAACCGGCATTAATAAGAAACAATTGACTTAAGATTGTGACGCTTTGTTGTTCAGTAAAACGTGCTATAAAAGATTGTAAATTCAATGTGCGTCTTTATTGAAAAGGCAGAACTCATTAGCATAATAAGTAAACCGGAAACCAAAACTCAATCCACAGGGGTCAGATGACGATTAACAGCTAATCGTCACATCTTTCCTCTTACAAGAAAAGTCACTTATTCACAACTGTGACTAATTATTAGCAAAACGATTACACACGAGATTGTAAACAAAATGTACTGTCTCTTATGGACTGTCGTGTGATAACAATGTCTTATGGACAAAGTTAGTAAATTACGCCGAAACGTAGTCGCTGAGCCACGCTGGCGGCTTGCGTTCGCGCACAGATCTGCGAAGACCTGGGGACACATCTGGCACGACCGGAAGGGGTTGCGTCTCGGGGTTGCCATCACTCAACGAAGACGGCTTGTGGTCGGATTCAATGCTCACGCGATCACGGCCGTAAATGTAGGCCTCAAATCGATCACACGCGAACACGATCGCCAATAGCTCTTTTTCGATCTGAGCGTATCTTGTTTCAGGTGGCGTCAGGGCACGTGATGCATACGCCACCGGCTGGCCGTTCTGCATCAATGCTGCACCAAGTCCTGATTGTGACGCATCGCACTGGATGGTCACTTCGTCTGCGAGATTGTAGTAGCGTAACACAGGTGTACTTGCGACAGCTTTCTTCAGCGTGTTGACTGCGTTCTGTTGCGAGCTTTCCCACATCCAGTCGGTGTCATTCCTCGTAAGTTCTCGTAGCGGCTTCGTGATGTCAGAGAGATGCGGAAGGAACTTGGCCAGATACTGGGCCAATCCCAACAAGCGTTGAACTCCTGCAACATCAGTAGGGTTAGGCATGTCAACGATAGCCTTCACCTTAGTGGGGTCGATACTCAGCCCGTCAGACGTTGCGACGTGCCCGATGAATCGAACTTCCTCCTGTCTCAGTTTGAACTTGTCGACGTTTAGTTTGACCCCTCGCTCCTCACATCGCTGCAGAAATGAGTGGAGTCGTTTGTCGTGGTCAACGTTTGCCTCGTCGACCGTGTTGCCGTACCCTACGACAACAAAATCATCAGCCACAACCTCGATACCTTGTAACCCCTCGATCAGTTCGTGCATTTTTTTTTGAAAAACTTCGGGGGCCGAACTGATACCAAACGGCATACGTTTGAAACGATACCTGCCGAAAGGTGTGTGGAAGGTCGTCAGATATGAAGAGCGGTCGTCGAGGCGCACGTGCCAAAACCCATGGCGTACGTCAAGGACAGTGAACACCTTGGCTCCGTGCAGTCGCGTCGCGATGTCTTCAATCGTTGGTAGTTGGTAGTTTTCTCGCCGGATCGCACGGTTGAGATCCTTCGGATCCAAGCAGATGCGAAGTTTGCTGTCTTTCTTCGTGATCACTACCATCGAGCTGATCCACGCGGTGGGTTTTTCGACAGCCTCAATGATGTCGTCCCGAGTCATGTCGTCCAACGTCGCTTTCAGTCGGTCTCTCAGAGCGACTGGTACTCGGCGTGGGGCGTGTTGGATGGGGTCGACCGCGTCATCCAGCCGGATTTGATACTCGCCCTCTAGTTCGCCTATGCCGTCACCAAACACAGTGGCGTACTTTTCGATTACAGCTGCCTTGCTGATCAGCGCACCCTCGACCGCGTAGACTTGCTCGCCTCGAGTCGCTGGTTTGTGTAGCGCATCATTGTCCGTATACTGGATCAACTTCATGCCCACACAAGCCTTCCTCCCCAGGATTGGCCGGATGTTGTCGTTGTCGACCAGTTTGCAGACGAGGATGCATTTGTAGTCGCCTCGCCAGACTCGACCGTGTACCTCACCGACCACTGTCAGCCGAGAACCGCCAAACGCAAGTATCGATGATTGACACCTGTTGACGTCCTTCAGCCGCACGTCTTTAGTGGCCCGTTGATACAGCTTCAGAGGCACCACGTTACATTGGGCCCCGGAGTCGATTTGGAAGCGTATGTAGCTCCCGGAGTCCAACTTCAAGGTCACGCACTGCGAATCGTCTAACATCGCCAGTGTCGCCACCTCGCGGACCGGAAAAACCTCCTCCGATTCTCCGATCGTCCTTACTGAATTTCGCGCTCTGCCTGAACGTTTTTGCCGGCATTTTTTTGCGAAATGATTCGATTTGCCACAGCAGTCGCACGTTTTGCCGAAGGCCGGACATAACTCCTTCGACTCTCGGCCATGTTGACGACCACAGTTCCAGCACTCTTTCGTTGCCTCGCTCTTAGTCGTGTGTGACGTCTCTTTCTTCTTGACGCGTTTTTTCTGGCCGACCGCTTGTCGAAGTGCATGAACCGACGTCGCTGAACTGCTCGACTGACCCACAATCCTCATTTGCTCGGTCATGCTCTCAGCCGCTCGACAAATCTCATCTGTTTTGGCAAGTGTCAGATTATTCTCACGCAGTAACCGTTCGCGTACCTTTGTGTCATGAATTCCAAAGATCAGTCTATCCCTCAAAATTTCGTTTGGGGTGATCGTGTCGAACTCACAAGCCTCTGACAGCTTGCGCAGTGCAGTTTTGTACTGTTCATACGGTTCTCCGCTCTCCTGCATACGTTTGTTGAATTTGTATCTTTCGAATGGAACGTTTTTTTGTGGTTGACAATATTCTGCGAATTTTTTCAAGACGGGTAGTATGCGACGGTCGTCTCCGTCCTGCGCCCAGTCCCGGAACGTCGAGTGTACTTCTCGGCCATCCTCGCCAATAACTGTCAACAACGTCGCCACTTGCACTGCCTGCGGCTTGGCGTCCAACTCCGTAGTTAGTGCGTAGTTTTCCCACGCCGCCAGGAACTTCCTCCATTTGTCAGCGGCGTTGGTGTCGTGTATTTCTAACGGTGCAGGAACGGGCAACGCATTAGATGCCATGTTATCGCTCAGTACGACAAATGTCACTTTCTGCCTTTTCAAGTGGAGATTCTGTGCGAAACTGTACCTTTCTGGTACGCAGTAATCATCCCGCCGTTGCCACCATGTGACGCTTTGTTGTTCAGTAAAACGTGCTATAAAAGATTGTAAATTCAATGTGCGTCTTTATTGAAAAGGCAGAACTCATTAGCATAATAAGTAAACCGGAAACCAAAACTCAATCCACAGGGGTCAGATGACGATTAACAGCTAATCGTCACAAAGATGCAACGCGTAGGGAAAGTGGTTATTCTCTGCAGTGGTGTATCTAGGATCTCGCAATGGTGGAGGCCAAAGGAGGAGGTGCAAGCCTTGTCACCCATGCAACCATGTAGCGGCGTATCGGAAAAATACGGGGGGGGGGTCAAAAGATTCAAGCATATATCTTGTGTTACTACGGAGTTACATGCGCAGGGAAGTCAAGACGAATGGCGTATGTGTCTGCTTCGATGCAAGTAGATAACTCAACCCTTGTAAACAGTTATGTGTGCATCGCGAAGGCATGCGCAGTTATAAGCTTTGTCTCTAGCTCCCATAATGTAATCAGTCATAGCAGTTGCGAACTTCTTTAATGTCTCCCCAAAGTGGCAAGGAAAGCTCGAAAGCATGATAACAAACTTGGTGTCTGAGACAAGTTACACTAAGGATGCGTCGACTTAATCACTGTGATGCACGAGAGGTGTGTTCGGACAGCCCTACCATGATGGTGTGGATCGAAGTGTTCGACGCGTATATCCACATGCAGTGGTCCCCTTTTTATAAGGCTCTCTCACCACGTGCCATCTTGCCATGCAGCAAATAAGGCTTTCCCATAATAATTCCCTTTCACGAGAGGCCACCCGTCTTATAAAGTCATTACATATTTGCAGAAGGGATGACCTTATAAGAGGGGGGCTATGTACTATGGCGTGCGTGCGCGTGTGTGCGTGCGTGCGTGCGTGCACAATCCTGTCACCTTGTGTTTTTTTACAAACCTGGACACCCCTTTTCAGGGTTTGTATCCACCCATGCCCCTCGTACAATTATATGACCCACCAAAGTTTGAATTTGACGTGATACTGCATCGTTATTTGTAATGGCAAAGGTAAAGGTACGTTCTTATATAGCGCGGTATCCAGTCCGTAGGACCGCTCAAAGCGTTTTACACTTCACCCCCTGGTAGACCTGTTCATTCCAAGGCCATCTCGACTTCTCTGGGAAGCATGACCATGGGAAGCATGACCATGCCGTACTCATGACGCACATTGCCCGGAGATCGAGGGTGCATCATGCAGTTGACGGCCGCATAATGGAGTATAATTAGCACTTGTCTAGAATCAGAGCCACCTCATTGGTGTCATTATAAAGGACAATATGTATTACCAACCATTCACATTATGGTCAATTAAGGCATATTTGTGGAATGTGTAAATTATTAAATATTTAAAACGCATTTTATCACCTTTTGCAAAGCTAGATTGCACAGATTAGACTAATTTCATGCGCTTTCGCGTTGTCATGACATCGCCTACAAAACTGCTAACACATAGCTTCAAAGTTTTTAAACCAGATAAGAATGTAAAATTTAGGCATCTTAATTAACTTGGAGTGTTGCGAATTAAGCATCTTGAAACCGTAAAATAACAACTTGAGATGGCCCCGGATTATAGACAAATGCCGGTGGGGTTATCGAATTCATCCAACTACTTAATTTTACTAAGGATTTAGTTAGAAATTATATAATGTTATGGATCTGACGTATTTTGTCAACGATGTGAGAACGCGGAAACAATGGGACGTTCAACTTAAAATGATAATCTTCGTCGCTGATCGGTGTTTATCCTCAACAAAAATATTCAACTTCCGGTTGCGACCGATCTACTTCCGCAAACAGCCGAAGCCAAAAAATAACAGAAACAACAAAGCTGCCGACACAGACGCTTGAAATGCAGAAATATGAAAAACTTGAGAAAATCGGAGAAGGTACACATAATGCTACAGCTTAGTTTCACATTCAGAATCTGATAAATAATAGAAATATCGGCTTGCCGGACACCAAGTCGGCGACTGTCAGACTCAGTCAGTGACAGTGAATCAGTGTCACTGACACTGTCAGTGACATCTCATCTCATAGCCATAGTATGACAGCATATCAGGCTCACCTTTAATGTTTAAAGGCATGCCTTTAATTAATTAAAGGCATGCCTTTAATTATTTAAATACGCGTATGTAAAGTTAAAGGCGTGGTTGTAACATTAAAAGCATGCCTTTAATTAATTAAATGCGCGTATGTAATGTAACTGTTAAAGGCATGCTTTTAATTAATTAAGTATGCGTATGTAATGTTAAAGGCATGCCTTTAAATAATTAAGTACGCGTATTTAATTGTAACCAATCGGAACAAGCGAAGTGTATTGATAAAATTTTGTTTCGTTGGTTCTGATTGGTTACAATTAAGTACGCGTACTTAATTATTTAAAGGCATGCCTTTAACATTACATACGCGTACTTAATTAATTAAAAGCTTGCCTTTAACGTTACAACCATGTCTTTAACTTTACATACGCGTATTTAAATAATTAAAGGCATGCCTTTAATTATTTAAGTACGCGTATGTAACATTAAAAGCATGCCTTTAAATAATTAAGTACACGTATTTAATTGTAACTAATCAGAACCAAAGAAACAAAATTCTATCAATACACTTCGCTTGTTCCGATTGGTTACAATTAAATACGCGTACTTAATTATTTAAAGGCATGCCTTTAACATTACATACGCGTACGTACTTAATTAATTAAAAGCATGCCTTTAACATTACATACGCGCATTTAATTAATTAAAGGCATGCTTTTAATGTTACAACCACGCCTTTAACTTTACATATGCGTATTTAAAGAATTAAAGGCATGCCTTTAATTAATTAAAGGCATGCCTTTAAACATTAAAGGTGAGCCTGATATGCTGTCATACCATAGGCATAATTAACATACTCATAGGCATAGACATAGGCATAGCATAAGCACATATCCTGTCGCCGTGTCAGTGGGCTGCCACTTGTACTGTCTACTGAAACTGTAGGATATATATGAAATTAAATTTATTAGACCAATAATTACAAGTACATAATTATTATAATTTAGTATATACAATAGACTCCATTATTGGCATTAAGACTTAAAGCATTTAAATGCCGCTATCACGAGAGCCACCTTGAATAATAATTGTAGTATAATAATAACAATAATACATTTAGAGAGTAATTTAGCTAATAATACATGAACTTGCCATAGTAAAGATGACAATCAAAAGTTCATACAGTAGCTGATATATACACGTGCACATATACACATATAATAAGCAAAAAACTAAATGCATCAATAGATATTAAAATTAATTTATTTTAAAGACAACATTTGATCTGTCAATATATAATTAGCTAGTAACTACAAGGCGACGTATACATAGGGATTTAAGTTAATTATCTTCCACATATATAACAGCTAATAATAGTACAAGCATTTTGATACCTTTGTATCTTTTAATATAGGTGGAGAATCCATGGATACTGTGGGTGAATATTTTATTAATAATGATATCGGGAGAATTATTAAATATCTTTGCTGAACCTGATGTTTCTTTTGGAGAATTCATGATTGACTCTAGGGATAAATATATTTGTGCATGCCCTAGTGGCATGTTGATGGCGCTGGGTATTGTATAAGAGTAGGTTTTGATTGAAATAATCAGGTAGCTGCTTGTTGACCAATTTGTAAATAAATTTGAGTAGTTGAATTTTATATATATCATCAAGCTTTAAGAGGTAAAGTTTCTTAAAAATTGGTTCACTATGAGCCAGGTAATTACTAGAAGTTATAATTTTAACTGCCCTTTTCTGTAATTGGATAATTTTATTATTTAGGTTACTCTGAGTCCCCCAGACCAACACTCCATAATTGAGGTGGCATACGATTAGGGAGTTATAGATTGTTCTCAGGATGTTGATTGATAGCATGTGTTTGAGACTATTTAACACTCCTATGGTTTTTGATATTTTGGAAGCCAGTGCATCTATATGACTAGCCCAATTTAAGTATTTGTTAATAGTGATACCGAGAAAATTAAAATTATCTACATAGTAAATATTTGATTCAGCTATTCAAAAGAGAGGAAGCTGAACCTTTTTTGTGGCATATGAAATATCATGGCTTTTGTTTTCTTTACATTTAGTGAAACTTTGTTCACTTTGAGCCAAATACTTATTTTTTCTAATTCGTTGTTTAGTCTTTCATTGTGAATACCATAGTGTTCATTAGAATTTAGTGTAGTGAATAATGTGGTGTCATCTGCGAACATTATGAACTTAAATGAATTACTAGAGTTGATGATATCATTCATATATATAATGAACAAGAAAGGACCCAATATTGAGCCTTGGGGTACACCCATTGTTGTATCGGCTTCGAAAGATTTAGCATTATTTATCTGAACAAACTGTTTCCTGTCTGATAAGTAGTTTTTGCAAAATTTAAGTGCCAAATTTGTAAACCCATAAAACTGTAATTTAGATAAAAGAATATTATGGTCAAGGGTGTCAAATGCTTTTGACAAATCAAGGTATACATTTATTAGAGCGATACCTTGATCAAGTTCCTGAGATATTCTGTCGATAAGTTCAAGTGCAGCTAATTGAGTGGAGTGTTTTTCTCTAAAACTATATTGTCCATTGTAGTATAAACTATAAGATGAAAAGTACATGTGAATTTGATTGAACATTACTCTTTCAAAGATTTTGGAAATTGATGGTAATATAGAGATTGGACGATAGTTATCAAGTAATGTCCTGTCGCCTTTTTTAGAAAGTGGCATTACTTTTGCAATTTCTAGGTAGTCAGGGAAAATGCCAGTTGCTAGTGACTGATTGATTATGATGGTGAGAGGTTTGCAAATTTCTTGCTTTATTGCTTTTAATAATTTAGTGGAAATGCCATCATTGCCACAACTAGGTTTAGGTTTTAATCTGTATGTTTATGGTAGTTCCTTCAGAAATTGGTTTGAATGTGAAATTATGTAATATCGGATTTTGTAGGTAATTCATGAAATTTGCCTTGTTTGTAATAGTTATTTCAGCTGCTAGCTTAGATCCTACATTTGTAAAGAAACAATAAATAATTTTTTTAGCAATGACACTGGTATCACTTATCAATTTATTGTCAATCAGAAAGTGATCAGGAAATTCCAATTTCTTTGAAGTCCGATTAATAACTTCTTTGATAGTACACCGTGTTTGTTTAATGTCATTCTTACATTTTTTCAAAACGATTTTGATAACATGTTTTTTGGCATTACGAATTAGTTTTTTCAAATTCTTTGGTATTTATATATGACTGTCACTGTCAGTCTAATTGATGAAACAAATACCCCTTCTCCTCCCGTCGGACTTATGAAGGGGTGATCTGTTGATTTTTCTCTTGTGAGTTGTTATCGAACTAATTTAAGGTCTTAAACTTAGGATATTCTTCAATTCCATTTGTGCTCATCTTATTTTAGAACCATTTCCTGAAAAATTCAGTCTACCTAGTGTCCACTTAGTGTCCACTTAGTGTCCACTTAAACATCGTTGTCACCTCATATAACACGCAGGCGGCAAACTAATGCCAATTTGCAACTTGGCCCTTCTGATGCATATTGTGCACTTAAGTCTTAAGGTTTAAAACAGATGTGCACATTTCACATGTGTACAGTGAAATCAAGAGGTAGAAGAAATATGCTCCAAATAATATATTAGGAGTACGTTTATTGTGACTAGTGGGCGATATTTACATAACTCAACCCGCATGACGGCACATGATGTTACAAAACATCATAATTTTATATTTATGCATGATTATTGTTAAGCAACTTTATAGATATATACGTGTACTAATGATTATATACATGAAACACGTGTTTAAATTGTATTTTAGTAATGTTCCAAATATCCTAGATGAATTTGTTTTCACTGGCCTGTGTCCACTACAACACACTAGCCCATTGGTGCAAATGTGTTATTTAGTTTTGATGAAATATATTTATGCTTTTCATTTGACTTTCAGGAACGTATGGAACTGTATTTAAAGCAAAAAACCGTGAGACACAAGAAATTATAGCACTGAAGAGGGTCAGATTAGATGATGATGATGAGGTAGGTATTTGAATGTCATAAAACATGCTATCGCCTGTGTGGACAAGGATAGGACTGTAATGTTCCAATTATTTATATACTAGCCGAGTTACCCGGCATTGCATGAGGAGAAAAGGCAGTAACCGCAAGAGCTTATAACTCCTTATAACTCCTTGCAGTACCCAGTCATAATGAACGTATAAAGATCTCTGCCATGGACATTTACCGTACGCACCTTTGTACAAAGGGTAGTTCATAATTACGTATAATTCTGAGATATGTTGCTATTTTTCAATATTGAAAAATACATAATTTGATATTACATTCATGATAACAACTGAATCATTAGCCATGCGTTTTTCTTTGTTTCAGGGGGTTCCAAGTTCAGCACTAAGGGAAATTTGTCTTTTAAAGGAACTGAAGCACAAAAATATAGTCAGGTAGGTTTGGACATTTGCCAGAGAATTCTCCAGGGGTTCAGACCACAACTACAATTCCTGGTCCCCCAAAAATTATGTGGCATTTTTAATTGCTGTGTGTGCATGCATTCATTAAGTTTTTGAGTTAACTAGCAACTTACTAGATTGGAATCTCTTGTGCAGCTCCAAGGGCTTGGAATGTATTATCACAGGGCACCAATACACAAGTTTGTTAGGCAGTTCAAAGTGGCTCTAAAAACACACCTTTAAAAAAAATTATTTTGGGTATAATTAATTAATTATATTAACTGTCTATTTTTTTATTGATTTATCTATTTATCCATTTACCTATTTATCTATTATGCATGTACTTGTTATGCTTTTGCCCATGTTTGAACTATTATACATAGACAATATATTTTATTGTATGTACTAGCAATAATTACAGATTTATGAACATTAGTAATGTAAAGGTGTATGATTTTATTTTAAAAGTATACAGGATTGTACAGCACCCCAGAACAATTATTTGGATGGGGAGTTATATAATAAATTTATTATTATTATTATTAGTACACTTGGCAGCCACATTAGTTATTCTAACAAATATAGTAGGACTGCGATAAAACTAATGACTATCAGTATCAAAGGTTATTCAGCTACACATGTGGTTGAAAATGTGGTTGAAAAGTGATTTGCAAGACATTTTTCAATCACATTTCAACCACCCTTTAACCAAATTTTAACAAATTTTTATCCATTTTAAACCAATTTGCATCAAAAAAATTTGTTTTTCCAGTCTACCCTATTTTTTTTTACCAATTATGACAACTGTTATTGGCCATCTTCCATCCAAAGAGACTAGGTTTGTTTCTTCTCCAGGTTATTGGCAGTCTTCCATCCAAAGAGACTAGGTTTGTTTCTTCTCCAGGTTATTGGCAGTCTTCCATCCAAAGAGACTAGGTTTGTTTCTTCTCCAGGTTATTGGCAGTCTTCCATCCAAAGAGACTAGGTTTGTTTCTTCTCCAGGTTATTGGCAGTCTTCCATCCAAATAGACTAGGTTTGTTTCTTCTCCAGGTTATTGGATGTCTTCCATCCAAATACACTAGGTTTGTTTCTTCTCCAGGTTATTGGCAGTCTTCCATCCAAAAAAGACTAGGTTTGTTTCTTCTCCAGGTTATTGGATGTCTTCCATCCAAATAGACTAGGTTTGTTTCTTCTCCAGGTTATTGGCAGTCTTCCATCCAAATAGACTAGTTTTGTTTCTTCTCCAGGTTATTGTCAGTCTTCCATCCAAATAGACTAGGTTTGTTTCTTCCCCAGATTATTGGCAGTCTTCCATCCAAAGAGACTAGTTTTGTTTCTTCTCCAGGTTATTGGCAGTCTTCCATCCAAATAGACTAGGTTTGTTTCTTCCATACAAAGAGACTAGGTTTGTTTCTTCTCCAGGTTATTGGCAGTCTTCCATCTGAATAGACTAGGTTTGTTTCTTCTCCAGGTTATATGATGTGCTTCATAGCGAGAAGAAGCTCACTCTAGTTTTTGAGTACTGTGACCAAGACCTCAAGAAATACTTTGACAGTTGCAATGGCGAGATTGACCCAGATATTGTCAAGGTATGTTGTTGGAGACACTTGTTGGGGGTAAATTCTGCACAAGTTTTGAAACTTCTACAGCTCATATATATTTGTATATCCAACTGCAACATGCAGACTTGACATTGTAGAGTGGAGAATAATATATTGTTAAAAATTCTGCTGTTGTGATTAATTGGTAATAAATTGCATAATTACATTTAAATAAAATATTTAGTCAATAAATTTATTATTGTTATGATGGCATTAATTATCGATTTATGAAATAACAAAACCAAGGAGATATGCATTGTACTGATAGTTATGTAATTATCTTGTCACTTTTCTCTAAAATCCCTGTCTTATACCACAATGTCACGTACATATTATTGCAGTCCTTCCTGTACCAACTACTGCGTGGTCTGGCATTCTGTCACAGTCACAATGTTCTCCATCGAGACCTGAAACCACAGAATCTGCTCATTAATAAGGTACAGCCATCTGTAGTTGTTCTCATGTATGCCAGTCGTAACAAATACCACACATATCTAATTAATTTAATAACTTTTAAATGAATTTGACTAGTTTTCAACACATTTTTATTTGAATTTTCAAAGTTTTTTTCTAAATTGTATTTTATGTAAGGCATATCGAGTTTTAAGGATGCTGTGCTATATAAAAAATACTTATTAAATGATGTGAGGTCATAATCTGCCAGACCTTTTAAATGTCATTGATGTGCCTCCCCCCCAGTGCCCCACACCACACAAGGGAAACCAGTGGAAGAAGAAAAAGTGTATTATTGTTGGTGTGAGATGATATTTATACTTAGTACTGATAGGAGATATTTGGGAATGAAAACTTGATATTATAGGAATATGTGATCGTTTGGACCATAGTTTATTTTGTAAGGTCTGGTACAAAGGTATGTTCTTATATAGCACTGTATCCAGTCCTTGGGATTGTTCAAAGTGCTTTACACTTCACCCCCTGGCAGACCTGTTCATTCCAACACCATTTATCAATCTCTGGGAAGCATTCAGCCAAGCTGCAATTACTGCGCAAAGACTATTCATTCAGATATCTATCTCTGTCTGTAGCCAGGTATTGATTTATACAGCTGAGTCGTACCTGTTGGTAGTTACATTGTGCAGTGTGAAATGTGGGTCATATCCTGGGAGAACAACAGCTGAGAATTATGATATTGGAATTTGTAACTTGTGTGATTGTCAAGTATTCCACACTGACTGAAGGTGATTTAACCATCTCTCTACGATGTGGTTGTAGAACCTGTTCAAAGAACTCACAGCCACTAATAAACTATTTTCATCTAACAACCATATGCTATATGACAGTCTTTGTTCCCAGAGAAATGTTAACTGGAATATTTTGTGTATTGATATTTTCTGTTGGTTTCCCCTGCAGAGTGGGGAACTCAAGTTGGCTGATTTTGGTCTGGCCAGAGCTTTTGGCATTCCAGTAAGATGTTATTCCGCAGAGGTGAGTTCTCTTAACTTGCATAATCCTTTCTAGACCTGGGACAGGATTCATATGCATCCTGGAAAAACTGGACATTTTTTACTTCCACAATCTTGAAAAAGGCAACTTTTTTCTGTGTCATGTCCTGGAAATGTCCTTGATCATTTTTACTGCCATAATTCCAGGACAAGAAATATGTATAAATATCTTCGTATTGCTGCAACCATTGTAACAAAATTAACTTTGTGGGTTGATGATTTAATAAATTTGTTAATGTTTTGCCTGTGTTACTGCTACATGAAAGTGTACATTGCAAGAATTTTCACAACAAAATGTGTCGTCTGTTCATGACTGATCTCATGGGGGACATATGACATGTCCTTGAAATAAAAAAAAATATCCTGGAATTATGTTATTATGAAAAGGTAATAACCATATATTATGTACATACGTACTTACATATGGCAGATTGGTGGGGGTGTTCACAGGTTTCGGTGAACGGTGGCGTTATGGCCCCACCTTTTAGGTTACAAAAATATATAGAGTATGAATTTTAGCAAGTAGTGTAGTCCAGTGATGAAGTATATGCAAATAGGTTTTGTGTCGAGTATTGTCGGTATTGGGTTAATGTTTTAATGTGCTGGTGATGATGCCATGAATTGTCTTGTGTTGTAGGAATATTACTACATGTACTGTATTGCTATGTCGAAGTGTGGGCTCTGGGAGCATTGTGTCCAGGCGGCTTTGTATGAGGCTCAGCCACAGGCTTGGCGCATGTTACAGGGTCCACACTTCATGCTTTTAATCGGAATAATATGCCATTAGGCATAATCTTAATAAACGTAATTTATTTGGCCTTTTCATATCCTTACACCTGGCTTGCGTTGTTGGTTGCATAAATATATATATATATATATATATATATATATATATATATATATATATATATATATATATATATATATATATATATATATATATATATATATATAGATATTATATATATATATATATATATATATTTTTGTTATTACTGTTACATGTGCCTTTAAAATAAATTGTTACGTGCTTTGTAGAAATGTTGTAGCAATCAAATTACCACTTTGGCGTACATTGACATCATCTGCCTACAATATTATCTGCATGGTGAAATAGGTGCAGTTTACATAATTATATTATTAATTATTTCTTTCAACCTACCCATCTGGGCAGTTATTATTTCACTTTCAGGATATGTAACTATAAACAGTCATGTTTTCCCACAGGTAGTTACCCTCTGGTATCGGCCCCCTGATGTCCTTTTTGGGGCTAAACTCTACTCAACTTCTATAGACATGTGGTCTGCTGGCTGCATATTTGCAGGTACGAGAATTACAATTATTAAATATCGCATACTAGAACAGTATAAGCTATCAGAAGCACGCGCGCTGATTGTTGTGTGATTTTAAGTTGGTTACGCTGCATCTACACTTTGACTTTACACTCTCCTCATTTCAGACTCATTTAGCAAACAATTTAACCTATCTAATATTGACTACAACATGCCAGCTCATGCGTGCAAATGCGTTTGATGCAAACATCAGGCAAACTATTAAATTAATTTTGGTTTTAAACTATTAAATAAATTTTGGAAATTCAGCAAAAAAGAACAAAAGTGGTTGTTTGAGTCTACTGTTCACACCTTCGCATGTTACCTGACCTAACGATAAAGGTCAATCCCACCTCCGTATACTATAACATAAGTCTACTGTTCACACCTTTGCATGTTACCTGACCTAACGATAAAGGTCAATCCCACCTCCGTATACTATAACATAAGTCTACTGTTCACACCTTCGCATGTTAACTGACCTAACGATAAAGGTCAATCCCACCTCCGTATACTATAACATAAGTCTACTGTTCACACCTTCGCATGTTACCTGACCTAACGATAAAGGTCAATCCCACCTCCGTATACTATAACATAAGTCTACTGTTCAAACCTTCGCATGTTACCTGACCTAGCGATAAAGGTAAATTTTTATGACCTTTACGAAGGTACGCTGTCTTTTATTAACCTGACTGTCATATTACTTAAGCTGCAGATTTTCACATCAATGAATCTGATTTGCGATGGGCAAAATGAATTAAAGAGGTAGATTTAATGCAAGGCAAACGCTAAGCATTCATTACCACTGATGAAGCATTGTCGTTGCTATGTTAATTTGTTGTAAATTCCCAAATGCTAAACACTTGAGTTTGTAAACTTATTTTCTTGTTCGGCATGGAAATATTTAACAACTTTTACATGTTCTCTGACATTGCTGTACGAATTCAATCCTTTGTTACAGAACTGGCGAACGCAGGTCGGCCACTTTTTCCAGGAAATGACGTCGACGACCAACTAAAGAGAATATTCAAGTATCTTTTTCGGGACATTTCATGAAACATTGATGTGCCAACTTAACTTATCCTGCAGCTTTCCCAATGGTTGGAACCTAGTAAGTTAAGTTATGTAACCGTGGCAACAGGTCACATGATCAAAATGTGACTATCACACATTTTTCACTACAGTTGTTGTAAATCCATTGAGCACATAGAGTAAAAGGTCTCATCTTTTTTGTCATAAAATCATGTTATATAATATTGAAATGGTTGACACGTTGAGCTTGAATTTTGGGATCATATTTTACCTGAATTGTCGATTAGATTTGTGCTGTGTTGATATTTGCAAATAGAAAATATAATTGTAGCATACATTTCAGCTAGACTAGAGTGAGTGGTGTTTCTTTTAACTGATATCGTACAGACTTCTAGGGACGCCTTCAGAGGAGACGTGGTCAGGACTTACACAGCTGCCAGAATACAAGGTTCGTGGTTTTACAGCTGCTGCAGTAAAATTAAGGGTGATCCCAAAATATTGATGTACAACACTACATGATACTGTCTGGTGTTTGACCTCTGATCTGTCTCCACCTTTGAATTACAGGTACACAGGCATACCCTTTGAACATCTCATCATCCTTCATGCTGTAATAATATTAATAATAACAATAAATTTCTTCTATAGCACCCCATCCAGGTAATTGTTCTGGGGCACTGTACAATGATATATGCATTATAAATAAAATCATATACATTAAAACTACTAATGGGCAAAAATATGCAATTATTACTACCGGTAGTAAGATTTAGTAAAATATCTTAGTCTATGTCAAATTAATAGTTAAAATTAATAAACACGAAGCTATAACATATATATATATATATATATATATATATATATATATATATATATATATATATATAATAAATGAATACATTAACTATTACATACTATTAATATTCAGCCATCATAACTCAAAAACCACCTGCATGCGCTCAAACTCTGCACCCTTGTGACCTGTGACCGGAAATAAACAGTGGTTTTGGGGACAGATGCATTGACAGAAGATGCTAAATGAAATAGCTACTAACTCAGAGAAACCGATTTTGTGTAATGCCACACCGGTACATCAGTGTAGATCATCCTTTCTGTCCTTTATGTCATAAACATGTCGTCTTTGATCCATGCATCATGAGGGAAGTCTACGCATTTCACATCCTCCCATTTTGCCTACTGATATTATTCCCACTTTACTTACTCTACATTTGGATAACTCTCTCATTTCGCCTAGCTACTCTCAGTGATTCATCAGTACGCCAGTAGTGATATTATTCCCAATTCACCTAGTCTGCATTAAGATAGCTCCTCTCCCACCAAAATCACCATTTAAATTTGATACTTGTAAAAAATTGGTAAATGTAAAATATGCTTTGTTGAAATCAAAGTTGTTCTTGAGTTAAGTCTTAGTAAGAACCCTTAATTATTATGATTTCTGCAAAGCCACTGTTTGTACTGAATTGCTAAAAGAAGTCGCATCCAATTAACTTTTGATCATGTTGAAGCCAAAGCATGTACATGTAGGTAGTAGACACAGTGATCGAAGAGTAGACAAAGTAGGCCCTAGTTGGGCAGTAGGCCAACTGGGAATCTGTATCAGAATTAGCCATGAAGCCACAGTAGACATTATGTTCATGAATCATCTCCCGAATATCCTACCTTGTAATGTGTGGGTTTGGTCTTTTCCGTAATGACTCTTGTTAAAGTTGGCTTGTAATGTGTAGGACTTGTCTTTCAGCAAGCAAATTATTACTTAGTTTGGAAGTTGTATGTGTTATTTGTTTAGTTATCATTTATAAAGTTTTTATATAACATCTGTTATTGTTTATAAATAAAATTACATCTTGGTGGGAGATCATCGCCACGTCCATTCATTCTCTTTACTCTTATCCCAAAATAATTATTAAGTACTAGAAAAAATACCCATCCTCCAGTGACTTGGTAGTTCATTAGTGACTGTCACAATAACAGTATTAAAAAAAACTCACAGAAATGTCCCTCTATGCCCTGTTACTTGATGCTGCCAGTCGATATTTTGATGGCTTCTGGGAATAAAATTCTCAAAATTGCGACATAATACTGGCAGTCACAGTAACATATAGCGACTCCTTGCTCCTGTGTAACATGGGACAATCAGAGAGAAGATGCACGACATTGTGAACAGTCGTATGTAATAGCTACATAGGTAAATCGATTGTTCATAGAAAGGGTAATAGTGGGGGTGAACTTTGAAGAAATAAAACTGACAACCTGACCGTGGGGTCATAGATGAACCCCTAAAAGTTTGGCGCCTGAGATGCAAAGCATCTAGAAGGAGTAGCGTAACATACAAATGTACATACACTTGCTGAATTATAGTACCGGGTTGAAAAAATCATGATTTATTTTTTTTAATCAAATAAATCGATTTATTTGATTTAAATAATTTTTTTATTTAAATCAAATGTCTGATTTTAATCAACTTTTCGTATGTAAATCAGTTTTAGTGTGCCAGTATGTAAAAAATCATACTAACATACGTATGATTAAATTGGGTCATCCGAAGCATTGCCATAATTTCATTTTAAATATACTTTCAAATTTATTTAAAAAAATTGCTCGTGCCTAATTTTGGCATGGGTGGTGACATTTTTGTTTGTCTTTCAGCCATATCCTGTCTACAACGTGCAGACAAACTGGCAACAGGTTGTACCTAATCTCTCATCTAAAGGACGAGATCTTCTGTTGGTGAGTTAAAGTGATCAAACAATACAATATCCATGCAAAATGGCAGCAGGTTATATCTTACCTGTTGACCAGAGGAAAGGAATTTACTAAATGAGGAGACATGGCTGGATAGTGTATTTGAGACAAGGTAGCAATGAAAGACCAGGAGATCTGGACAAGGAACTTTGTGAAGCAGAGAACAACTGAGAGAAAGGGGTCGTGTCAACATGGCAGCGGGTCGGTCGAGGTCGTCGTGATAAATGAATGATATTATGTTGGAGAATTGAAGTACCCCTGTAATAAAAGTTATACAAGTTGACATTTCCAAATGCTGACACATTTTCTTCTGAGTTCACTGTAAAATAACATTTCGACATCACCTGAACACTTTTTGTCTTCGCTTATCTTCCTTGGCTCCTCAGCGTGTTCATTCAACTCTTGACGACTTGATATTGTAAACTGATTTGAGACGGCCTAACCTTTGTTTCTGTCGCATGCTTAGCTCAGGTTCTCAAAGATTTCGGCTCAATAGAAGTTTTCCTTATTGTAAAATCTCCTGATGTTGACACATTCTCTTGCAGAGTTTGCTTGTGTGTAATCCCGGGAGGCGAATATCAGCTGAAGAGGGCATGCAGCACGCCTACTTCTCCGATCTCAACCTCACCGTCAAGCAGGGATAGCTACTACTGTCAAACAGAGATAGCTACTATTGTCAAGCAGGGGTAGCTAGAACTGTCAAGCAGGGATAGCTACTATAGTCAAGCAGGGATAGCGACTACTGTCAATCTATGATTGCTATCACTGTCAGACAGGGATAGCTACTATTGTCAAGTGTGGATAGCTAAGACTGTCACACAGAAGTAGCTACTTATGTAAGCAGGGATGGCGACTGTTGTCTCATGCATGGATAGCTACTATTATTAAGCAGGGATAGTTACTATTGTCAAACACGGATAGCTACTACTGTCAAGCATGGATAGCTACTACTGTCAAGCATGGATAGCTACTACTGTCAAGCACTGTTATCAGACAAGGATAGCAACTACTGTCAAATGCAGGTAGCTACTGCTGTCAGGCAGTGATAGCTACTACTGTCATCAATCAGGGATAGCTACAACCATTAGACATGGATAGCTACTATTGTCAGGCATGGATAGCTACTATTGTCTGGTGTGGATAGGTACAACAGTCACCAAGCAGGGATAACTAGTGCAGTAAGGCAAGGATAACTATGTTTTTGAGCTGGGATGTCAAGCTCGGACAGCTACTGCTATCGAACAGTGATGTCTGCTACCATCTAGCAGGATAGCTACTGCTGTCCAGCAGGGATTGCTATTGTGAAGCAATGCAGATGTAGCAGATCTGTTTAAATATTTACGTGACATTTGTTTATTGATACATCACCTTCTCCTTCGCAACACCTGAAACTCTGCATTTTATCCACAATTTCATCAATTAATAGATTGTGTTACATACATCTATTCTGCAAGATAATGTACCTTTTAATTGTGACAGTTACTGGGAGTTTCATCTATGATACACAAGATCATCATCATCAGGAAAAGTGAAATATTTTGGCATGGGCAATATGTGTATGCGTAATATGTATAGTTCGTTTTATAAAAAAAAGATGTGTGGAAGTGTAAAATATCAGCCAGTACTTGCCCAGTAGACTCGCTGAGTCTTATGTGAGTTCGTACAACTCTCATTTTATGCATGTGCATATTATAATGCTAATTGATTATGCTGACCTGTAGATATGACACTGACATGCAGATTATTATACTGACATACATATGATTATGTTGACACATAGTTGATTATGCTGATGTGTAGATATGACACTGGCATACAGATTATTATACTGACATGCAGATGATTATGCTGATGTGTAGATAATTACAGTGACATTAACAGGTCCAAGACTATGTTGTAATACATATGGTTATAGTGACATACATATGATTGCACTAATATGCTTATGATCACGTTGATATATGGATGATTATACTGACATACTTAGACCATGTTGATATATGGATTATTGGACTGACATACTTATGACCATGTTCATATATGGATGATTGGACTGACATACTTATGACCATATTGATATATCCATGATTTGACTGACTTACTTATGACCATGTTCATATATGGATGATTGGACTGACATACGTATGACCATGTTGATATATTGATGATTGTATGATTCACATGAAAATGTTGACATGTACGATGCTAAATTAATTTTCAGATAATGATATTGACATACGCTATCATGCATTGTTATATGGATGATTGGACTGACATACTTATGACCATGTTGTTATATCGATGATTGGACTGGCATACTTATGACCATGTTGTTATATCGATGATTGGACTGACATACATATGACCATGTTGATATATGGATGATTGGACTGACATACTTATGACCATGTTGTTATATGGATGATTGGACTGACATACTTATGACCATGTTGTTATATCGATGATTGGACTGACATACTTATGACCATGTTGATATATTGATGATTGTATGATTCACATGAAAATGTTGACATGTACGATGCTAAATTAATTTTCAGATAATGATATTGACATACGCTATCATGCATGTGGTTATACTGTTATGGGCATGGTTACACTGGTATAAAATGGTTATACTGGTTATGGAAATGGTTATACTGACATCAGGCTGGAACCATTACCATTTGTTACCATTATTATTTTGAGCAATTTAAATTATTACGTACCACTTCATCATTTTTAGAAATTGTCTGTGTGGTATGTACAATCACAAGTCGTGGAAGTTAAATTATATTTGTGCTTAGGCAATAACGATATGAAGCAAATATCACCCAAAAAACTTAAGTAACTATCTACACTGTATTTAAGTTATGTGCATTTTTAAAGGAAATGTTCTAACTTTGCACACAAATGATCACAACATAGCGGTTATTATGAAGTTGTAAATAAGGGAAGTATACAAATATTCTTCATCTCTGTCCATTGTACATTTCCTAATTTTTTCACCACTAACTACACTTACTTAATCACCCTGTTTGGTGCTAGCCGCCTGTAGATGGCGCCACATGTACAATCGTATTATCATTGTCTAGTAGGTGGCGCCAAATTTACATATCGCTGTTGAAAAGTCAAGTCAAAACATTTTGATTTGCACCATGTGGTTTGTTGGATTAGATATGTGTCTTAAGACTGATTTCTAACACACAAAAATAGATTTTCATTCTTCAACAACATGTCTGTCTGAGGAAACAATGCCCATTAATGCCCATTTTCGTGTGTTAGAAGTTATTGTAACAGACACATATCCAACCAACTACATGGGGCAGATCAAAATGGACTTGTTTTGTTTTGACTCTTCAACAGCGATATATTTGTTATGTAGGCTACTGTGCATCAAATATAACTGGGACTTTGCCCTCTGTGAGCGGCACCATTTTAAAAAGAGAAAACGTCTCTTGTTTTTTGAGACAAGAGTAAGTGTTGGATGCACAATGGCGTCCCTGCTTGTCTTACATTCCATTTATTTTCATTTACTTATGAGCGACACTGATTAAGGGTTTGTACCTATCATTGTATACCTACCCTAGTGATATAAAAACTACCCACACTGGTGTTTAGAGTACCCCATTGGGATGCGAGTACGTTGAGAATGTAGAATGTTTCAACCATGGACCTTTATGCCTAGGACAGTCCGGCCTATTTTCGGGAGGCATTGGGTCATACCCCATTGCGTGTGTGTGTGTGTGTGTGTGTGTGTATGTATGTATATATATATATATATATATATATATATATAACCGGTTGCGCCACTACGCAGTAGCATGATAAACTAAAGGGTGACTAAGCTTGCCCCCCCCCCGACTCCCCCTTTGCGAGATCCTCGATACGACACTGGCCACACCACATTCTTTTAGTTAATCACATATACAAGTATGTTGCATTTAAGAAAACATTTGAACTTCGGTCTTAAATAGCGCACACGTCATACATTGACCTCCCCTTAGGTAGTCATACATTGACCTCTCCTTAGGTAGTCATACATTGACCTCCCCTTAGGTAGTCATACATTGACCTCCCCTTAGGTAGTCATACATTGACCTCCCCCTAGGTAGTCATTCATTGACCTCCCCTTAGGTAGTCATACATTGACCTCCCCTTAGGTAGTCATACATTGACCTCCCCTTAGGTAGTCATACATTGACCTCCCCTTAGGTAGTCATACATTGACCTCCCCTTAGGTAGTCATACATTGACCTCCCCTTAGGTAGTCATACATTGACCTCTCCTTAGGTAGTCATACATTTACCTCCCCTTAGGTAGTCATACATTGACCTCCCCTTAGGTAGTCATTCATTGACCTCCCCCTAGGTAGTCATTCATTGACCTCCCCTTAGGTAGTCATACATTGACCTCTCCTTATGTAGTCATACATTGACCTCCCCTTAGGTAGTCATACATTGACCTCCCCTTAGGTAGTCATACATTGACCTCCCCTTAGGTAGTCATACATTGACCTCCCCTTAGGTAATCATACATTGACCTCCCCCTAGGTAGTCATTCATTGACCTCCCCTTAGGTAGTCATACATTGACCTCCCCTTAGGTAGTCATACATTGACCTCTCCTTAGGTAGTCATTCATTGACCTCCCCTTAGGTAGTCATACATTGACCTCCCCTTAGGTAGTCATACATTGACCTCCCCTTAGGTAGTCATACATTGACCTCCCCTTAGGTAGTCATTCATTGACCTCCCCTTAGGTAGTCATACATTGACCTCTCCTTAGGTAGTCACACATTGACCTCCCCTTAGGTAGTCATACATTGACCTCTCCTTAGGTAGTCATTCATTGACCTCCCCTTAGGTAGTCATACATTGACCTCTCCTTAGGTAGTCATACATTGACCTCCCCTTAGGTAGTCATACATTGACCTCCCCTTAGGTAGTCATACATTGACCTCCCCATAGGTAGTCTGAAGTTTGAATCCCGTTAATCCGAGGCTAGTTGTTGACACAATGACTCTCTGACCGAAGTGTCCGCCCTTGACCACATTGCCGGCTGTTGTAAGCCGTTCAGCTGTACCCTGTGTATCAGCTTCCTCCACAAACATCCCTTTGTTGCCCACTGTACTCCATTACAATGTACACACATTGCATCTAACAACATCTTAAACTAGGCTTGCCGTGTGTGACTGTAGCCGTTCGCTGTTGTCGATGTAAATGGACCGTGGATTGTACATTCTGTTGTCATATCACAATAAAATGGTGTTTCCAAAAATACATTAAGTGATCATTATTTTGACACATCGTTTCGCGTTTTGACATAAATGTCAGGCACTTAGACTTCGGATTGTTTTTCGTTTATCATAGTTTATGGAACTAATATTATTCTCAGGTTAAGCAGCACAACTCTGGATACTGTCACTAAACAAACGTGCATGCATCTTCAGTCAAAACACTAAAGCAGTACACTTACAGTGTCTATATAGCTAACCTAGATTTATCGCGTTGTCTTTGCCACTAACGATGGCGTAAAGATAGGTATTGCCTTGTGAGTTTTATTACTGTATGTGGAACGGTATGTCTACAAGTTTTATGGCAAAGTAAGGTGTTTGGAGTGAACTCGTAGGGTGTCCGTGGATCAACATCCAAATGGTAGTGTACATAGTGGATATATGTGTACGGAATGGATATATGTGCCTGTCGTTCGCCTCGCTTAGCCGTTGGTCCCTTCTACCCGACGTCCATGCCAGGGGAAGAGAGAGACCACACACAGGGAAATGGAGAAAATAACTCGCACAGCCCATGGTCTCAATCTACAAAAAGCCCACACGGGCGCTTCATTAGTTGCTGCCAAACACTAGCTCTACCAATGGAGTATGCGCCGTGAGCAACTTGTCTAGGAGGCTACTGGCGCTATGTAACTATAAGACAACACGTTATTATTATGTGCATGTTCATGTGAGACAACAAGCGCGGACTTATATGGCTGCTCACCCGGCCTGCACCGCCATAAAACTAGGATCGTGCCAACACGTATAATTTATAAACGATAAAAAATGTGACAATCTGGATCCGGATACAACACACAGGGATCAGTGAAAGGTCATCGGATTACACACACACTCACGCACGCACGCACGCACGCACGCACGCACACACACAAGTTCGCTGTCCTCGAACTACCTACATCTCACACTACCTCGGTGGTGAAATAATTCGGCAACCAACACCTCGATGGAACTCTACTGGTTTGGTCACATCACCTCTACACCAAATTTGCTGGACTATTTCTCAGTCCATGCAAAATCAAGTACATGCATCATCAAGACGGCTGTTAAACATTACCTGCACACGTTACAGACGAGAATCGAGAAAATACATTCCTTTTAATGTCTTGGATCCTACACAATCCTACACAAACTCACAACATTAAATGTAGATATGCCCAGGCATGGCCAGCAGTTCGTTCTTCGTCTGGTAGGACATGTGATGCGCCGTGAAGAAAGAAGCCAGTGTTACTTTGGAAGCCCTCGGAGAAAAGGTCTTCGTGAGATCATTGAGAATGACACCTTGCTCAGTGGGGCTAACCTATCAAACGCCATGACGAACCGAAACCGCTGGAAGGAGTTCATTATGTCGCCACACTAAGTGGACGACATAAGAAGGACAAATTATATTTGGAATCACCAGTTAATATATTAGACCAGAATCGTTTTACTTAAAAAAAAATAATATGTTGGTTTAAAAAAGCAACATTTTTGGTGACCCCCCTACCCGAGCCGCAATAGCTGCGCGCTGTTCAATTGCATAAATAAGTATAAGGTGGTTGATTCCAGTTTCGATGTTTTTGGAATAGTAATCCTAATCCTACTTCCGCCCAGTGCGTGAGTACGTGCGCGCGTATGTAAACAACGCAAATAGGTACAGTAGCCAATGATCATTCTGTTCCTTTGGTTAAAATTGGGAATGATGGACTCTCTGTTTATAGGCTGCCTTATCGAGGCTTAGGACATTTCGTTCAGTCCACATTACCTCAGTTCACTCAGCTGTATAAATAAGTACCTGGCAATGGTGGAATTATATGAACGAACATCGTTCGAGCAGTAATTGCAGCTTCGTTTAATGCTTTCCAAAGAAGAAGAGTTCGTGTTGCAATGGACAGGACTTCCGGGGGAGAAGTGTTTGAAGCGCTTCGAACTGTCCTAAGGTCTAGATACTGGAGTATGTAAGAACATACTTTAGTCTCTATGTTAAATTTTGCCATACACATAGAAACCCAGTCAGATAAGACAACGCCTACGTGTAAATTAATTCCAATCGGTGTTTTACTGAGAAACAGTATACCAGGCACTATGAATAGTGGCTGGCTGTTTATATATAATTGACAAATATGGTTAATGGGTCGGTACACATTGGCGTGGAATTTTGAGACTAAGGTAAATAGTCGTCACCTGGTATAGTACAGAGACTAAGGGCCACCTATCAGATCCATTGTACACTTTTTGGCAAAAGTATGAAAATAGGCACACGTGTACTTTAGGATATGTTAATTGATATAAAAACTAAATACCCATCGCCAATGAAATGGTATCTGCCCGCCATCTTGATTTTCAAATGACCGCCATGATAATCTGCTATCCGTCACATTTCAGCTTGTATTTAGTATAGAAATATGATCTAGGTGTCTAAACTAATATCATTGGGTTCACGGGATCCGTTTCCACCAAGATATTCACCGTCTAAGTTATTGAAGCATTACATATTATTTCAAGATACCCATGATACTAAGCCATGTATTTCGTTTTATTCCAGCCTCTGTGCAACATAGAAACATGATATTGGCGTTTAAACCCATACTGTCTGGGTCAAATCATCAATATATGTTATAACCGTCATAAGGAAATGAAGGTTATGTAGACATTCGAAACGTTTTGGCAAAATTATCCCAGTGTCTAGAGTAAAGGAATCCATATTTGGTTTTACGTATGAATACCTATATATTAACGTGGATATGTCTGTTTGTACTTTTGTCACATTTCAAACAGTTATTTCCTCAGCCATATGCTTAGTACCAATGCAACACCAACTCCCTACTCCACGCAAAACAACAAGTACGGTATGTGTTTAACAAAAGAAATTGTCATACCCTCGTTCAAATAGCAATTTAAAAAGTGTCCCGCACTACGTAAAAAAACCCACCATATTGAAAATTATATACCTTATTTAATAGTGACTATAAAATAATAATAATATTCCATATTTAATTGTTCTTGTTTCTCACAGAATAACCCACAAATAACTGAAGACTTCGTGGCTATGTAATAAGTAAACTGGCATTTATGGACACTGCGCTGTTTTCATCGTTTAAATGCCCTTGCCCGGAAATAAAATTCACACAAAAACGAACAAAAGAATTCGTGTAAGGGACAAAACGCTATTGGCGGAGGACGAATCAAAAACGACTGTGGGGTAAATTAAATTACTGTGGTTATTGCCGCGGATATTAGAATAATTACATAGTACACGTATATATCTATATGAAATGTAATATGTTGTGTCACTCCCCAAATGACGCAGCGTGCGTTCGTGCGTCATCTCTTAATTACATCTTTTTATCTCATCAACTGAATTTAAGTACAAATGCATATATTGTTATTATTATTATTAGCAGTAGTAGTAGTGGTGGTGGTTGTGGTGGTGGTGGTGGTGGTTGTGGTGGTGGTGGTGGTGGTGGTTGTTGTGGTGGTGGTGGTGGTGGTGGTGGTGGTGGTAGTAGTAGTAGTGGCGGGTAGAGTGACAGTGGCACTGGTAGTGGCAGTGGCAGTGGTATTAGCAGCGGCAGTAGCAGCAGCAGCAGTAGCAGTAGTAGTATTAGTTTTAGCAACAGCAGCAGCAGCAGCAGCAGCAGCAGCAGTAGCATTAACAACAGCAGCAGTAGCAGTAGTATTAGTAACAGCAGCAGTAGCAGTAGTATTAGTAACAGCAGCAGTAGCAGAGTGGCAACAACAGGTGCAATAGCAGCAGCAGCTCCAGTTAATGTATGTACGTGCCCGGGTGTATGTGTATGTACGTGCCCGGGTGTATGTGTATGTACGTGCCCGGGGGTGTATGTGTATGGGCAAGCGTACTTTGGCGTGCGTTTCCAAAGAAGTTGTGAAATATGTTGACTCGGCGTGTCCATGGCTACGGGCACAAGCATGAGCACGAACACTTCAAACAATTATATTAATATTCACAGGCGACAGGGTTCAACCATCACACCGATCGTCAAACAGTTCAAGCGGATACAGTGTGCATTTACACTGTAGTATGTACACATTTGCAAGAATACACAAGGCGTCGCACAGTAAACAATCTCGTTCCGCCTGTCCAGTAGAGGATTAGTTTCACTCACTGCAGATAGTGCAGCCGTCTTTCAAACTTGTTTGGAGACGACAAAAAATAATGAAGAAAGGCTGCCCCCGCGGATTGTGACAACAGGTGTCAACACTGAGTTCGTCTTGAGTTTAACAAGATTTGCCATCCAAGCCAAAGGCCCAGATGACAAGTAGACAAGGAAGTCATTGGCTTATCGAGAGTCCATCAGTGTTCGTCTCCTGAGATGTGTAAACAAAGTTAACAAAGAACAAAGTGTGGTCGTAACCATGGACACGCCGCGTCAACAAAGTCTGTCGTTCGCCCCGGGGGGGGGTACTGCTATACCAAAGCGCTGGGGGTGTGCCACCAGAGCCCCATGGAGCACATGTAGAGAGAGAGAGAGAGAGAGAGAGAGAGAGAGAGAGAGAGAGAGAGATAGAGAGAGAGAGAGAGAGAGAGAGAGAGAGAGAGAGATAGAGAGAGAGAAGAGAGAGAGAGAGAGAGAGAGAGAGAGAGAGAGAGAGAGAGAGAGAGAGAGAGAGAGAGAGAGAGAGAGAGAGAGAGAGAGAGAGAAATCAAGAAATTTAGGGTCACCAAGATAGATGTATTGAACAATTTATCTAATATCTATAAGTGTAAGGTAAGCCCGGGCGGAACGTTTTCATTGGGAAATTTCCTCTTCGATGAAACAGATAATTTTATCAGGTTTAATTGGGGCACAAAGAGAAAATTTAATTTTTTTTCTTCGGCCAAAAACAGGGGCATTTGCGCGGCACATACATGTATACCCCAGTATAGGGAATACCCCCCCGGGCGTTCGCCCAGCTCGGTGTAGACGTTTGTCCGATTAGCATCTGATCAGTGTCCGTTTGGTAGCATAGACCAGAACGGGAAGGAATTCACACTCATGTTGCCAACTAGGGTGGGGTTGGAGTGATTGCAGTCATAGACACAACTAGGGTGGGGGTTGGAGTGATTGCAGTCATAGACACAACTAGGGTGGGGGTTGAAGTGATTGCAGTCATAGACACAACTAGGGTGGGGGTTGGAGTGATTGCAGTCATATACACAACTAGGGTGGGGGTTGGAGTGATTGCAGTCATAGACACAACTAGGGTGGGGGTTGGAGTGATTGCAGTCATAGACACAACTAGGGTGGGGGTTGGAGTGATTGCAATCATAGACACAACTAGGGTGGGGGTTGGAGTGATTGCAGTCATAGACACAACTAGGGTGGGGGTTGGAGTGATTGCAGTCATAGATACAACTAGGGTGGGGGTTGGAGTGATTGCAGTCATAGACACAACTAGGGTGGGGGTTGGAGTGATTGCAGTCATAGATACAACTAGGGTGGGGGTTGGAGTGATTGCAGTCTTATATACAACTAGGGTGGGGGTTGGAGTGATTGCAGTCATAGACACAACTAGGGTGGGGGTTGGAGTGATTGCAGTCATAGACACAACTAGGGTGGGGGTTGGAGTGATTGCAGTCATAGACACAACTAGGGTGGGGGTTGGAGTGATTGCAGTCATAGACACAACTAGGGTGGGGGTTGGAGTGATTGCAGTCATAGATACAACTAGGGTGGGGGTTGGAGTGATTGCAGTCATAGACACAACTAGGGTGGGGGTTGGAGTGATTGCAGTCATAGACACAACTAGGGTGGGGGTTGGAGTGATTGCAGTCATAGACACAACTAGGGTGGGGGTTGGAGTGATTGCAGTCATAGACACAACTAGGGTGGGGGTTGGAGTGATCGCAGTCATAGACACAACTAGGGTGGGGGTTGGAGTGATTGCAGTCATAGACACAACTAGGGTGGGGGTTGGAGTGATCGCAGTCATAGACACAACTAGGGTGGGGTTGGAGTGATCGCAGTCATAGACACAACTAGGGTGGGGGTTGGAGTGATCGCAGTCATAGACACAACTAGGGTGGGGGTTGGAGTGATTGCAGTCATAGACACAACTAGGATGGGGGTTGGAGTGATCGCAGTCATAGACACAACTAGGGTGGGGGTTGGAGTGATTGCAGTCATAGACACAACTAGGGTGGGGGTTGGAGTGATTGCAGTCATAGACACAACTAGGGTGGGGGTTGGAGTGATTGCAGTCATAGACACAACTAGGGTGGGGGTTGGAGTGATTGCAGTCATAGACACAACTAGGGTGGGGGTTGGAGTGATTGCAGTCATAGACACAACTAGGGTGGGGGTTGGAGTGATTGCAGTCATAGACACAACTAGGGTGGGGGTTGAAGTGATTGCATTCATAGACACAACTAGGGTGGGGGTTGGAGTGATTGCAGTCATAGACACAACTAGGGTGGGGGTTGGAGTGATTGCAGTCATAGACACAACTAGGATGGGGGTTGGAGTGATTGCAGTCATAGACACAACTAGGATGGGGGTTGGAGTGATTGCAGTCATAGACACAACTAGGGTGGGGGTTGGAGTGATTGCAGTCATAGACACAACTAGGGTGGGGGTTGGAGTGATTGCAGTCATAGACACAACTAGGGTGGGGGTTGGAGTGATTGCAGTCATAGACACAACTAGGGTGGGGGTTGGAGTGATTGCAGTCATAGACACAACTAGGGTGGGGGTTGGAGTGATCGCAGTCATAGACACAACTAGGGTAGGGGTTGGAGTGATTGCAGTCATAGACACAACTAGGGTGGGGGTTGGAGTGATTGCAGTCATAGACACAACTAGGGTGGGGGTTGGAGTGAATGCAGTCATAGACACAACTAGGGTGGGGGTTGGAGTGATTGCAGTCATAGACACAACTAGGGTGGGGGTTGGAGTGATTGCAGTCATAGACACAACTAGGGTGGGGGTTGGAGTGATTGCAGTCATAGACACAACTAGGGTGGGGGTTGGAGTGATTGCAGTCAAAGACACAACTAGGATGGGGGTTGGAGTGATTGCAGTCATAGACACAACTAGGGTGGGGGTTGGAGTGATTGCAGTCATAGACACAACTAGGGTGGGGGTTGGAGTGATTGCAGTCATAGACACAACTAGGGTGGGGGTTGGAGTGATTGCAGTGATAGACACAACTAGGGTGGGGGTTGGAGTGATTCCAGTCATAGACACAACTAGGGTGGGGGTTGGAGTGATTGCAGTCATAGACACAACTAGGGTGGGGGTTGGAGTGATTGCAGTCATAGACACAACTATGGTGGGGGTTGGAGTGATTGCAGTCATAGACACAACTAGGGTGGGGGTTGGAGTGATTGCAGTCATAGACACAACTAGGATGGGGGTTGGAGTGATTGCAGTCATAGACACAACTAGGGTGGGGGTTGGAGTGATTGCAGTCATAGACACATGCCATATTTTTAACGTTAAAACCAAAGCCGCACCCTATAGTGTTCGCTTGATCTGACGCGTCGAGGTGACATCAATGACGTCATTTTCATCTGGACGCTGGTGTCTTCGTCGTTGCCGTATCTTACGGCTCTTTGTCGAAGGGCAATTTCAATATATAAACTGGGGAGCTTACCCC
This sequence comes from Lamellibrachia columna, assembly GCA_963662155.1. Taxonomy (NCBI): domain Eukaryota; kingdom Metazoa; phylum Annelida; class Polychaeta; order Sabellida; family Siboglinidae; genus Lamellibrachia; species Lamellibrachia columna. The sequence continues at coordinate 63,898,660 of OY759261.1, forward strand.
CCCCCTTTCACTTGCACCCCTGTCCTTCTGACTTGCCCCATCACGCCTTATCAGCATAGTGCCTCTTACTCAAAATACATAGTCCCAAGTCTCAAAAGATCATTTTAGTGGTAACACAGGACAGTTTCCTTAACAGGCTAACGTATTGATCGGAAAGTCCTAAAATGACAAATAGCGCAATTTTATGAGAGGATAACTGGTTGGATTATGATGTCCTGGAAAGGTATTTTCCTTTGTCAAAAAACACGATTTGCCTCATAAAAGGACAAATGACTGGGATAGTGCCAAAGGGGCATGCTCATTGTAACAACGGGAATGTCCTAAAAGGCAAATATGGCAATTGTTTTTATAAGAAGGCAATTAACTTGTAACAAAGGACGTTTTCCATAAACGAGTAATTTCCTTTCAGTTGCAATATGGCAACATACTTGGAGCAAAGTCTCAAAAAGGCATTTCCCCGCTAAAATAGGCACATTTTAATACAAGGGCAAGTTACTGGGACACTGTCCCAAAAGTGCACTTTAATGGTGCAAAAGGGCTACATTTTTCTTAAACGAATAATGTACTTTCCTAGAACATTTCCACCGTTACCAGTACGTCTATGCGTATAGGTGTTGGTTAATAGGGTAGTTAGGAAACGTTGGAACCCTGCATTTGGCAACGAATGACTGAATTATTGTTGACATCACGTTGTAAAGTATAGGCCAGTTTGATTTTAATTAGTTTTTATGCGTTAATGTTTAGTAAGTCATTTGGAAGTTTATTCGATGTGTTAAGCCTAGATTAACAACAGAAAAACAGGTCTCTAAAGGTTTATAATTAAACCACCCAAGTGGATATGGACACAATCCATATGGTGTCAAAGATTGATGGTACTGTTTAGACACTTCAGCCTTCCCTTTAATCCTGACATTTGTTGCTCTGACCCGAGGGTCAACGTAATTGGGGAACCGAGAAGGAGCCCTGGGAACCCTGGAATTGGCGCAGCTCCAAGAGTTCAAAAGTTTAACTTGCAAAATGGAAAGGAAGATTGGCAGACGTCATTGTCCAGCGGTTGAGAGTAAGTGGTGGATTTAACAAGTTGACCAATAGTAAAGGGATCGAGGAAGAAGCCAGAAAATTACAGACCAGTGAGTTTAACATCAGTTGTATGTAAATTACTCGAAACATTAATTAGAGACCACATGGTGGAATTCCTCATAAAACATAAATTAATAAATACATCTCAACATGGATTCCTAAAAGCAAGGTCATGTCTAACCAATCTCTTATGTTTTTAGAAGAAATTACAAAGTGGGTAGATGACGGGTCACCAGTGGATGTTGTCTACTTAGATTTTCAGAAAGCTTTCGATAAAGTGCCACATCAAAGATTGTTACTTAAACTAAAAGCCCATGGTATAGGCAATGATGTAATCAACTGGATAGAAAAGTGGCTTACACACAGAAGACAGAGAGTAATAGTAGATGGTAAGATTTCAAACTGGAAATCTGTTTTGAGTGGGGTACCACAGGGATCAGTGTTAGGCCCTATACTGTTTTTAATATATATAAATGATTTGGAGGATGACATATCTAGCAAAGTACTCAAATTTGCAGATGACACAAAAGTATTCAGAAAGGTTACTAATGATACAGATAAACAAAGTTTACAGGATGATCTAGAAAAATTAGTTAAATGGTCAGAAAAATGGCAAATGTTATTCAATTTTGGGAAGTGTAAATGTATACACATAGGACATGGAAATATGGACGAGGAATATAAAATGGGGGATGCTGTACTAGGTAGAACCACACAAGAAAAGGATTTAGGAGTAACATTTAATGCTGACATGAAAGTTTCAGAGCAATGTGGGATTGCTGCTTCGAAAGGAAATCAAATTCTAGGGCTAATTAGGAGAACTATCACGTATAAGGAGAAACATCTAATTGTACCCCTGTACAAAGCAATAGTTAGACCACATTTGGAATATTGTATTCAAGCATGGAGGCCATATCATAAAAAAGACATAGATAAGCTAGAAAGAATACAACGAAGAGCAACTAAGATGATTCCAGAATTAAGAGACCTTAGTTATGAAAGTCGCTTATTACAATGTGGTTTGACAACACTAGAGACCAGGAGACTAAGAGGAGACCAAATAGAAGTGTTTAAAATAGTGAACGGTTATGAGGATGTTGATAGGAATATGTTCTTCAAACTTAAAGAAGGCAGTAGAACCAGAGGACACAAAGCAGCATTAGTTAAGGAGCAGTGTAGGTTGGACATGAGAAAGTACTCTTTCTCACAGAGGGTGATAAATGAATGGAACAAACTGCCAAATGATTGTGTTAATGCTAGTAGTGTGAATATGTTTAAAAATAGAATTGACAGATATCTGATAAGGGCGGGCTACACATAGATGAGAAAATTGTTGGACTCTCGATAAGCCAATGGCTTCCTTGTCCACTTGCCATCTGGAACTTGTTGTTCGAGATGGCAATCTTGTTAAATCTCTTGTTAAAGCGTATTGGGTATTTAAGCAACCACAGCGCCTCTAGTGACGGCGTCTGATTTTGGAAAACTGGGAGTATAAATACCCCGGAGGAGCGTTTACAAGGGGGCGGCAAGACTATTTTAAATTCACACTTAGGTGTGTAGTCATGCTGAATTTTAGGCATCCAAATTTTCAGTAAGGGTGGTCCTGGCGGGCCATATATACCTGCTTTAGCATTATAATTAAACATTTCCGGCCAGAATTTTTTCTTGTCAAATCTTCTAGATTTTAAGAATCTGTATACATTTGGAGTGATGTTTACATTCACTACTTTTCTTTACGGTTTACAGTGATAGATGTCTTCACTGTTATTTTTATTTGTCATCGTGAGTGATTATATTGCTACTATGTACGTAGCCGTCTGATGTACAAGATTAAAATCGTTTCGAACCTGGAGAACAATGCGTTGACTACACTTCTGTAGTACTCCATGTACTCATTGGTCGAGTGAGTACAAATTCAGTTATAAATCTCGACCTGGCGAGCGCAAAAACGACGGATAATCAAAATATCCTTCGTTGTGAGAAATGCCTCCTGGACCATTGCGTGCGGCCCCGAAAAAGACAAGAAGAGGGAGGCATATATCTTACAACGTGCTTCAAGTCGTGTCCCTCACCCGAACTGACTGTTGAAAATCATTTCCTCGGATTTATAAATTGATTTACCTAACGTGTTGATTCACCTACAGCCTTACTGACAGGCTGCAAGCTCAGTTTCCATATGATTTGTTTAACATCACTTTGGCTCAAAATATTTAATATAGAAGAATGGTAAAAATTGTAGATGTCCAACGTTTGGGTGGAAATGGAGGGCGGTCGGTTATGGAGACCTTTCCCGATAAATTAATTTGTCTATCTCACTAAATTTTAGGCACACAAAAAAGATAACATAACATAAAACGCAGATTAAAATTGCGAAGAATCCAGGCGACGTTGTAATGGTCGCCACTGCAAACCCACCTCAGGTCGGTGCATGGCTGTTAATTGTAAGCATGAGAGCTCCCGGCGAGTAACGGAAACTATGACAAGCCAGGAAAATGGAAAGACGGCATTGCCATTGGTGTTAGTCTGTTTTGTTAGATAACGACTGTTATGACAGTATAAAAGAACGCAGACCACAATTCCATGAAACTATCGTCACCGATCGTCAACATAACCTTGTTGTGTTTTCGTCGGCAAGCGATGTCACCACAATAGCGGTCAACGAGAAACAGCTTGGGCCCCCGCACCGCCGCTATAGCAACCTCGCGACGCTTGTCACCGCGGGACTATAAAGAGCGCGACGCCGAGCGACAAGAACCAGTGCGGCGCCGGAACCACGAGAACTGTACGACAACGTTTTGTAGCTTTCTCGACAGCAACATGACGGTGAGTGGGGCTATGGGCATACTTTCGTATCTCAATTTTGTCTCACATAAATGTAGCACAACAGTCACTTGTTCACAGAAACCTATGCAAGGTGCTTCGCTGTTGTGTTGGTTTATCTCTTCTACTATCTGGAGGCGGCTACCATCTGCGAGGTGGCGTTTACCTTTTTTAATTTGTGTCGCTGTATTGTGATTATGGCTCAGAGTCTGGATTACCCGATAGGTTGCTTGAACTTCTTAACAATTATGTTCTTAGTAGAAGAGGTGGATAACGGCCACACGAAGAGTTGCAAGTTTGTTCGACGCAATATGCATAACATAGCACAGATAAACGCAGTTAGGAGGAATACGTAGGGTAAGTGTAGACATCTGGTGTGCCGAATGTTGTGTGAACGTTTACACGCATTGGCTACACATACTACGTGCAGGTATATAAGGGGTGGAGAGATGACGTTGTGTATCATTCACATAACAACAGTGGGGTGATTTTGACATAATATTATTTCTGTAGACGATGTTATCGCTTGGTCTTAACGTAACGCATATTTCTGACGCTGAAACCCGTCGTTTTCCAAAAGAGTATTAGGCTCCAAAATAGTTTACCGCTATCGTGATGACCAATGCAGAGTGTTCCGATGATGGCAGTGATTATATTTATATAATGCCCGTTAACATCAATGCAATATGGAGAACACATTTTTGGGAGTGGAAACTTAAAAAACTTGATGTGTTCCATCAACTCCACAGTTTGAAATTGTTAGGAATGTCACAGGGAATCACTACATGATGACAGGGCTAGATAACTGTTTGTGTTTCCGATAGTGTCCATGACTGTGCATGTGTGGAAATACCGAGGCATAAATACGCTGCTTCTGAGCAATCATTCTGTTAGCGGTACGATCGCCATATCGAAAAGTGTGTCGTGTAAATGGGAATGCATGAAAAAGTTGCTTACGCAAAATATAACAAAAACATTGTTTTCAAAGTCAGATATCGTTTTCAGTTACATTTCAGTGATGTCTATTTTTGAAAACAGTTATAATTCAATGAGTTCATACTTTCTTTTTACATGAACACTAACTAAAGAAAAAGATAAATACACACGACAGCGCTCGATGTTGAAACTCTATAATAGCGGCCATTGCGACTATTATACGATACATTATATTTTTCTATATAATTAGATCACAGTAGTACACAGTTGGTCACGTGTTGTTTGTGTTCTTTGTAGAACGCTTGTCTGGTCCTCTTTGTGGTAGCGGTGGGCCTTCATAGGAGCTACGGTAAGTTCATAATTGATATCATTTATGCAGCGTGTGGTGAGATGAAATGCCGCAGTTAAAAATAGTGCAGCCTTAATTCATCGCACTAAGCGTAGCGCTACCTATGTGCAAACTTACCCTTGACCTATCGATTTGCCTCCTGGGCGAATATAATGGTTGACCAAACCACGTGCGTCGTTTCAGGACAGTATGCGATTGGCCGCAACTGCGATTCGACGTCTGACTGCCACTACAACAACGCAGGGTGTATCAAGTACGAGCAGTGCACTACCGGAGTATGCGACTGTGCGCCAGGCTACAGATCCGGTACTATCGAGGGACGTTCTTTATGCAAGAAATGTGAGTTTCTATACAAACTTAATCATATAATTTTTATAATTAAATATCCGTCGCATTAGGTAGTGATGTCAAAAAGGTCTTCTTCAAAAGTGACTTGTTGTTATCTTAAATGCTCGTGACCAAAGGCTTAAACTCCGGGATGTGGCCCCGGGCTTGCTCCCTGGACATGACCTTGGGAGAATAACCTTGGGATTAGCCAAGGGCTTATGCACCCCGTGAGTGACCTTTAAACCAGGAGGTTAACCCAATGAGTACACCCAGTACTTGTAGTAATTTCAGTCATTTCAGTCATGACTAAGTCATAAAATATGTGAAGTATATGTTGGCCCCCAATATGCCCGCAGAAACCAATTTCGCCCCGACCCAATATTTAACAGCTTCCGACGCTTTTATGATTAAGTAATATAAATTATAATTTAATAATAATTATAGCAGCTAAATGTAGGTATAATGACATATTGCTTAGCCAAGCAACCCCACATTTACCTTCAGTCGCATACACACCCCCAATGCCCATCCCATTTGTATCTCCTCATAGGCAGACACATGTTGAAACCACTTCATAATTATTTGCCCCTAACTTATGTCTCGATATCTTGCGACTCGGCGTCACATCGTTATAACAGTACAGGTCCTAACGTCAGGTGATTCTGTTGCGCAGTGAAGAAGATTGGAGAGTCTTGTGACGTCGTCAATGACCAGTGCTTTGACGGCGAATGCAAGGGAGTGTGTAGTTGCCAGAGAGGGAAGCATGCTTCGGTGGACAAGGAACGCTGTGTCGGTAACCTGTATGGCGAGAAGTGTAGGCAGAAGCAGTTCAACATCTACGACTGGTCACACTACACTTGTGAAGCGGGTAAGTAGTCAGCGTGCGAGAAATCCAGGGGTGTAGAAGTTAGGCCTAAGTCACACCTTAAATTCATGTTATGAACGTTCATGCACATGAAATATGAAATTTAGGGTGGTTTTAGAAATTGTATTAATGTAGACAGCGTTTCGTGACAGCGTGCGCTATTTAAAAATTCGATAACGTGGCAAATACGATGCGAATATTAATTATCTCACTTTAATTAATAAATTTACCTCACAGTAAAGATACTAATGTGAATTTAATTCACACAGTGCAGGCATAAGCATAATAGGGGAATTGATGCAAATAAGAGTGAAACATAATCAAAATGATGGGCAGTACACGTATAATCCTAGTAACATGTAGTATATTTTAGACTGCGATAACAATATTACAAACATTATGCATGAAAAAGCGAGCCACCCATAACTGAAACACTGTCGGACACTTGAGATGCCAATGGTTTCTTTGCCCGCATAGCATCAGTGTCTTGCAGCTTTGGGTGGTGCTATCGTCATATATAGTTATGTAACTGCTAAAATTTCATGAATGATTCTGTGTTATATGACTCATAGGTAAAGGTTTAAAATGCGACATGGACACTGATAAATGCGTTTGTGTGGACGGAATGAAGCGTGTTGGAGACCATTGCGAATTTTGTAAGTATTTCTGCATATTATGTTGTATGCACACGATTACGACAACTGGTCTTTTTTTGTAAAGATGGCGGCCATCTTCGTCCACAATTTTAGTAATCAATAATTTTTTAATTTTAGTAACCAATCAATGTTCTAGGAGATATTGAACTGAATGTCGCTGGCACATATAATCACGCGGCACTAACCTCATATTTCGCCAATCCGCCGCTACAGAACTGGTATTTTACTATGCAGAGCGTATTGTCTGGTTATTTTTATATCAGAACACTGACGACTACTTTAACTGTTTAATGCTGGTTAAACTTACAACAATTAGCGCTAGTTGTTTGCTCTGTAATTGACATGAAATTAACCAGATATTATTACCTTGTAGAACCACCCTGTAGAAAACTTATTGTCGCCACTCTTGGAATATGTGATTTTCTTCTTCGCCGTCTCTTTATGTCGTCTGTTGTTCTCGGGCAGTGATGACACTCCACACCTCCCTGTCCATCGTGAGGGCGACAGTTCTTGCACCGTTAGATCTGTGTCGCTGATTAGTCTGTCCACGTGATCTTCCTCTTGTTGCCTGGCCATGCTAGGGCTCCAACAGTACACGCTAGGGCTCCAATAGTACACGCTAGGGCTCCAATAGTACAGGCTAGGGCTCCAACAGTACATGCTAGGGCTCCAACAGTACACGCTAGGGCTCCAACAGTACAAGCTTACTGCTAGGAAGCTCAGACAAACGGTAGCAGTGTCAAGAGAAATGGAGCCTTCTGGAGGGAATCGTTCCACTATGTTTGAGTTTTATAAATTTTCGATTGCAGGGAGCGTTTTAAGTGTGTGTGTGTGTGTGTGTGTGTGTGTGTGTGTGTGTGTGTGTGTGTGTGTGTGTGTATATATAAATATATATATATATATATATATATATATATATATATATATATATATATATATATATATATATATATATATATATATATATATATATATATATATATATATATATATATATATATATATACTTCAATGCCAGTACTTGGACTACAGTTGTACTTTTCAGGTTCTTCGCTCTAAATCCGTTCTGGTTCACTCACAAATGTACTTCAACAAAAGGCCTGGTACGGTTGTGGATCACTCCCTTTTACAGCTTAGCAATGGTGCAGCTCCGGTTTGTACCCCTGTAGTTGTCTGTTTGACTAAGGTCGCCAGATGTCGGTACTCGAACCGATAACGTTTCTGTCTGGGCATGCGACCCATGTTGCACACGTGGAGTGTATTGCTGTATGGATCACAGAGTTTCATGCCTTCTGAAATTATTCAGTCTGGTCCAATGTTTCAGCCCAGCTTCAGTTATTGCATTGCCTTTCTGCACTATGCAGTAGTGAATGGACCACCTGCAATTTTGATATCTTTAGATCGAGCTTAATAATAGGGGTATAACCTTTATACAAATAACGATATTGTGTTCGGTTGCCAGACAAGCTGGGAGAAACATGTGACCACACAACGACTAAAGCGTCTGACAAGAAGAGGTGTGAAGCACACCTGATATGTGATGGCAGTAAGGAATGCGCTTGTAGCAGTATCACAAAGGAACACACCTTCAAGATGAAAGTGTTCGGAGTTGTGACCGAATACAAGAGATGTGTCGACAAAGATGGTAAGGCTTGTGTCAAAGTCCGTTTACGTGTCTGTTCCGTACAATTGAGAGAAATGAAGCAAATAATTGGAACAGTATTTACACTGGTGATCCTTTTTGTAGTATATTGGACATGAAAATGGTCCAAACAAGTACATCACTTCACTGTTTATATAAATTCGTTGCCATGTACTAAATTTCCTGGGATTGAATCCCATTAAAATTGTAGCTCCTAAAATTGGTAATAGGAAAATATATGATGAAGGATGGTAAATGAGGACACGAAGTAACGTTAATGAATGAACAGTACATATTAGAAATCAGAAAGTACTAATGTTTTCACAGAGGACAGTAAACAAATGGAAAAACATTACCTACAGATTGTATAAATATTAGCAGCGTGAATATGCTTAGAAACAAAAGAGACAAATATCTGAGAAGGGCGGGTTACACGTAGATGAAGAATTATTGGAATCTCGATAAGCCATTGGCTTCCTTGTCCACTTGCCATCTGGGCCATTGCTTTGGATGGCTATCTTGTTAAATCAAGTGACGGTATACACTACATCTGTAATTATATAATTTATTTCAGATATATATATATATATATATATATATATATATATATATATATATATATATATATATATATATATATATATATATATATATATATATATATATATACATATATATATATATATATTTATTTATTTATTTATTTATTTGCTCTTATATGACATAACCTAGCTTTGAAGAACCCACGTTGAGATTGTTTTTTTCATAAGCCTTCCGTGTGCTTTCTACCTAAGCGTTATAATGGTTTGTAATGTTATTACCTGCTTCTGAAATAAATGTATAATTACAGATGTAGTGTATACCTATTTCCATTTTAATGGAGTTAATCCTTCTTTCAATCACAAGTATGTGGTATATATATATATATATATATATATAATATATATGCTGCTAGTCTGTTCTATTAATTTATTTAACTATGTCACTTTGTCGCTGAGATAGCATGTACTTACGTACGCACGCACACATACACACACACACACACATACATATATATATGCTGCTAGTCTTTTCTATTAATTTATTTCACACTATATATATATATATATATATATATATATATATATATATTTATATATATATATATATATATATATATATATATATATATATATATATATATGTGTGTCACTTTACGCTGAGATAGCAAGCTCCCGGTGTGTTTCAACATAGTAAACACTTAGTGACTTTTAAGGCACTGCCGTGGATATTCGTCTTCTTCCAAGAGAGAGTTCCAGAGATGAATAGTACTGGGTGGAGTCTATTATACACATCATACAGAGCTGAGCATCTGCCCTGTGGCCTCCATCCCAATGTGTGTAGCATGTATGTCACACTAAAAACATTGCGATGACGATGCAAAACATACATGTCGTGACGAACAATGTTGCTATGTTTTGCAGCGACGCTGAACCTTAAAGTGTCCGAAAAGTGTATCGCCGACTACAGCAAACGTTACACAGAAGACGAAGCCAACGTCTGCGGTGACTACCTGTACTGTGCCGCGTGCGTTGAGTCGGCCAATGAATACCTTAATAACACCAAGTGTCTCGCTGTTGGTGAGTGACGACTTGGCACCGTTTGTTACAACCACACACACGCACACGCACACGCACACGCACACGCACACGCACAGCTGCCGCCATGCTACAGTAAAATTTCAGACGACGATGAATGGTGACTGACCAGATGGTGTGCATTGTTTCAGGAGAGATCAAGGCTATCAGCGACGATGACGTCACAACGGCAAATCCGAACAGCAACCTGGGCGGAGGTACAGTATACTGTTAATTTTCCCAATGAAACCGATGATAAAGGTGAATCAAGCAAAATATCGAATAGTCTTCTATATAAAAAACGGTACAACTTAAAATTTGGCTTGTCATCGACATGTAGTAGCTTGTCAACGACATGCAGTAGCTTGTCATCGACATGCAGTAGCTTGTCATCGACATGTAGTAGCTTGTCATCGACATGTAGTAGCTTGTCATCGACATGTAGTAGCTTGTCATCGACATGTAGTAGCTTGTCATCGACATGTAGTAGCTTGTCATCGACATGTAGTAGCTTGTCATCGACATGTAGTAGCTTGTCATCGACATGTAGTAGCTTGTCATCGACATGTAGTAGCGTTTTCGTCAAAATCCATTTATTTTGTTTACAAGAAAATACACATGGAAGATGCTAACCGTAATTTGTTGACCATACCTACCGTATTCTGGCTTCATACAATGGGGTATTCCACCCCTTATACGGCCATAGGGGAATGCGGATAACATCGTGCAACTGACGATCAACTGCGCATGAAAGTGAAACAATGCAACGGAAATTAAAAAAATTTGCATGACTTGAACAATTATTCTTGTTTGCTTTACTTTTAGAGCAAGTCAAAGAGCGTACACATTTTATATGTTCCATAAAGCATGCCACACATTGTTGTATTGCCACAAACGATGAACGTTCGTGAGAATTTCTATACACGCAGTTCATGTGCATAATTTGACAATGCATTTGGAACACGGAGAACTCAATTAAAATAAAATTTAAAACACTAACTTGTACCGCATGCACGCTTGCCTATGTCTGAAATCAAAACGTAAATTACCATATAAATTCACCACGTATGAACGCATCACTTGTATATAGCAGTCATACATATACTTTTGTAACATTTCCAATTGTTCGTTATAACTGCACAACATAGCCATTTGATGGCTACGAACATAGGCAAAGCCCCAGGTATAAGGCATATGGAATATTAGCAAATTTAATTGATCAGTGTAAAGAATTATTGTTTACGAATCGGATCCAATTGTTTTTATTGTACACTAAACACTATTGCAGTAATACAGGGTAAGAGCGCGCATTCACTCTTGCTTGGTTGTGCCTTGAGAGCTCTTGTTCTACATATTGTCATAAACTTAACAACAATATTTTGTAAGACCCGCTTGGATTTCCCTATTTATGCCATTGGTTTACCGAGTTTACCTGATTTAGTGCCCACAAGAGCATCATACTTAGTGTGAACAACTAACTTCACCTGTAGACAACTTCACCTGTAGACAACTTCACCTGTAGACAACTTCACCTTTAGACAACTTCACCTGTAGACAACTTCACCTGTAGACAAATTCACCTATAGACAACTTCACGTGTAGACATGTCAAAAAACTGCACTTACGTCTCATAATCACAACATCGTCTACACGCTGGTCGCATTTCTGGTTGGTGTTCGGGATGTCAGCGTTGTCACACAATGTAATGGTACAATGGTTGTCACACAATGTAATGGTGTGTAACATATCGAAATAGGCTGTACACGCTCCTATCGGTTGCTCTCTCTTAAACGTACTTACCCTGTGTCGCCAACTTCATTGAGTTTCCCACTCTCGACCACCTTCGTGAATTCACCAAGACGAGAGTCTGGCCTCATCGGCGTAGCGTAGCACACATTTTGTAGTCCGCAAATGTATACTATATATATATTTTTTTCTGGGTGCATAAAGTCCTTAACAGTCACATTATCACTGGCACTTAATTCGACAACCACCAAACCAGACGTAAAACAATGATTTGTCCCCACGGCAGCTGGTTGATGTATGATAAATTATTACTGTGCGACATCGGAAAGAGCGGTTGTGCGTAGCGCTTAGCCTAGCCTAGTCTCGCTTGTCAGACTCTCGCTCGGCTTCGTGAATCCGCCGAGAAGAGAGTCTAGCAGCAGAGGTGTGGTCCGTTGTTACCCATCACCACTCCATTCTGAGATGTTACACTAAAAATGTTTTGCCTGATTTAACTTTTCAGTAGGACAGCTGAGTCAATACAATACAGTTTAAAGTTAATTCGAATTGCATCGTATCAACTGATAAAAGTTAACTCTTCTTTTATGAATTAGTCAAATACCCGGATGACATCGTAATTAGCTAATTGTGTATGCGCCCAGACCCCACTCTGCATCCAGGCAAAGATGTGTGCGACAAACGGTGGCGCCACAGCGCGGGGCCTCTCACTTTCACTTGCCTTCGTGAACTCTCCGAGAAGAGAGTCTGGCCTCGAAGGCGTGGTCTCATTGTTACCCGCTGTGTAGGCGTTCCCGCAAAGCGCCAGCAGCAAATCTAAGTCATTACCGAGATTCTACACTAAGCATGTTTTTGCTTGATTTCAGTCTGACAGTTGTGTCAATGTAATCAAAGTTTAAAGTTAATTCGAATTACATCGTATATACTGATAACTGTTCACTCGTATTTTATGAGTCAGCCAAATCCAAAGATAAGAGCTAATTAATCTAATTATGTATACAATCAGAATCTGGACACATGCATAATTTCTGTCATAATGAAAAATACATTTTGAATCCAAGCGATGATGTGTGCAATAAACGGATGCGCCATAGCACGGAGCCTGGGTAATCGAGGCTACACTTAGCTTAACCTCGATTACCGAGGTTCCATGCTGTGCCGCTACCATTTGTCGCACACTCATTGCCTCCGATATGGGATTTGGCTAATTCATATAAGAGTGAATTGTTATCAGTTTATATGATGCAAATCAAATCAACTTTAAACTTTGATTATTGACACAACTGTGACACTAAAAATCACGCAGAATAATGTTATAGTGTTGAAGCTCGATAATGACGCTGATTCGTGACTGGCACTCCACGGTAACGCCTACACAAAATGAACGGGTAACAGTGAAACCACGCCTTCGCAGCCAGACTCTTCTCTGCGAGTTCACGAAGGCTGGCGAGCGTCGGATATAAGTGAGAATACATAGCGTTATAAACTCCACACCAGTGGCGCCACTAGCAATTTCAACACTGCCACAAGTTACATTTGATATGCAGACTTTGCACAACTTTATTTCATTTGGGACACTCCTAATGTTTATCAAGATATATCTCAATTTCAATTGCATATGCTTGTGGATAGTGCTTGCATTGAAAATGTGTTTAGAAACACAATAACGTTCGTTTTTTGTTTGAAACGATGTTGTTACTGAATTGCCTGTTACAACGACGTAACAAGTCGTAAATAACAATGACGTTGCCATGCCAACCATTTCTTTATATCGCTCCGCAACTGTTCATTTTGGATTTATAATCAAGCAATCATCAATCAATTGTTTTGTGTGTGACACAGACAGTTATACTCTACGGGAGTACTAGTAGGTGGAACCAGCAAGTATTAGGTGATAAAAAACACAACCGGTTCACGAGTATTCATTATGTAGATGTATGTTTTATTACAACACTTATATGCATCTTTGAACAAATATATTATGGTCGTTTCAGGCGCGGACAGTCAACGAACGAATGGGGCCGCGTTACTGGGTTTCGTGCTGGTGGCGTTCTTCGCCATGCTGCGCTAGGCAGACGACATTTCTTACGACGACAACAACCGAACAAAGCCGAGTAGTGCCGAATTGTGTCGAGAGAAGCCGAGGTGCCCCAGAACCAGCTGAGCATGGAACAAGCGCATTGAGAGATTATTTTTGTTATGTTTGTTCAGTTATAACTGATAGTACTTTAAAATACACAAATTACAGAATGTTATGACAGGTCTGGAAGTTAATCAACTTCGAAATGTTTGCACAGTTGAAAGACTGTCAGATGTACTGTTACATAAACCTTACAATGTTACATACACATTGAACACTAATAAGCATCGTGTGATGTCACAACTTGGAAATCACCGTTGGAACCTTGTGTGAAAAATACATGCTAATTGTGAGCATCTAGCCAAAGCTGTAATTGATTGCAATATAACAAAAGTAATTTCCTTCCGTAGCACCATGCCAACTGCGTTACGGTTGTTGCTAGTATGAAGCTTCTTCGATACTGACATATACAGCGTGGTTTTATACAATACCCTTCTAGTTCATTGTAGTATATAACATTGTCGGCTAAGCACATTTCACTTGCACGATAGATGTTGCTTTTTGCACTTATTTTATATTTCCACATATACAGCATGCCTTTATGCAATACCGTTCTAGTTCATTGTTGTATATAATATTGTCGGTTAAACATATTTCACTTGCACGATAGATGTTGCTTTTTGCTCTTATTTTATTGTGTGTCTTCCAACGAAACCATATCTGACATAGATAGTACATTGTGCACCTTTCTTACTGCTAAAAGTTAAGTCGTTTTGTAAAGTTAGGATAAGTCATCTTTTATATTAACTTTGAAACATGTTTTGGGGAGCATTTCTCAAAGCGACCTAATTTATACCTGAGCAAAAGTTTTTGCATTTTTATATAATAATGTTCAGCCGTTTATAGACAGAACATAGTTGTAGTATTCGTGTTTTCCGTCTACTGTCTCTTAATCATTCAATCACAGCACACGAATACTGAAATGCAACACGGTAGAACTTTGTAATTTATTGCTGTATTGCCTTCTCGTTTGATGTATCTTTATATAAATAAATGAACGATTATTGAAATCTCGTTAGTGACTGAAATTGTAATCTGTTTACAAAGGGTTTGGTAACCTTCCACATGGCAAGTGTTTTTTTTATTATTTCCTGTCCCTTTGTTTGTTCAATTAGGATGCATAAATTTTCGTATTGTCCCTGTTCAAAACAGTAGTTTCTTCTTTACCAAAGTTTCTGAGTTTTATACGAACAACCAATGTTTCATTATCATTGCCAGCTACTCTGATGTAACAATTTGTATTTGCGAAGAGTAAATTTAGAAATGTATAGTTCTTTATGAAAATGACAAATATAAATAGATTGCAATTGGCCAGCAGTTACGCTGAGTAAAGCAGAGCCGCCTACAAAATAAAATAAGGTACATTTATGTAGTAATAATATTAATGCTGGTTTTGCATGCCTGCGTCCTCTCGCTTGCCTTCTTGAACTCGCCGAGAAGATAATCTGGCCTCAGAGGCACGGTCTCGTTGCCCACTGTCAACACTCCATTTTGTGTAGGCCTTCCTGTGAAGCACCAGCAGCCAATCAACGCCATTATCCAGATTTTACACTAAACATTTGCTTTGTCTAATTTAACTTTTCAGTCTGACAGTTGTGTCAGTGTAATGAAAGTTCAAAGTTAATTCGAATTGCATTGTATCAACGGATAAAAGTAATATAATAAAATTATTTTTTTTAATAGCAAAATGCCCGTGTGACATCGTAATTAGCATTTACGCACCCAGATGTGCATACATAATTTCTGTCACACTGAAAGGTACAAATGCATTGCATCCATGCGATGATGTGTGCGACAAGCCGTGGCGCCACAGCACGAAGCCTGGATACTCGAGGCTAGTCTATTGACATATCCCACACTCGCGCCATCTTAGATCGAAAACGAGGCAGGTTGAAAAACGCTTTCTAGATTCATCATGGTGTACTGTTGCGTTCCTGGTTGTTAAAGCATATCCCGCAGCGTTCAATTAACCTTTGTGAGTTTTCATCGATTCTCCAACCAAGTAACAGCCAAAGAGAGATTCCTGGCTTGACAGACGAAGATTAGACGCGATCCTGAACCGGCGTTTAAGGTAAATCGATAACTTACATCTAATTCCAGTTCATTGAGTTAATCAAGTACGTCATGCCTTAACACAGTTAGAAAATGCACGAAAGGAAGGTGAATTCAAAAGAAGCTATATGATACAGCTGTTTAAAAAATTTTACAAATAACTCAGAAGGGCGGATTGTACAGTCATACATTACTGACAGAAAGTCACGGGTACAGCTAGGCAAACTTGTCGCCTTGCGATGTTCCTCTCTAAGACTAAGGAGAACTTCCTGCTTGTCAAAAACTAACGTTTTTTTTTATCAAACTTGGAATATATATATATATGTATATCACTAAAGGTATAGTATAATATTATGACGTTTTGTGAAGAAAACCGTAACATCACATGACTTCATGCATCAGTTGTTCAAAAATATCGCCCACTAATAACGTACTCCATATGATATGCCACGGCACAGCAGAGTACGACAGTGACAACGAGTGTGTTGACTTCCTACTAACAGTGCTGTCACTGCTTTATTTCGTTAGCTGTATGAATAATGGTAGGTTCTGCTCTGTTTTCAGATCACTGTTGATACAAAGGTGCGTTCGCTACATTTTATAGCAAGGGACTACAAAACAAAGGTAATAGGAAGATCAAAAATCTGGTTGACACAGCCGTACCACCAGTTTTCGACAGTGCAACACCCACGTGACTGGTCGGATCACACCAATGGGGAAAGTGAGCTTCGTGTCAGCTCTTCTGCATCCTGGATCCGTTTTTGACAATGCCATCATCCGGAACGTTGTCATTATGGATCTGCTAGACCGGGGTGACCAGGTGGTGGGGTTCACGGTAGCCAAAGAACTATCGAAAGTAGGAACTATCCTCGTGATTGCACCATTCCTGACGGCACGATCCCAGTTCACTAAATAGGATGTGACACACACAGTCAATCGTAAAAGTGCACGTGCACGTTGAGCGCGCTACGCGCAGAGTGAAGTGCTACCACGTCTTTGATTGAGTTCTGCCACTGACATCAACCGGATATGGACTGTATGCTCTCTGTTGACCAATTTCCATGGATGCTTGCTGCAGATAAGTAATTTCCATGGATGCTTGCTGCAGATAAGTAATGCGGATTCAGATGTGATCTTTTCAGAGCCACCCTCAACCATACCTGGCATAGGCGGAACCTGGGGGGGTTCAGGGGGTCCGGACCCCCATTTGTGAGTACCAAAAAAACCCATTGCAATTGCATGTCAACGTGGGACAAAGGCACTGCCAAGAAACAACACAAGCTCAAACTTGTAGTTTAAACTTGTAGCTATGTACACATTCTTTAGTTGCAGTCCGACGTTTTCAGGCACTGATCTAGCACAGACGATATTACACATGACGTCCAAAGGATCCCCAAAGTTATTCTTAGCATTAACGATGACGTCGCTAATAGATTCACTGCACGCACGCACACAGCACGCACGTGTACAATGTTTGGCGCTCATAGACGTGTCGGGCGTAGTTGCTGGATCTGCGCAATCTGCAGATTGCGCTCGATTGCGCTGCGCAATCCTCGGATACTACTTGCAGATCCAACAAATACGTCCAACAGACGAGCTGGTCGTTTGATGAAAATCGTCTGCATCAGTTCTTCGGTCCGAACTGTCAAGATAACAATTGGCATTTTTACAGGTAAACATAAAAAATATCCTACCGTATCATTTGAATATCTTAATCATTATAACAAGTAATACGTTTTAAAATTATATTTCGCTGTCAGTGAGCTCATTTTAACAATAAACCAAGAGGAGTTATATATATTTTTAATGACATGATTAGGCTTAGCTATTTTCAAAATGGCCTGTCGGCCGTATTTCAAAAATCTACACCGAGAACATCTTAAGACCGGAAAGAAGAATGCGTAGTATACATCAATAATTATCCATAATAAAATGATTGATGCAGTAGCCGAATACATTAGAAAGGAAAATACACGAAGCCTTGAAGACGAAAACGCTTTCTTTTCCATCATGGCAAATGAGGTCACATATCCACATGGTAACCAGGGGATTCTGTCATTGCGCTTGCGGATGCTGGCTTGCTGTAAAGTCAGAGTTCTTTTTTTGATTTTATATACCTTGTGAAGGCAGCGAGGGAAGCTGTAGCTCATGCTGTCATAGAGTGCCTGAAACATCATAACATCGACATCAGTAAAGCCAGGGATCTGAGCTACAATGGTGCGCAGTGTATATCCTCGGATAAGGTTGGCGTGCAGGCGAGGATGAAGCAGTTATCCCATGAGCTTTGTATATACACTGCAGCAGCCATATCCTCAATTTGAGCATCGTCAATGCCATCAGGAATATGATCGACGTCCTTAATGCAGCATTCCTTTTCTTCTATCTGTCCCCCAAACGACAACGATTCCTGGAACGAATTATAAAACATCTGGCCCCAGATATGAGGAAAAACAAACTTGTCGGAATGTGCAAGATTAGATGGGTGGAGCGTCACATGCTTCGACACGTTTTATGACATGTATGAGTTTTTGTGTGAATGTCTGGAAGCCGTACTACTGAATCCGTTTGGATATCATGACGTCTACGAGGAGGTTGCAGTTGGGATCAGTAGACCAGGACGAAGACACAAGGGCTGCTAACCAGTCGCACCTCGTCACATACCATCATCGCATTCATCATCACCAAGAATGTTTTGGAGAATGTCAGGCCCATGGCCTCCAAATTTCAAAAGAGGGACTCAGACATACATCAAGCGAACAGTATAATAATAATAATTGACTTCTATGGCGCCTATATCCTCAGGAACCTGAGCTCAGAGGCGCGACAAAACAGAATCAGTAAGCGTAATCGTAAACAGGGACGCGCAAAAGTCAGTATCAGAACGAGGGACAACCGAACATTTATGGTGGGAAAGCAATTTGGAATAGATATGTGTTGAGTTTTTTTCGGAAAATAGCAATAGTTTCAGATGTTTTTAAAGTGATAGGGAGTTCATTCCAGACCCTAGGCGCAGCGACAGAGAAAGCACGTTTACCCAAGTTAAGTTTTGTTTTAGTTACAATAAGTTGTTGTGAAATTGATGATCTTAGCTGCCTAGGGATATTTGAAAGATGCAGGAGACTAGCCAAGTAGGATGGTTGTTGTGTAGATAGAGCACGATATGCAAGAGTGGACAGCTTAACATTTATTCGATAAGAGCCTGGAAGCCAGTGTAACTATTTAAGTAGTGGTAGTGACTGAGAACCACAATTTTGTACTCGTTGGAGTTTAGCCAAGTCTTTTTTAGCAATGTTATTTAGTAGTGAATTGCAATAGTCTTAATTAGCGGCTGCTAATTAGTGCAGTTGATATTGTTTTAGCAGTAGATATAGATATGTGACGCCGAATTCGACGAAGATCACGAATATGATAGAAACAGGATTTACATACTTGAGAGATATGCTGGCGAAAGTTGAAGTCACTGTCAAAGATAACACCTAGATTGCGAACAGTATCTGATGGGAATGTATCACTGCCAAGCAGTTTAACTGGGAAATGGTTAATGACTTTATTTCGTTGTTGTTTAGTGCCAATAATAATAAGGTCTGTTTTATCTGGATTAAGCTTTAGCTTACTTGATTCCATCCACGACAAGATATCAGTAAGACAATCACTTAAAGTCGAAAGAGATTCTTGTACATTTGATTGTGAAAGTGATATGTAAACCTGTGTGTCATCAGCATAAAGGTGATGACTGAGATTACGATTAGCAATGACTTGGCTGAGCGATGTAGTATATAAGCTGAACAGAACAGGGCCAAGGACGGATCCTTGTGGCACTCCAAATGGTAGATGTTGTGGGCTAGATAATGTGCCAGATATGTTAATACTTTGATATCTGTCTGATAAAAATGATTTGAACCACCGGAGAGCTGGGCCAGAAATTCCAAAATATCTATGGAGGCGTTGTAAAAGGATTGAATGATCAATTGTATCGAAAGCAGTTGAGAGATCAACTAAAGTGAGTGCTGTGACTTTGCCATTGTCCATGTTATCAACTATAATTATCATTGTGTATCTTGAGAAGAGCTGTTTCGGTAGAGTGGAATCGTTTATATGCAGACTGCAGATCATTTGATAAGTGATGGTTGTAAATATGTTCATGAAGGCGATTAGCAACTACTTTTTCCAATATTTTTGACAGAAAACTGAGATTAGAGATAGGACGAAATTCCTTAGGTAATTTTTGCACATAGTTTGTTTTTTAATAAGAGGATTTACAAGAGCTTGTTTGAAATCCTGTGAACAACTCCACTCTGCATTGAAAGGTTTATGATAGTAGTAATGGGAAAGATGAGTTGATCGATACAGCTATTTAGTAGAAGTGTTGGAAATGGGTTAAGATCACACGATTTGTTAGGATATTTTTTAATAATGATGAGAACTTCATTAGTAGTTGCAGGTGTGAAACTCTGTAGTGTTTTTTTCAGAAAGTGGTGGTTCAGGGAAATCGTAGTCATTATCATTAATGACAAAATTTGTATCGAATACGAGCAATCTTATCTGTAAAGTATTTTGAAAAAGAACTACACAATGTATCCAATGAAGATTGTTCAGGCAGTGCTTTTAATTTCTGCCGATGTAGAATTGTGTTAACAGATTTCCACATCTGGCGAGGGTTTCCAGAATTTGTTGTGATAAAATGTGTATAGTAATCAGACTTTGCTTTTGACATCATGTGATTGCATATATGTAGCTGTTTAGTATAACGGGATCGATCAATTGGAGAACGAGTTCGTCGCCAAATTCTTTGGTGATGGTGATGGAGGGCGAACTTGTACACTTTTGGTTTGTTTCGGAGCATGTTTATCCAGAAGTTTACTTAATGTTTCATTGTACTGATTAACAAGCTCGCATATTGGAGATTTAGGTTTGATCAAAAGATCAGAGTTTGCTAGATCGTCATGAAGGGTATTTATGTTAATTTTATTTATTGGTCGAAATGTGGTTATTTTTTTTTAGATCTTGAACCACCTTGCAACCACAAATCAATTATGACACAATGGTGATCTGATAAACCATCAGTAGGAAATATTGCTTTAATGTTAGTGCAAGTAGATTTAGTAATAAACAGGTCGAGCCAATGACCATGAACATGTGTACGAAATTAAACGTGTTGATGTAATGCATATGTTTGAAGGACATCCATGAATGATCTAGTATTTGGACATGGTAGATCAAGGTGGATATTGAAATCTCCAAACATGTAAATGTCTTCTTGGAATTGTAAGGTAGTTTCAAGGAAATCTGGAAATTCATCAAAGAATGTATTTGTGCTTGCAGGAAGACGGTAGATGCATATAAAATTAGCAGATAAGGATGAATGTTTTATAACAATACATATTACCTCAAAGCTTTGGTATTGAGGTGTATGAATAATTTCTACTTTATATATTTCAGGTACAAGAAATGCGACTCCACCACCCCTACCTGAACGACGGGGGTGATGGTATAGGCAAAAACCATTTGGACAAATATCGGCAAGACAGGCTGATGTATCAGATGCTAATAGCCATGTTTCTATCAAAGCTAAAATGTCTATGTGTTTAGATAATATCAGATCAGAAAGGGCAGCAGATTTATAACGTACAGATCGAACATTAGTAGTGGCAAAGCGCATGTTTTGAAATGTTTTTGGTCCAGGATTTATTGAGACATCACCTGCAAGAAGGAGGATGATAGACAGTCTAAATGATGGGTTACAACCAGATTTTGTAGACCATTTTTTGTGTGTACATAGTCCAAGACAAGAAAGATGTAAAGGTGACGTTTGTGAAAAGCTAATTCGTATACTATTGTTGATGAATATTTCAGAGTGACTATATGTATTGTATATATCTTCCTCAAAAGAATAGCATTTTTCTTTAAACAATGTAGACAAAGATAATAAACAAATGACCAGCACGAAGAGAAAATACATTATTATATGCTCAGTGATGAGTAAGGCTAAGTGCAGCTGCTGGGAAAGAAGTCACAATTCTAGGATCAAGACTAATTTATTTAATTAGAAATCTTGACCAGGGCCGACTCTGATCACTAAATTGTGACTCCTAGGCCTGTTAGATGTTAACTAGGAGTTATAAGTGCATAATCGCGTGCTGAATAATTAAAATATTATATATTATTAATTAAAAAAATACCAAAGCAACGAAAATGTTTTGTGCCGGCAACAAGAATGGGCGATAATAAAAGTAGACAGTTAACGCATAACTGTCGAAGTATAAAACGTAATGTAAAAATACTTATCTTAACACTGACGTTGTGGTCGACATAAAACAGCCCGGTAATCGCTTACTTAACTGGCCTAAATTATTAGGGCTTTATGCCGACGATTTTTCCAGAATTTTTTTACCTGAATACGTTCCTTGCACCATTCCGCATATGTTCCAGTAAAAAAGTTCATATATTCTTTAAAAATATTGTGTTTTAGGCCACTTTTAATCAGTTTGACACATCAAAATAGCGGAGCCGATTGCATGTTAAAGATGGCGCGTGTGCGATTTGCGCATTAGTCACGCCTCGGTGCCATCAGAACCGCGAAGGCGATCTTTGTGCGTATCGAGCGCACACTTACGCATCGTAAAACATTAATTAAAAGAGAAAGTAGGCTAAAACAATTTTCAAACGAAATAATTCTAAAATAAAATATTCTCCACAGTTTTTACATTAAACGCAACATTTGTAGAGCACATACAGTTAATTGTAAAGTAATTTTTCATAGTTTATTTAATTAAATATTTGATGTTGCAAATATTATTTTTTGGTGAAAGTTTTATGCTTGATATTGGATGCTATGCGCATGCGCAACTACAATGGGGCATCTCATTGCATGTCATTGTTAATATAATAAAATGTAAAAGAATGCATGGGTTAAATTGTCTGTTTTTTCGTGAACAAAGACTATTGTTTTTGTAATTAAAAATTATACTGTTTATATTGGATGCTATGCGCATGCGCAACTACAATGGGGCATCTAATTGCAAGTCATTGTTAATATAATAAAATGTAAAATAATGCATGGGTTAAATTGTCTGTTTTTTCGTGAACAAAGACTATTGTTTTTGTAATTAAAAATTCTACTGTTTATATTGCATGTCATGCGCATGCGCAATTACAATGGGGCATCTCATTGCATGTCATTGTTAATATAATAAAATGTAAAAGAATGCATGGGTTAATTTATCTGTTTTTTCGTGAACAAAGACTATTGTTTTTGTAATTAAAAATAATAATGTGATAATAATACATTTATTTTTTACGTAATTATTGTTGCAAGGATATTTTGTTCTCTGTGATGACTCCATCCCTTAATGAAAGCTAAATAACTGTAAACTGTTGTGTTTTATTTACCACACGTCAACATCACACTAGAAGTTAAAATAGTGTAGAGAATGTAGGAAAGAGAGAAACAGGAAATAAAAAAACGGAAAGAAGGAAACAGGAAAAAACCCAGTGTAACCCGTAATTAAATACTCAAGTAAT
Source organism: Lamellibrachia columna (assembly GCA_963662155.1). Classification (NCBI taxonomy): domain Eukaryota; kingdom Metazoa; phylum Annelida; class Polychaeta; order Sabellida; family Siboglinidae; genus Lamellibrachia; species Lamellibrachia columna. The sequence goes on from OY759261.1 coordinate 63,922,407, forward strand.
TAATTACTCATACATTAATTAATGTTATGTATTTCCTCCCTCCCTCCCTCCCTCCCTCCCCCCTCCCTCCCTCCCTGCGCATGACATGCAATATAAACAGTAGAATTTTTAATTACTAAAACAATAGTCTTTGTTCACGAAAAAACAGACAATTTAACCCATGCATTCTTTTACATTTTATTATATTAACAATGACATGCAATGAGTTGCCCCATTGTAGTTGCGCATGCGCATAGCATCCAATATAAACAGTATAATTTTTATTTACAAAAACAATAGTCTTTGTTCACGAAAAAACAGACAATTTAACCCATGCATTCTTTTACATTTTATTATATTAACAATGACATGCAATGAGATGCCCCATTGTAGTTGCGCATGCGCATAGCATCCAATATCAAGCATAAAACTTTCACCAAAAAATAATATTTGCAACATCAAATATTTAATTAAATAAACTATGAAAAATTACTTTACAATTAACTGTATGTGCTCTACAAATGTTGCGTTTAATGTAAAAACTGTGGAGAATATTTTATTTTAGAATTATTTCGTTTGAAAATTGTTTGAGCCTACTTTCTCTTTTAATTAATGTTTTACGATGCGTAAGTGTGCGCTCGATACGCACAAATATCGCCTTCGCGGTTCTGATGGCACCGAGGCGTGACTAATGCGCAAATCACACACGCGCCATCTTTAACATGCAATTGGCTCCGCTGTTTTGATGTGTCAAACTGATTAAAAGTGGCCTAAAACACAATATTTTAAAAGAATATATGAACTTTTTTTACTGGAACATAAGCGGAACGGTGCAAGGAACGCATTCAGGTAAAAAATTCTGGAAAAATCGTCGGCATAAAGCCCTAATAATTTATGCCAGTTAAGTAAACGATTACCAACAGCCCATTTAAATATTATATTACGTAACACTGATTTAAAACTAAAACACTGTAAAGTTAAAAATGTATAAAATAGCGGAGAACCAAATGTTTGAAATAGTGAAGTCGGCAGCCTCGTTCTCGAATGATCGACCAATGCAGGGAACGAATGATAACGATGGACAGAAGGTAGAAAAGTAGTACAAAGTGGTTATAAAGATGCTACACGTTTAGCCACACTTGTTGGTACGTCCATCTCAACACCAAGGACACCCCGGTCGTCCCGGCAGACGCAAAGAGCCAAGCCCCCCACGGGAGCACTACCTGCGCAATATGGCAATCCCTGTCTGCCGAATTCCACAATCGATTTAACCCAGAAACAGGAAGAGTATATGGATTCTAGCTCTACTCCATGGGATCATTACAGAGACGCGGAATGTACAACAGGTTGTGGACGGGTTGATGGTCTGGTCAGACATGCCAAACGTCTCTTCGCTGAGGTGAAGGAATGGCAGCAATATTGGAGAACCACAGAGCCCGCACAGTCATCGTCCTCGCCTAACCTGGCTGAATGTCTCGAGCGCGCAGATGAAGACATCTTCCCGAACATCCGCACCCTGTTAAGGATCGGTTGCACTCTTCCTGTTGGAAGTTGTGAGGCAGAGCGTTCATTCTCCTGCCTGCGACGGATCAAAACTTCCTATGCAACAGGATGGGGAAGATATCGGCTTTCTGGGTTCACCCTGATGAACATGAGCATGGATATTGATCTGGAAACCATTTGTCAAATGTTCATAGAAAGGAACAAACGAAAATGTTCTCAAGCTACATACTGTACCAATAATCAACGTGACTCAAATGTGTGAATACTTTATGTAACACATGTAGTATACATAATAAAAAAATGCTTGTTCATATGACTTAAATAGTTAACCATAATTTAATATTGTATTTCATTATTTAACAAACATGCTAGCATGTTGCAGGGGATACTGAGTATTTTTTATTCTTCGCAAAATTTATTTTAAATGAGACTAGTTAAAATAATTAATTGATTAAGCATCTCGAACTTAATTTTAATTTTTTTTATTTTCAGATGTGGTCAACTAAGTCGGGTCAAAGAAGAACGGGCCGGTCATGGATTTGCTTTTAGATAGTGTGCATTATGGTTTTAACTGCTTATCCTATATATATATATAGAATGCCCATTTGAAGTTGTCCAATGAGGAGCGAGCGAACTACAAAGAAGTTCCAGGCCATTACAGAAATTCTTTCCAACGTCAAAGCAACTTATTTTATTAATGGCTTCATCTCGGCTGGACTGCCCGGTCCCGAGGACATCTTCGACATACCCGGCTGTATCTGCTTACCGTAAGAACAAGACAGTGGCACGTGTGGGCTGTGTCCACCGTTACATGGGAATGACTGCACTTTGTTGTTGAAGTGCCACAAAAAAAAATTACATTATAGGTGTGTCGTTACATCATTGCAGTGCATATTAATATAATAAATATATATGAGTAATAAGGAGTAAGCAGTGTATATTAAAATAATATATATGCATATGCATATGTATATATATATATATATATATATATATATATATATATATATATATATATATATATATATATATATATATTATATATATATATATATATAATGTATAACGAAGTAGTAGTAGTAGTAGTAGTAGTAGTAGTAGTAGTAGTATAAGTAGTAGTATAAACACCTGATTTCCTACCTCTAGACAATGTACAGGTATCTTCGATACGATTCCTCAACTCTAAAACGTACTCATTCATCTGTCTGGTCTTGCTATCAGTAGTTTCATTGGTCCACAACTCCTTCGGGATTGCCATCGGAACAGTTCTACTGCAAAGGAGTTCGAAAGGAGAAAAATGAGTATTCCCTTGCGGAGTTTCGCGATAGGCAAAGAGCAAAGGTTCACAAAACGGTACAAATCTCGGGGTCGTTCTGTACACATCCTAACCAGCATATTCTTCAGAGTTCTATTAAACCTGTCTACCAAATCACTGGCCACCGGGTGATAAGGAGAAGGCTGTATATATACTTCAATCGGGGTCCATTAGCGCTCAGAATTTCCCAGGGCAACTTACACGCGTGAAGATGGACAGTAATGCTTCAGCGACTACGTCAGTGGTTGTGGAGGACAAAGGGATCACTTCCAGATACCGAGTAGCGCAATTTACCAAAGTTAACACCCTATGGTGCTTATCCGTAGGGGGAGATAAAGGGCCTATTAAATCGACAGCTACCTTCTCGAAAGGAATTCCTACTAACCGCATCTGCTGTACCGGAGCAACCTTCACACTGCTTCTGTTGACCGTTCTTTGACAAATGTCACATGATTGACAGAATCGAGTTACGTCACCAAATATTCCCGGTCAAATTAGATTCCTAAGAATTCGATCGGCGGTCCTCTTAACATCCAAGTGTCCGGCTACACGATGACCTACTCGCAGAATCTGCTTACGATACACCGATGGGACCACTCTTCCTGTCCTTCTCGACGTTGAAAATGTCGCTTTAACAGACCCGCCTTTATGAAGAAATAACTCGATTTCGAATCTCCCAATCGAGGACCTTGTGTTTTTAAGGTGGGATCTTCCCCTTGGGCTATGCGCAAACAATCAGCCGACACATTAAGGAAATCTGCTTCGGGAACGCAAAGGGGTCGCGTCTTTTTCACGTTGCACCTCTTGACTACGTGTTTCTACCGCACAAGCGATTTCGGCCTCGGGGACAATGTTAGCTGCCTTTTGTATCATCGTTTCGCTATCAGCGATCTCGGAGGGTGTCTCGTGGATTATTGGGTCAGATTGTACCTCTAATTCCCCTCAGCATTTCTAATGATCACATCGCAGATAAGATTGTCCATACATCAATACATAGGACGTCGGTCTCACCTGAAAATACAGGGAATTGAAACTGCACCGAGCTACTTGTGTCGATATAACCGAACGATTAATCATGACAAGAATATTCTTCTCACCAGTGAACTGATCGGGACGGATCAAGTCCCGTCTAACTACAACGCCGCTGCATCCAGTATCCCTAAGTACATTCACTTGACTCTCATTCAGATGACCATGTACCACCAGTCAATTTGGAGGGATGTGTCTACACACGCACCCTACCACTGAAAACCTACATCCACACATGCTACATTGGTGATCAGGTCTCTCAACTGCAATGCAAGAGTTGCCAGCTACATGTATTGAACCCCACGGCTTTCCAGTGGAGACTTGGCGTGGTTTCCCAGTGGGACTGTTCACAGCCTTGTGGCCTATCTGGGAGCAGAAGAAACATCTCATAGGTTCTCGGGGGACGGTAAATTAAGTTTTTTAAACCCAGAGTCCCTACCAGTGTGAAGGGACGACTTCCCCGTGGCTAAGATAGGATTCATCCTGCCTACCATTCCTTTTAATTTAATGGTCCCCTTAACACCTACGACCGAACTAGACGCGGCATAAACGTCTGCCAGTTCTTTAATGGTCTCCGTGTTCGAGGGAGAACGCTCCATCATGAACACATCTAGTTCACGAGTACAGGAATGCAAGAATTGCTCGCGCAGAAACACCTCCTTCAACTCTCAAAGGTTTTCCCAATACCGGCTAACGTTATCCATTGACTCAAACAATGATCTAGTCTACCGGGATATTGGGACGCAGTTTCATTTATCCCCTGTTTACATTTATAAAACTTCCTCCTGTAGTCATCTGCTATTAAGGGAAACTTAGCCAATAGGGCTTGCTTAAGTTTGGAATAATCATTCAAATATACTCCCGCCATCTTGGGGAGGCGGGAGTATACTCCTAACGTTCCCTTTTATTATCGACCACGTACCGCACCAACGCCAGTGTCCTAACCGCAGTAAAGGAAACAAGTATCGAGGCAATTGTTATCCAGAGCCAACTGGAAGGGCCACTGTGTTTGAATGCCCGATTGCTACTCCAGGGGCAAGTGTTTTTCCTCGGCTGAGTCACGGTCAAAGAACCCGGGCCGTCTGCGAAAGCGCTTCAAAAAGACATTGAAAACTTACATAAAAAGGCCAACTAAACATCACACACATGGAGAACCTTGCCGCCTTCGACTAGTTCTAGTCAGACCGACTTCTGAATGAGGCCGAAAACAGACAAAGAAGAAGAGAGGAGGACCAAGACGTACAACCCTCACCCGGAAAAGATCTGCAGATCAAGAATCGGGTGTGCGACTCGGATCAGGACTAACGATCAGTCCTTGGTGGTTGTCCATAGAATTAGCTGCACATGATGACGAAAAGTACTAGTATTTACGGATGGCCAAGAATAACCACACGGGTTATTTGAATGTGTGTGTCTTCAGAATAAAACATGCGGTAATTAAGCAGAATGAAGATGCGAGATGAAACTGTACTTCGTTCGTGCTTCATTCCCATCGTCCTCTGCCTTAGTTCGTCTAAGTCCGCTGCCCATTATGATCTTTCCTCCACTGTCTGTCTGATCTCGTATGACGCACAGTTTCATTTCTCATCTTCATATATGCAGGATAGGTGTTGACAGCAGCCGGTTACAAATAATTACCAAGAATGACACATATATGGTGTATTGGCGGCAATACAAAAGTTATCGGATTTTGGGGTGAAGTGGACGACACTGTTGGGGCTGAATGAATAGTTGTTACCTGGAATGGCACGATCAGAATGGAATTTTGATCGGTAAGGCAAGACAATGGCCCAGATGACAAGTGAACAAGGAAGCCATTGGCTTATATTCTAAATTTAGTTATCACTGCTATTTCTCTTTGTTACGTTTTTGTGCTTTAACGTGAACTTATGTGCATAATATTATATATGGTACTTTCTCCAGTAAATATCGACACTCAATGTTCCATTCCTAAGTATACATACATAGTGTAAATACATCTGGTAGGAAGCAGTTACATATACACTATTTTTCGTATTTGTATGTGTTATGAAAAAAAAAAAATTACATTGTATATATATATATATATATATATATATATATATATATATATATATATATATATATATATATATATATATATATATATATATGTATATATATATATATATATATATGTGTGTATATATATATATATATATATATATATATATATATATATATATATATATATATATATGTATATATATATATATATATATATATATATATATATATATATATATATATATATATATATATATATATATATGTATATATATATATATATATATATCAAAGTACCGAAATGACTATGTCCTTTTTCACACGCGAATGCTTAAAAAAAGTAAAAGCCCAATCATTTTTAAGTCACGGTTTTACCGCATAGAATAAATCATTTATATATGAGTAACCATTTTTGACAGTCTGTCACATTACCTCCTCATTCTATCATTAACAAGGCGGTAATTAAGATCACAGTTTGAGATGCGCCGCACACAGCAAACCATTCGGCAAGCTTCGGGTGTTTCCGGTCGCGTGACGTAGCAGCGGGAACTCATCGTAGACTGCCGCATTGTAAACATTGTTGAGCGCACTGATAGTTGACTCAAAACATGCCTAGAATCTGTATTGCGGGTGGATGTTCCAATCAAACATCGGAGACAGTGAGTCTACATAAATTTCCTATAAAGGATAGGAAAAGGTGTGCGCTTTGGAATCGTTTCGTTCGCGTGAAACGAGCTGACTGGACCGGGCCGTCGGCGCACTCGATATTGTGTTCCGCCCACTTTCTTCGATCTGATTTTGATCGCTCTCTTCAACATCAGTTAGGGTTTAGCAAAAAACCTGTACTGAATGACAATACGGTGCCATCAGTCTATGCCAGCACTCACAGGAAGGTTGCCACAGACGCAAGTGGAACGGCGATTGTTACTTCCAGCGGTGACGAACCGAAGCCAAAGAGGCGAAAAAGAAAACGAAGTGCTGCCCTGGTGAAACTGTCAGCGCACCGGGTAAGCTTAAAAGTTACAATTATGTGTTGTTTTCAAGTGAGCACATCTACCTAAGATTCTATTATTGGTTACCATATTATGTATTTGTCAAATTATTATTCATGTTGCTATGTCTATGACATCACAGTTATATCCATAGTCATACATACCTAGTCCTACGCCTATATATAGGCCCTAGCCTAGCCTGTCAGTGTCAGTACTCAGACTCAGTAGGTCAAGAAGACCATTAGCCAGGTCCAGCACATGTTTACCAATTAGATGTTGGAATGTGGCTGTGAGATGTCTGTCTAAATGAGTATGTGCAGTCTCCCACTAAGCTTGTCTAGCTGGTGTTCATTTAATAATTTTGGTAGATTGCTGTTGCGTTTCAGAATGCTTATAATGTTCGAAATAAAATGTACAATCCCAATGTTGTAATTTTTTAACATATTTAAACATTCGCATTATTACGTTGTCCAGAGACTTGAAGACAAAAAGCTGCAGTACAATAACCAGTATCGAGTCAACAGACCACCACCAGTACAATAACCAGTATCGAGTCAACAGACCACCACCAGTACAATAACCAGTATCCAGTCAACAGACCACCACCAGTACAATAACAAGTATCGAGTCAACAGATAGAGGCGAGGAGAGTCAGCCTGAGGAGGAATCGCCAGATGTTGGAACTTCTGGTTGCACATGTTCCTGTGCCATACACCAGTCTCCTCCTAAACACACCATGCCTCGTGCTGTTCAGACTCGACAAAGCATGCGTAGCAAAGGTGATTATAAGACATCTAATTCATTTTAGTAACTTGTAATAAAAGTTTTGATGGCAAATTACTTATTTTAGTGAATTATAACGCAATATTATTTGTTATTTCTACCATAATAGGTTCAAATAATTAATGAGAAAATACATGAATAAGAACAACCTGTGAATATAATCTGAGTCATGATTTAAATATATGTCTCCGTTGTGTAATGCAATCAATCAAATCAAATCAAATGCAATATGATAATATATATATATATATATATATATATATATATATATATATATATATATATATATATATATATATATATATATAACGACTTGATGGTTCTAATGTTGTTTGCAAATAACTCTTCTTATAGGTGTATTACAAAACAGTTTTTAGTCATTTGCTTTAATCTTATCCTTCACCAAACCTTGCTCTCTAGTTTAACCACGTTGTTTTCGTAATGGACACACCATATCAATTTTAGAATTCTACCAACGGTGACGCCTGGACCATCCCGTGTAGACCCTCCTCCAGGAACACAGCCCGACGCTGAAACTGCAGGTGTGCTGACATCAACCCCTAAGAAGAAGCAAAGCAGGATGCTCTACCCCCATGTAGACAGTCCCATTCCCATAAGAGTGGGGGAACAAGAGGCTAGCGTGGACCTGGACTACCATCCATCTAACCTCTCACGGGAAGAAGCATTGGAAGAGGATCAAATAGAAGGAGAGTAAGTAGTTGATTTGCAAACAGGTGCAAATGAAAGTGAATTAATGTTTGGTCATGAGCACTGTTTTTAAGGTTCAAATCGTACGGGCATGTGTATCATGTGTATAATGTGTATCATGTTATCTTTTATGTCAAACCATTGCCATTAAATGAAATATCACATCCGTTTCCTCATAAAACCAACATATTTTTTTCAGGTATGCACCGAGTTCACAAACATCCTCAAATGAAGACGATATGTTTCTGGTGTCCCGTTCATCTTTGGAAAGTCTGTTTGTTGCAAGTGTGCTGTGTACGGGCCCATGTGTGCTGTGTACGGGCCCATGCAATGTTGTATTGGCTCTTCTGTTTACTCTATGTATTGCATTCGACGTCAACCCAATACATAACTGGTCACTTGGTGTGGTGCTCTCATGCTATTGATTCATGCATGTCTAAAATGAATATCTTATTACTTCGCTAAACTTTGTAGTATGTAGTGTTGAAAAGGCAGTAACCTTACATATATCATTGGTCGCTGGGTGTAGTGTAGCCAGGGTGTAGTGTAGCTGTGTGTAGTGCTGTCTTGTAATGTTGCTTCTTGCATGTCTTAATATGTTGAATATGCTATGTTGAAATATTTATATTTCCAGTAAATAGCTTTCCTGGCTATAACTATATTATTAGCATAGGTTTTGTTTTGCTAATTCTGTTTTCACTTGGTATCTTTGTAAAGAAGCTAGTTGAAGACACGTGAACAGTGTTTTATTTCTAAAAAACAAACATGGCAAAACTGGAAAGGTTTTCATGCATGCATACTTTCAACATTACAGCCTATCCCTGTATCCAACTCGTTGTTGGCCAGGGGCAAGTGGAAATGTCTCCAGAAGCTTGTGTACTGCACACGCTGGCAGAATTACTCTGACGTCCTTGCCGAGCCATCCCCAGCACCACCTAGCCAGCTGCCTGTAGCCCACATAACGAAACTGTCTGAAAACAAAACCAAGCAAATACACACACGGAAGATACAAAGACGATGGAAATTAGAAAAATACTTAATAAAATGTCCAGTGTATTATGAGTGTTGACGATGAATAATGAAAAATGATGTATTCATGCATGGTGATTAATTCTTGAAACTGTGGCTTTTTATGGTTTTGCATACTTTGTCCACGAGGCTGATTGGATACCAACACGTTGTATGTTCCAAAAGTTTGTGATGAATAAACGTTTTTTATATCACTCAAATGCAACTATTTTAGTCTCTTCTTTGTCGAGCAGTTATTAAATAAGCAATATCAAAAATATATCAGGTGTTTTTCATCTTAAAAAAGTTTAGTATACTTGTGGTATACTTATGTGCCTTGAATATTTCTCATAACCTCATCACGTTTGGATAAATGCATACTACTCACTCATTGTTGGCTAAATTCAGAGGCCCATACTGCTGCCTATAGTTGAAGTAGGCAGTCTGGAGGACGTTGACGTCCAGCACTACTGGCTGGAAACCTTCATGCTGAGTGATGCACTGCACCTCAGCCGCAGACTCCTGTTTGGTGCTCATCACAGGGTCAATTTCTCGGCAACACAAACATTCTTCTTCTGTGTCCAGTGATTGGCACTGGCCACACTGACACCTGCAAAGAAATCATTGTTTGGGGTCAAATTGGGCCAGTCAAACCATATGTAAGTTCACTGTAACTGGCGGATAAATGCAGAAATGCCAACAAAAATGCATTACAATAACTAACTAACAAGGGCAGTTTGTCATTTATGATTATGCAGTGCATATTCCAAAGGTATTACTCTGAATAGCTTACACCGAGTGAATGCATGCAAACGGTTATAAACAAATGTAGAGCTCTGCGAGTTTGGCATAGTCAGAAAGGATTATACGTCATAGAAAACCCGACAATACTGCGTTGCCATGGCATTGAGCGATGCACGAAGTTAAGACAACTAACTACATGTGCCATTCATTATTCATCACTACTAACATACGTAATTTACATTATGCTAATGGAATGATTTATATTTATACCAGTCAGTGTTGTCCAGTCGTGTGGGGATGAGTGGATCCCCAGTGTCGTTAGCCCGACGGTCCGCATCGTCAGCGTCACTCTCGGAGTCGGTGACGGTTGGCTCGAACCGATACCCATCTACCGCACGTTCATATGACGCGACGGATCCCGGTAATGGTTCGCCATCAGAATCATACAAGTCAACAGAAATGTTACTACTCCTGTCACTGTTGTTGTCGTCATTAAAACTTTCTGAATCAACGCTGGTGTCATAAAATTCTGTTTCCGCCATTTCGCTTCGTTGTCTGCGATACCGCTGTAACGAAAAGGTTCCCGCTGCTACGTCACGGGTCAAAGGTTACCCGAGGAACATTCTCACTGCGGGCAAAGTCCATTGCTGGGGCGAGTTACACATTAATCGGTTTTCTCTGTTAATTAATCAGTTTTGGTGGGTAGGGTTATCAGATATAGTTTAGTACTGCTATTACTGGTAATTTCGCGAAAAACTGTCGTGAGGTTGGGCTTTTACTTTAATACGATCAGTTAAGACGTTGTGGCTACGATACAGAAGATACTTGTTGAGGTAAGCATAATCCATTGCATATATCACAAGGCTATGTCGCTTGAGAAACTTGTAGTAGGAAGAGATGATCTTCTCACAAAGACCTTCCTGCAGCACGTACTGGGCGCGGTTACGCTCTGCAGATGCGAATCTTTCCCGCTGCATGCATCTGACGAAGTTGCTACTTCGCTTACCGAAGTTACGTTTCTTTTTTATTCATGTCCTTCAGATGGAAGGACAGGTCCACTATAAAATAGCGAGGCATAAAAGCCTCATGCAGCCAGCTCCGCGATGGTGTCGGTATCCGAGGAGACATCAAGCCCCCCCCCCTCTCTATATATATATCTCTTGGACTGGCGCTGGAGCTGCAAGCGGAGCTAGCTAAAGGGGAAGATAGAGCTGGTGCAGCGACTGCACGAGAGCATCACTGGTCAGTAGGTCAACTCCTCGAGGATGATCGGAGGCTGGCTGTTTATCTGCCTCCGCTCATTCATCTTCACTAAATTCTCCTTGTCGCGGGCTCGTTGACTTAGCACCTTCTGAAGGATGCGTTGGCATTATTTATTGGCTGCGGAGTCAGTCTTCTTTTTATCCACGCGCATGACCTTCCAATGTGTCGCCAGACTACAGCTAACTATGTAAAATTTTGCTACTTACTTGTACAGTGAGCATTTTGTGAAAATTCAAGACAAGTATTATACAAAACATGCAATTTCTTACATAATAGTTATGTTCTCGAAACAAAGCGTGTGTCGAATGCTGATATCCCATATAATGTATTGGCCTACGTAATAACTACAAAGGGTAATTCGATTGTTCGTAAAAAGGTAACAGCAGGTGAATTTCGAAAAAAAACTGACGACCCGACCGTGGGGGTCGTAAATGAACCCCTGAAAGTTTGGAGCCCGATATGGAAAGCGCTTAGAAGGAGTAGCATAACATACATACATACATACATACATACATACATACATACATACATACATACATACATACATACATACATACATACAAACATACTCACGGTGGATTGTAATAAGATGTGTAGTCACGCCATGGTTGGACTGTTAAGTGTAACACATGTAACATAACTATAGTCAACATGTAAAATGCCAAACAGAAAATTGTTATATTTACAAAGTCATTCGTTTCCAAACATGCTACGGTGGATGCAATCCTTCCATGTTCTCCGGCATCAGTTTCTAATTTAATAGTTTTGATTTTTCTCGCAAGTTTTACAATCCTTCATACGTGCATAGAAACACATAATTTGCTCAGCGTTTTTCTTATCGCTTTCCTCGTCGTTGCCTTGAGAAGAAGACACGATGCGACGGAAATATTACACCTGTAATGCATGGCACTTTCTGTAATCAACTAAGCGGAATAAACGGTTCATCAAATGTGTTCTCTTTTTCGGACATCGACAGTTATTTTATTTATCAAATTCTTGCATCGTGTTCCTTTTCGTAAAGCGGGAATGCTTTTTATACAAAATTATATAAAACAAATATGACTACAAACGATGAGGCGACAATAGAGTCCTGGGTTGTCAAACGACAGCACATTAGGCCCTAATATCATTCTCTCTAGTCGCAGTTAGTAGCCCGGACAAATTAGTTCAAGCATTTTTGAGCCAATGCAAGGGAGATTAGTGCATAACATCACACAGCGGCGTGGAATATCACAAACACATTCACTGCATAGTTAAACGAATTGATGATCGAATGAAGATGATTGTGGGGCATTGGTCAGGATAATTAAATTGGAGTGGACACGGCAATACACAATAACCGTACCATTACAGCAGCTATGATCAGGCAGTCGATATGTGGAGTCACTCAAATATTATTAGATGTAAATCCCGCAATGCCCGATAGAAATTAAATAGTTTTATAATAATATTTACGATAATGTGCGTGCGTGCGTGCGTGCGTGCGTGCGTGCGTGCGTGCGTGCGTGCGTGCGTGCGTGCGTGCGTGCGTGCGTGCGTGCGTGCGTGCGTGCGTGCGTGCGTGCGTGCGTGCGTGCGTGCGTGCGTGCGTGCGTGCGTGCGTGCGTGCGTGCGTGCGTGCGTGCGTGCGTGCGTGCGTGCGTGCGTGCGTGCGTGCGTGCGTGCGTGCGTGCGTGCGTGCGTGCGTGCGTGCGTGCGTGCGTGCGTGCGTGCGTGCGTGCGTGCGTGCGTGCGTGCGTGCGTGCGTGCGTGCGTGATTTCGATTTCATTGATCTCAATTTAATGTTTCAGAAAAAACACACAGTCCGTGACTATTTGTTTCGTTTGTAGTTAGACGTGTAAAGTAAATAGCAATATCATTTTCAACATTTATATAGGCATATATTGCGACAATTGTACACATAAAGAATAATGGGCTCTATTATAGCATCTAGCCTATATGCGTTAAGATAAGTCTTCTATTTATTATGACATTGCACTAATTAAAATACCAAAAAGAACAGTGTTTTCCAAGAGTTTTCAATGTTTAAAAAAATCTATATAAATATATTATAAATGTTTAGACAAATATAAAGTATTACACTATATCGCAAAGCTGAACATGTGAGACACATAGGAAATGCTTATACACACATCCACTATACGGGACTGTGTCCAAATCGTGAGAATGCATTTTAGGCCGTTTTCTCCAATTGTTGCAATGTTAAAAAACAAATCACTGTCTTGCGTACTCAGCGGCCGTTAACGCAATGAATGGATTAATTATAATATTGTAACTCGGCGATCTATGCAAGGAATGTTTCGATTATTGCGTACACCGCGGCGGAGCATTCAAACAACGTCTTGATTCTTTCTTTCGTACACCGCTGGCGCTGCGGTGGACGCAATGAATGACTAGATTCTTCCGTACACCGCGGCGGTGGGCGCAATGAATGACTAGATTCTTCCGTACACCGCGGCGGTGGGCGCAATGAATGACTAGATTCTTCCGTACACCGCGGCAGTGCACACACATGTTCGTTCTTGCGTATACACATTAAAATATCGCGATGCGAACAATGTCGCATGACACCGGTTCTATTCACTGATCACTGGTCGGTGTCAGTTGGCAAGTCGAACACGGCCCCGGAAACAGATCGCGGATAGTTTACCTTGGTTACAAGTTGACGGACAACGTGAATTGAGGTAACGTGCTGGTTCGTCCTTTCATATATCCTTTTTCTGGGTTGACATTCATTTGTGTGAGTCTTCGTATTGGTGGAGTTATATGCAATTATTCATATTTTATTACTGGTTTCGGTGGTATGTCGGTTGGGTTTGTTTGTTTCCATGCAAATGACCACCATTATAGTCACTACACCACTGCTACTACTAGCGACGACAGTTCAGACAGTTGAACAAAAAGTCCTGCCGCCACAGCCCTGTTATAAGGAGGTACATATTACGGACCATTGCAGCGGACACAGACCACCTATAGCAAAGGTGTATATATATGTATGTCTGGAATGGTAACTAAACGTAAGGTATGCTGCTATGCATAGCGATTAATTTCTTCAAGCGAAAGCGAAAGTTATTTTATTTAAGGTGAACATTTCATAATTGTCAAAAATTCGAGCTCGCGGTAAAGACATGTTATATGTTTCATTAATCATTTGTTAACATTACTAGACATTATTTAGGTTTGGAGAGCTTTGGCTATTTACGTATCACTCCTAATTTTAGAGTTGCCTCATTCGGCTTCGCTTCAGCCGATGTCAACAATTAGTTGTATTTTGGACCGCCAGATGGCACCGCCCATGCAGTGACAACGTTCTACTACACAGTAGTGGCATTAGTGATTTACTGTTGAATTTTTTATAATTAACGTTCGTTGAAGGGTGAACTTTGATTTACAAACCAGAATACACATAACTCCTGCATTTCATTGATATATTTGTATAGTCATGCCTGTTCTCTGGTAGAATTTTTTTAAATAACTAACATTTTCAAAAATCATCCCAGGAAATCCGTGGTTGATTGTGTACGCTCAAAACCCCGAGAATAGTCAAGCAGGATAGGCGAATGCAGTGTAGGACACAGTCATATTCCTAAGTAAAAAAACTTGTTACTCGCCTAGGAATATGATTGTGTCCTACACTGCATTCGCCTATCCTGCTTGACTATTGATTATATATATATATAGGTGATTCAAGCAGGGTTGGCAAATTGGCTCATCTAACACTTGGTGTGGGGTAAGTTGAGCCACGGTATAGCATAATTTGAGCCACGATGGGTAAATGCTAAATATTTGTAAAATTTACGTAGGCTTTCTACTAAAACTTCACAACAACACAACCAACACATCTACCTAATGGGAACAACATATATCACTGACAAATCAACACGTTTAATTAATATGACCTTAATTATTGGCCCATCGCAACCTATGTCACAAACTGCTAACGATGTTGCCTAGCTTGTAGCTATCTGCATGGTGTACCAGTTTGCTCGGAAAGATGAATTCCATGATGTATCTTGGAGTAAAACACCACTCGATGAATTCCAAGATGTATCTTGGAGCAAAACACCATTCGATGAATTCCAAGATGTATCTTGGAGTAAAACACCACTCGATGAATTCCAAGATGTATCTTGGAATAAAACACCACTCGATGAATTCCAAGATGTATCTTGGAGTAAAACACTACTCATCTTCGTTCTTTAGCCACTGTTCAACTACCCCCCTTGGACCTCGTGTGGCTCAATTTGCCCCGTTTCGACAATTAAGCTACTTTTCTTAACTTCTCATTAATGCATTAATAGCTTACACACCAGCAGACATTAACCACAAACACCAAAAGTTATGAAAATCATGAAAAAACATGTAGTTTTACCTCACATTTTCTTAACGTTGTGACAAATAGCACCTATATATTCACATCAGTCGGGTCCTAACATGTTCAATCACTGGGTGGTACCATGTAACTGTCGCTGCTGTAGTTTCATGGGAAACATGAGTGGCTCAACTAACACTGCCTTCACAGGGTAAGTAAGATTAACCGGGAGAGCTAAAGGAATATGGTTGTCACTTAAAAGGGGAAATAAATTAATAGGGGTCAAACCCTGGACAAAGTCCAAAAGGTTTGAAGTAATATTTGCACACGATACTTGCTGACCCAGTAGGGGCTCTTAAATTATCTATGCAGATTACAACATCACCAAACGTAGCATCTAGATTTTGTAAACTTGGAGTATAAATACCCCGGAGGAGGGATTGCAAGGGGCTGGCACAAGCTACATTTTTAGGCATCCAAATTATCAGTACTTAAATAAGGGTGGTCCTGGCGGGCCATACCTGCTTTATCAGTATAATTCAATATTACCAGTTAGATTTAACAATTCAATTTCTCTTTTTAAACTTCTAGACATTAAGTGTCTATATATTTTGCAGTGATGTTTATATTCACTGCTAACTTTATGTTTACAGTGATATTTATCTTCACTGATTTTTCATTGTCAACGTGAGCGATTATATTGCTACTACCTATGTAGCCGTCTGATGTACAAGATTAAAATCTCGTCAAACCTGGAACAATGCATTGATTACACTTTTGTAGTATTCTATATACTCATTGGTCAAGTGAGTACACTTTCATTCATATATCTTGACCTGGCGAGCACAAAGAAGACCGACAATTAAAACACATCTACATCTGCGAGAAATGCCTTCCAGGACCATTGTGTGACCCAACAGACGATAAGAAGGGGAGGCGTATCTTACAAAATGAAAATCTACTCCTCTCGAATCGTATACTTGCTAATAGGATATGGCCATGCTGACACAGAAGCACATTCGACTGAGATTTAAAAAAAATTTGAATAGTGGCATGTTACAGATGTTACAAATGGTCAAGTGTCATCAGCATTTAAATTGTTTAATTGTTGTTGGCCTACCGGTAGTTGTAGTACTTATACAGGCATCATTTTTGATTTCTAGACAGCAGGCATGTATAAACGCAATGCATCATGGGTTTGAGTGGCGATGGAAGTAAAACATTTAATTTTGTACTTTAAATTAGTGAGTCGGAGCAATGATGTATCCATGGCAACAACAAGAACAATGATGTACAGGGTTGTTTGATTTAAATCATTTGATTTAAATCATTGATTTAAATCATGATTTAAATCGCTCCAAAAAAATAATTGATTTATGATTTTTTTAACTTCCGGTTTTTTATTCGCTGATTGATATGAATTTAACACAAATAATTGTTTACAAGCATCGAGATCAACAAGGTTTTGTGTGTTTTTTAATACAAAAGCATAAAGTGCACACACTTGTGTAGCTGTATTGACACCAGATAGCCTGATAGTAATTTTTTTATGACATTGTGTATACCAGATTTTAAAAAAATCGTATAAATAAAAAAATCAAATAAATCAAAAAAATACTTTTTAAATTAAAAAAATCCGATTTTTTTGATAAAAAAAAAATCATGATTTTTTCAACCATGATGTATCTGTGGCAACAACAAGAACACAACTAGTTAGAGTTACTGTTTCACCAAAGAATACATCGTACCAACGATAACGCTTATTGATATTAAACAGAAATCACATTGTTAGCATCATAACTCAAAAATCAGCAGATCTGAGGTTAACTTTGAGTGCATTTGAGCATGCATTGATATTTCATCACACTCCAAAAAAAATCACGCAAATTGCATGTAGTACTTCCATCGACAATCTCATGTGATTTCACGTTTACATTGGTGTTGTGTTAGAGGCTCCACGAGTTATTTTAGATAGGGTATTGGATTTTCTTTATATTTACAAAGCCCCTAAGCATACTTGCTACCTATTTTTTTGGCATTTTTGGTTCTGAACATTTTTCATTGGTTAATTGGCGCAAAACATTCCTATTCCGTCCGAGTGTTGACATCTACAGACTTGAACGAGTACCCAAATACACAGATGAAATCCGCTAAGTTTTGTAAAAAATATGTCTAGTATCAAAAATATTTGTGCTTCGGCTGCTAAAAATGCATCATTAATTTTTATACTTTTAAAAAACAAAGTAGCTTGTATTATTATGGTGGAATGTTGTGAGATATTGTAAAATAAGGAAGTTCTTTGGAAAATTGGAGTATAATAACATAACATAAATTGATCCACGCAGGCTCAGATTGAGGCAACGAAACAGAAGATGGAACAACTGAAGACAACACCTCACTTCTGGAACTTGAACGAGTACCCAAATCTGACGGGCAAGGTCATTCACTTCACCCCCCAAGGGAAAACAAGGCTGGGGAGCAAAAAGGCTAATCCTCCCCCGGAAGTCACACTCGCAGGACTCAGGTTTGTTTGTCTGTTGATGTCTGATGAATGACCATGTCCGTCTGTCCAACTGTTTTTCTGTCTGTCCTTCTGTCGGTCCAACTGTCCTGTCCATCCAACTGTCCTTTTGTCTGCCCGTCCATCCATCCGTCTCTCTGTCCGTCCGTCTGTCTGTCTTCTGTTTTTCTTATTCAGGAGATGCTGGTAATTATTGCAGTCCTGTCATTTGCAGTTGCCAGCAGGTGGATGTCACCGGCTGGACTTTCACGTCATTTGTTTAGACAATTAAGAATATGGCAATAAAAGTATTCTTTGCATGACTCTAGCTCTGTGTCCTTCAGTTTTCCTAATATATATTTTTTTCCAGTCTGGCTGTATATGTCCTAGAGATTTAAACTATCTTCTTATTGTTTTCAGTAATTGTCTTTGTTGTCATGCTCATTGTAGAACCTCGTCATTTCAAATGTGATTTGTCCAAGAAATCTTTTGTATTCTAAAATTGTATCAACCATAATTATGTTGCTGCAGATCTATGCTCCACGGGCTTATTTAGCATCCAGGTTTCACTCCCAGTAGCAGTGTACAGGTGTATAGACAACATCATCTATCAATATTATGTGTATTTATTTGTACATATTACAGTGTTTGGTTATTAGCATGTGATTTGGTATCACTGGTCATAAAAAATATATCAGACAATTCTCAGCAGCATAGTACAATACATATTCTCAAACATTATAAACTCCTTAAGCCCAGTTAATGGTAAATTCCTCACGTTTATTTATATATGTACACATTGGAGATTTTCAAACACTGTTCGTCAGCATAATTATGTTTTTCTGAAATAGAATGCTTCTTGACTAATTTTTTTAGCACCAATCCACACA
Source organism: Lamellibrachia columna (assembly GCA_963662155.1). NCBI lineage: Eukaryota > Metazoa > Annelida > Polychaeta > Sabellida > Siboglinidae > Lamellibrachia > Lamellibrachia columna. The sequence goes on from OY759261.1 coordinate 63,941,459, forward strand.
TTTTAAGTATGAAATAAAACAAAAGTTTTTTCTAATCCTGTCCCTTACAAAATTTGTGAGGAGTGTAATTTTACTTCACCCCCTGGCATACCTGTTCATTCCAAGGCCATCTTAACTTCTCTGGGAAGCATTCAGCCATGCTACAATTGCACGAAGGCTATTCATTCACATTTCCACCACTGTCTGTATTGCCAGGTACTCATTTATACCGCTGAGTGAACTGTGGCAATGTGGGGTGATCAAACTTGGCAAAGGTATGCCATTGTGCCCTACTGAAATTAAACATGCTTACATTTCAAATACAAAATCAATTCTTGGAACTGGCAGAAAGGTAACAGAAAAATAGTAGTAGAAGGTAGAATAGAGAAACATGGGAAGCAAAAGAAGAAAGAACAGTTTTTTTAATGAAACCATTAAATTCAGTATTCAAAAATACAAAGAGAATTGCTAAAATGGACTATCAAAACAAAGACAAAGAGTTCGAAATGAAGATATGGAAAGATAAAAGGGCATACATTAAAAAACAAGCTGAAATAGCTCAATAAGCTGCAAATAGAAATAATATGTGCACACTTTACCAAATTACAAAGAGACTGTCTGGTGATGTTGGAAGCTGACAGTCTCTTTGTAACAGACAAAAATGGCCACAAGTTAACAACACTAGAGAGGAAGAAAAAAGATGGGTTGAACACTTCCAAGAAATTCTAAATAGATCTGGTCCACAAGATAAGATAGACTTTAGTATGCAAGATGAAATGGATGCCTTAAACACACAAATGGAAGACATCGACAAAACTTAAGTTATGTATGTCATAAGAAACATAAAGAACAACAAGGAAGTGGGAGAGGACAAGATCACTACTGAAATGATGAAAGTAGAGAAGAAACATTGATTTCCTAGCAAGGCTCTTCAACCAAATAAAACATTGATATCCTAGTAAGACTCTTCAACCAAATATGGAAGAATGAAAGTACTCCCACAGACTGGAACAATGGTTTGATAATTCAACAGCAATATCAATCTGAGAAACTGTAATAATTGGAGAGGCATAACTCTACTTTCAGTCCAAGGACAGTTGTTCCACTCCATCACACTATATATATATAAGGAAAGCATTGGATGCGAGACTCGAGGGGGAAAAACGCTGGTTTCCGACCGGGGTGATCTTGCATACATCAAATATTCACTCTTAGTAACATCATGGAATAATTCAATGAATGGTAGACCCCTCTAGTGATGAACATTGTAGACTTCCAGAAAGCATTTGACAGCATTGACAGAGACTCAATATGGAAATGTTACGCATGTGTGCCTTCAAAATTATTAATGTTATCATAGCTCTTTATGAGATTGAACAGGAAAAAACAGAACTTTTAAGATAAGCATTGGAGTAAGACATGGTTGTATACTTTCACCTGTCTTGTTTGGAATTGTCTTTGATTTTTTAATGAGGCAGCCCGAGGAAACGAAAGCAGGAATATACTGGACAGATAGAATGAATTCATCATCAATGAGGAAGTATTTAAAAGAGCAAATGCTGAGCCAATCAAGTCAACAATATTGATAAGAACGTGGAGATATTTGGGCCATGTCCTTAGAATGTCGCCAACAAGAACACTGAAACAGTCGTGGTACTGGAGACCACCTGGAAAGAGGAAACAAGGACGTACAAATGAACTATCTCATGGTCCAAACTCAAAACATTAAGACACAAGACCTTGAAAAAATGGCTGAAGATAGAGATGGATGGTGTTGGTTGCTCTCTGCCTTGTGTGTCTGACAGCACAGGGAGGGAGTAAGTAAGTTTAACAGTAAGTAAGTAGTGTAAGTATATAAATAAGTAAGTTTAACAGTAAGTAAGTAAATAAGTAAGTTTAACAGTAAGTAAATAAGTAAGTTTAACAGTAAGTAAATAAGTAAGTTTAACAGTAAGTAAGTTAATAAGTAAGTTTAGCAGTAAATAAGTTAATAAGTAAGTTTAACAGTAAGTAGTGTAAGTTAATAAGTAAGGTTAACAGTAAGTTAGTTAATAAGTAAGTTTAACAGTAAGTAAGTAAATAAGTAAGTTTAACGTAAGTAAATTAATAAGTAAGTTTAACAGTAAGTAGTGTAAGTAAATAAGTAAGTTTAACAGTAAGTAAATAAGTAAGTTTAACAGTAATTAAGTTAATAAGTAAGTTTAACAGTAAGTAAGTTAATAAGTAAGTTTAACAGTAATGAAGTCTAACAGTAAGTAAATAAGTAAGTTTAACATTAAATTTTTTTTTTTATTGTGTTGAATGTTTAAGACACTGAGTCTACAAGTATTTTTATTATTAGCAGAATTTTGTGTGAACCGATTTGATTTGTAATTATTTATTTCAAAAACTGGCAGAACACCAGATTTTTGTCAAGTGGACTGAGGTTCGGATCACCTGCAGCCATTTCGATACTTGGGCAATTGCATTTACTCCACATTGTCTGTGTCTTTTGGAAGAGACACTAAATGCCATTGGTCCTGTCTGCCTGGTGTCTAGTGTGTCAGTGTACTTAAGTAAATGATCCCACACAGGGAAATGGAAAACATCTGTTCGTGTGCCTAAGCAGTTCCATTACCCATGAATCCCCGGTGTATTGGGTTAATAACGGGGGCGTGCAACCCTTTCTAAGTTTGTGTGGAAAAAAACCAACTACTATGTAGGTTGAAAATGGGCAGTTCGTCCAATTTATTGTGGATGGTGAATTTCGACGTAATTGCCACTGTGCACACCGCATTAAATGTAAGATGTCTGCAGCATAGGGTGCGCAATCAGAATAAATAGTCTGTCTGGATAATTACATCAGTGTAGAAGACAAACTGGTACATGTTAGCAATAAGTGTGACCAAAAAACCCTTGTCGCTGTTATGTTCCAGCATAACAGTTTACAAGGGAAAATGATACTTAATTAAGACTGCATAAGCAGAGTACCAGCTAGACTATTTATAAATTTGCTACACACAAAAGCGGGTGTAAGTAATCCCCCCTATACAATGTTCAGCCTGTGTAAGGAGAAAATATTCACTTGGAGACTACACGAGAAACACCTGTTGTGGCTGCTGCAGCAACAACAGTTTTGGTAGGTCCAGACCATTGGTTCTACGGTCTTGACCTACCAAAACCCATATGTGCACTGCATTAGCTAATGCCAAAACATTTGCTCTGATAGTGGAGCAGATTCCATGAGCACCTTATTTAGGTGGACGCCAGCGCTATATTATTATTATAGAAGAACCAGCGTTGTATATAATTTATTATTACTTTCTCCTGCAGCATCCAGGCAGAGCATGCCCTGGTGGAGAACGATGGGAACAAGAAGGTGACCTTGCTACCCTTGACGGGGGCCAAGGTCGTTCTCAATGGGAATGAGATTATGGAAAAGAAGGAACTTCACCATAATGACAGGTACGATTATAGTGACTTCACTTTCAGGGTTCCAGAATCCCAGACAACTGGCAAACAATTTTTTTTGTGAATTTAAAAAAATAAAATTAATGTTGATTTCCTGCCTGCAAAAAAACTGCAGCTTCAATAATGACTTTGTGGAATACTCTAAAGGCTTTGTGAGATGTTGGGATATATTATAATATATATAGTATGATCTTAAGGTGAATTCTTGAAGTCAATATAACTAAAAATCAACATTTAAAAAAAAATTATTTTAAAGTTTTATCAAATTTTAATGTACATGTTTGTTTAAAAGTGGTGTTTAATCAGATCTTAGAATAACGATGCATGCAGGTTGGTGAATCTTGGACAAATTTACAATGTGTCAAGATTTGTTCACAAAAAAACATGCAGATTATTGAATAAAACATTCATTAAAGAACAGACTAACTAGGTTTCACTGTAGATTCTCTTTAACTCCAGTTTCCATGACAACCATGTGTGGCATGTGTTTCCCAGGGTGATGTTCGGCATCACGAACCTATTCGTCTTCCATCACCCCCAGGACTTTGCGAAACAACAGATAGATAACAAAACAGTAGCGACGCCGTCATATGATTCAGCACAGCAGGAAATCACCCAGAAGTTCGACCTCAGCAAGTTCATGAGTGGTGGGAAATCTGAAGGTCTGTTTTAAGTTCGTATTTTTGTTGTTCAGTCCATCTGGTGTTGGTTTGGTCGTCACCGATGAAAGAATGTACCACATGTGAAATAATGATGGAGTAGTACCCCACTTCATTGCTGATAATAACTTTGCTGTTTGAGTATGGAAGCAAATGTTCTTGCAATGGGTAATTTTTATCACAAGCATTTCTAATATGGGTGGGTGAACACACTGAATTTTCCAGTGTTCATTTACCCAAAAAATCCACTGAATAAAATTATTATTAATTAATACATAGTTAAATGTTCAGCATGTCTCAAAGCCAGAAATAGTTTTCTTAATTTATCATGACATGTTCAGTGTTTCACATATTTTCTGTGTGTTAATATAAGTGCTCACACATTTGAGATTAAAATATTTAAATAGACCATATATATATATATATATATATATATATATATATATATATATATATATATATATATATATATATATATATATATATATATATATATATATATATATATATATATATATACACTATACACTATATATACTCTTTGTCCATGTTAACCCTTTGTTTGCTGAGTGAAACATATTGTACTCTTTATATCTGATTATATCAACATTTTGCAGTTAATTAGAATAATGCCTTTGCAGTTAACACTGTATGTTTGTTCTGTTCAAGCTATCAAACTAACTTCACCAGAAATTCGTGAAATGGTGAAACACTTAGACAGCTGGTTCCTTGCTCCTACGCACAGTGCACTCACAGATCTGCTGAATTTTAAAATTAAAATCTGTATTTTTAACTTCAAATTCAGTATAAATTCATATCAATCTTAATAAAAATTTTCATTAGGTAATGGCCTACAGCCTTCCTATTCCAGTCAAGTTTCCGGCTTCAAAATATACCTGCATCAAACAAAATTTACTAAGTTTCACAGGAATCTACCTACCCGGTAGCATGAAAAGTATTTGTACTTCAACTAGCTGCAATATGTTTGTCATTCGATTTTATACTTGTGTGATGAAATACTTTATCAAAATTTTTCATTTGAAACAAATCCATATACATATATAAACAATACATGGCTGTATAATATATTCTGAAAAATCTATATTGCATATCGGAAACCTGTGTGGCGTGACAGGTGTATGCACATACAGAAGAACAGACACCAGTTTCTTAGGCTAGTTTGAATATCTGATGGGCTGAAATTGCCGAAAAACAATCATGTGCGTGACTGTTTCTTTATCGGCAAGCCCTCACCATGGCTCAAAATGGAATCTTTTGTATTCTTAAATTTCACTGAAAATTGTGGTTACTTTTAAATGTTCCTACATTGTCCACAACATGCTGCTGTTGTAGAATAAAACATTGATGGCAACCCTGCATCTGGGGTATGAAGTTGCCAACCAAATTTTATTTGCCAGATGCCCATACCATTGCTGCAGCACTTAGTAGAGATACAGGAACTTATAGTCATGCAAAGTGAATCACATACTTTCTGAAATCTTTTACTAAGTTTCTATATTTAGCACAGGTTGCTTGGTACAATGCATGCCGCATTTGTAGACCAACTCCTGAATTGTTGGCACTGCAGTAGCTGTAGCTCTGGCAAAAATGAAGCATGAAGATTACTTATTATTAATTTCCTTGCTTCTCACTGTTAGTTATTGTTTATTTAAAATAGTTAATTCTAAAGTGTCACCGGCTCTGTTATATTCGCTGAAGCCTGCTTGTTATTGTTTCAGATTATATATAATTTTGCCAAAATGGATTTCCTTCATTCAATCCCAAAATCACTCTTTTGCTTCATTGTGGAATGTAAATACTATTTAATTTACTGTAACAGTTATGCTGCCTGCACATGATTTTAAGTTGTAAGCCAAATAGTTCTCACAAGATTATAATGAGCAGTTAGGCAATGGATATGGCATTGTTCACACAAAGATGTACCGAACCAGAAAAGTGAAAAATTGTTTTAATTAATTGTAAAAAAAAATTCAAATATATTAAATATAATAACAAATATAAAATACAAAATGTATATAGTGCCATGCATATTCACCGAGTGCTCTATCAGAGTCTATGGTGCTTTACATCATGATATTACTCAAAGTAGATCTATATTTAAAAGATATATATATATATATATATATATATATATATATATATATATATATAAATATAATATATATGTTTAAATATACAGATTCTACAACAAACAATGTTTCATTAAAGAAACCATCTAAAGTATATTTCTATCACAAACAATTGTTGCATAACCATGACATGGAAGCAGCAGCCAATCAGGTACATTGCATAATAATTTATACGAGGCAACAGCACCATTTTTAGAACCAGTCCTTGGTGATGGCCGGGATGCTGGGATAGTGTTCCTGTGAGCGAGTCACAGTCCAGTATTTTAGTTCCGGGCTTAGTAAGACAAAGGAAGGTAAATAATCCAGCCAGTTGGTATACAGACAGAGCAGTCAACTGCCCCGCACAAAATTTGGACCATTGGTTTCAACACTGCATTTTTGATTGGCAGATTCCTTGTATGACATTGGTACAGAGGTAGTTAATATAAATTCTTTGAGGCTTTTCCCCTGTTCCAGAAGTGTACCCGAGGTTTGCCCTGGGGCATCTCCCTTCCCACTGAATTCAGTAGTGTATGCAGGGTTTTTAGTGCGGTAACTAACAGTAACTTATTTTGGGGATGGAATGGCCCCACATCTCTATATACTATTATGTGTTAATAGGTAGTAGTTTTAGTCGATGCCATGTTTGGTGGAAATCTTTTTAAAGTAGGTTGTGTATTGCCATATGTTAAGTGTGGTATTTTTTATGTCTATAATGTTGGTCTAGAATGTACTGGCTAAGCAAAATTGGGCAGTGTCTTAAGACCTCAATTAATCGTCCCACATTTGTTTGTGTTTATTTTGTTTCCATAAATCCCAACCAGCAGTAAATGTCAGAAAAGAAATTCTGGCCATATTCACACTATCTGGTGTTGTGTTGTTGCCTTCTGTAAATGCCGTTCTGTGGACTTCAGATGACCTGTTAAAAAAGGTTCTCTTGGAGGTGCTTCCGATGATCAATGAGGCTAATGCCATCTCGGAGGAGCTGGAAAAGAATTGCAAGTTTGAAGTAGCTCTCATTCCCCCCAGGCTCGAGGGAAGAAAAACTGAGGCAAGTACTTTTAAACCAAAACAAATGTCATGGTTTTGGGGCTATGCACCTACAAGAAATAATAAAAAAACTACCCACGTGCAACTAAAATGAAGAATACCACGCCAGTGGTTTACTCAGAATTTTTTCTAAAAGTGGGAGATTCCGATCATTTCTCCAGTTAACTGAGGGCTGACATGTTAACCAGCATGACCGATAAGCGCATGCACAGTTCTATGAAATCAGGTAACCTAGACTACCCTGTGACATATTAAGGTCTGCCGGTATACTCAACCTAAGCAATTTCTCAATCAAAGGGGATATTATATCATAAAAGGACTATTGTTTAGTAAACAAAGGTCAACATATGTTACATAAATTGAGTTTGGACGCAAACAGCATGACCACATCATATTGGCAAGAACAGGCATATACCAGCCTGGTGTATACAAATATATTTTCATTTGATGAGTAAATATTGCTAGACTACAACACTTGTGACAAAGGGTTATCTAACAGTATGGCGCAGCCCATAAAGTTAAGATGTGTGTTCAACAAGGTTTTCTTAGTAAACCACTGGTGTGATATTCTTAATTGTAGTTGCAAATTGTTATGTTTTAGTAACTGTTATAGGTGCATAGGCCAAAAACCATGACTTTTGTTTCCCTTTAATCACAACTATAAAGTTTGCTCAGTATGACGTTTCGGCAACCGACAGCTGCCTACTTCAGGAACTGAATTCTGGGACAACCTAATTCTTTTCCTGCTCACCAGATGGCATGATGGGCAGGCTGTCCATACACGGTTGAGTCAGTCTCCCAATTCCTGATCCATAATGTCTCCCTGATCCATCTGACATTTCTGTTGCTTTCCCTGTCAATCACCTTGGCTCAGTCAATAAATTAATGCAGTCAATAATAACTTGACTTTATCTAAATGCATAGGCCATTTTGTCCTCCATGCAATTCCGAAATAAACTCTCCCTCAGAGAAGTTGCACCTCTCCATCCTGTTCTGCTTACTGCGTACCGCTCTGCAATCAACAACAGAAGCCCAGTATCACTTCTGAATGAAATCTTGCTAGAATGCTTTTTTCCCTTGAACCCATTTTACCTCTTTTTAGACAAAATGTGCTTTTTTGTACTTTTCAAAAACAATAAAATTTCATTGTAAAATTGATCTATCCTCCGATAGCATTCAGAAATTGATCTATCCCCTGATAGCATTCAGTTGGTGCCACTTTCTACAAACATGGAATCAGTTGAAATAACTCGGTAATTGTGTTGTTTTTGGCTTTTTACATTTTCTATGCATTTTCATTGGCTGTAGTGTAAAAACTTCTAATCTGTGCCATTTGTTTTCGACAATGTTTCGTGCGATAAATCAGATTCAACAAGCTATTTACACAGTTTGACTTCATTGAATGTTAGTCACATATGCGACAAGATCGACCAGAAGTCGTATCATGTAGAAGCAACTTAAAATATCATAAGGATGCCTTAGTTGTTTTTTTAAATATGCACAAAAAATAGAATTAGTGGTAGATAGCACCATCAATATATAATTTTTATTGGTTGCAAAATACAGGTCTAAATTGTAAATGGAAATATATAATATTTGGTTTTATGCATTTACTGCGTAAATTAAGTAAATAATGTTGCTTTTTCATGCAAGCATTAATGTTGTCTTCTTTGTGGAACCAGATGTGCGTGAAAATGTGTAACCTTGGCAATGACACAGAGTTTATGTGGGATCGCAGCAAGTTCATCAATCGGAAGTTCTTGATACAAAAGATGTATCAGAGCTACATGGACGGGGATGAATATTGGGACCTGCCCAAGGTAAGACTGTCAATACAATATACCTGGATTCTAATACTGTCAATACAATAGGTAAATCTGGATTCTAAGACTGTCATTATAATAGGTAAACCTGGATTCTAAGACTGTCAGTAAAATAGGTAAACCTGTATTCTAAGACTGTCGGTAAAATAGATAAACCTGGATTCTAAGAATGTGAATACAATACGTGAACATGGATTCTAAAACTGTGAATAGGTGCACATGGATATATATATATATATTTTCTGCGCAGACAGGCTTCCTGTTTCTTCATCGGTATTCTTGGCTTATGTTTATATAGGTTAGCGAAATGGCCCCACCTGTTTGTAATTAAATTTGTGTATTGGTGGTGGAATGTCTGTATTCTTTGCATTACATGTTCATGACGACTTCTTGATGTATATATGTTATCGTCATGCCTGTAGGAATGTGGGCTCTGAGAAACTTGCCGGACGGGGCTGTACATGTGTTCAGTTCCTGTCTGGTTTGCTTTGAGGAGCTCACATTCCTGTTAATGTGCTTCCCAAAGTGGCTGCGTGATAAGCAGTCCACTTTGCAATAAAACGTCATTTATTTGGCCCTTTTCAATCTCTACTACATCTGACTTGTGTTGGTTATTGCATAAATATATATATATATATATATATATATATATATATATATATATATATATATATATATATATATATATATATATATATATATATATATATATATATATATATGTACAGTAGTACCTGCCTTGTACGGACACCACTGGGGACAAGCAATACTGTCCCTGCATTGCAGGTGTCCCCTCATCAGGGGGACAGGAAATTCAGACAACATTTTTGGAACATATTTACAATCTTTATTTACACCCACAGTACCTACATCAACATCATATTTACATCCACATTACCCATATGTATTAACATCCAAGTTACCCATATCATACTTAAATTACCCAATTATGTACCTATATTTGTATCCACATTACCCATACACTATATCATATTAACATTCAAATTACCCATATTATATTTAAATTACTCACGCCATGCGCTGTATTTATATTTATATCCAAATTATCCCACATGTGCAGAGAATAAATCCCTGATGGACTTCTGCTTACCCACTGCAGTCTGATTAATGCAGGGTCCTTTACCATGTACCAAGTTCTGCACTGTAGTCCTTTTCTGATGTCAGGATAAGGACCCATTCTGGGAGGACCCTAACACGGAGGTCTGCCTTGGCAGCATCGTCGTCTACCTACAGTCACTCGCCTACATGATGGAAATAGAGGAGAATATGCAAGTGATGGACTACCGTGGCATGGAACAAGGTGAGACAGAGGCCCACAACACCAGAGGCAACAATGCCAAGGATTTTGTTAAATATACACTTATATAAAAATTGTATATAAAAAAGTGCATGATTACCAAATAGTGAAGTATAACCTTATATCAGAGTTTAAAAACAATGGTCATTACTATCGTGTCTACTGCAATTAAACATATACTTTATGTCATGGAGTGTACAATCTAGTATAATTTAATGTGGCTGCAGCTGTTTTATGCAGGAATAAGGAAATGATGGATATATGTGTGTGTGTATATATATATATATATATATATATATATATATATATATATATATATATATATATATATATATATATATATATATATATATATATATTTATATATGCATATATAACGGTTGGTAATGGGCATACTTTATTGCCAAGTGGCATAAATTTTGTGTACAGAAGCATTTAGTAAAGCAATGCAACGTAATTTCTGTGCACAATGTTGAAAAACAGTACATAAATATACATATATAGACACACACATGCACACATGTACGCACACACACATGCACACACACACACACACGCACGCATGCATGCACGCACACACACACAATGCATAGAACTGTTAATCTACATTATAACATTAAAGGTACGGGGCAACCTGCCTACATCAGATACATTTGATACAATCAAATCATTGTATATGTACATAATTGCTTTAACACATGCAGAACATGTATATTGATAACATAAACAATTGTATGTATAAAATCGACATCGCTTAGGATAGGTGGAAGAGATGTGGAAGAGAGGTGGAAGAGAGGTGGAGGTGAGGTGGAGGATGGGTGGAGGAGAAGTGGAAGAGAGGTGGAGGTGAGGTGGAGGAGAGGTGGAGGTGAGGTGGAGGAGAAGTGGAAGAGAGGTGGAGGAGAGGTGGAGATGAGGTGGAGGAGAGGTGGAGGAGAGGTGGAAGAGAGGTGGAGGAGAGGAGATGGAGGTCAAAGCAAACTAAAGCAACTTACTTTGGTGCGATTCAAACCCAGACTAACCAGCGTGACCTAGATATCCCATGATGCCATGCCATGGGCAATTCCACATGCATGTCATATGGGTGTTAAGGATATAGCTGGGTTTGGTGTCACTACATAACCAGGCTGTGCCACAAGTTGTCATTTATGTCATCATGTCATGGAATGTGCAAACTAGTATAATTTAATGTTGCTGCAGCTTGTTTGACACTGTTTGATTACAGTTGAATTACAGTTGATTATACCTGGAGGAATGTTGGTTCAGTGTAGGAATGTAAGTGGGATGCGCTAGTACAGCAGTAAGAACGCTAGACTGTCAACTGAGAGCATTAGTAGGTCCCACAGTGGTGGTCTCTGTCTCTAAGACACTTAGTCTTGCTCCCTTGTTCTCAAGTCTCAAGTAATTATACTCCAAACAGCTCAATCTTGTGCTAACGCAGGAGTTTGGACCAAAGGCTTTTAGTGTCTCTTCCGAAAGACACAGGCAAAGTGGAATCGAACCACTGTCTTCTCGATCGACAGGCGGGTGCTCTAACCAATACACCATTGCTCCCCACTGTTCTAAGGTGGGGATGTAGCTATATGGATGGCAGCAATGCCATATATAGCTGACTCCCTACTACAATGAATGATAATTGTTATGTTGATCCATGACACTTGATTGTTTCGTTGCTAGGTCACCTTCAAGTGGTCATTATACCTTGCAAGAAGGACGGGACGGAGCTGACTGATGATTATGTGGATGACCCGGAGGAACTGGTCAGTCAAAGAGACATTTTGACAAGTTTACCATATAAAATCTCTAATCCAAAACTGAGAGAACTGTCCCGATTTTGATTTGAGTCATTGCTAACCATTTGATGCAGCTCAACATCACAGTATAATGTGCACATGTTGAATGTCCACTTTTGCAACAATATTTAATAAAGAATTTTTTTAATAAATGCAACAAAGTTTCAGCAATTTACAGTGATCTACCAGTATTCTTATTGTGGATAAACTAATAATATTACCCACTTAATAATAATTTTATGTAAAACTGCAGTTGTTATAAAAAAATTCCAGCACTGTCTAAAAACATCAACTGTTTAGATAATCTTACCTTTTTTATTTTAAAATTCTTTAAAATGTTTTTTAGTGCATAGATGTTGTATATTTATATTTCACATGTATTTATTTTCTTTCACGCACCTTGACATGGACTTGTTACATGTGGGCTATCTTTGTTATTGAAAAACTACAAAGCTACCAAAAATGGGATGGGTGGTTAAAAAATCAATTGTCATGATAACAATATTAACAAACTGTTACCATAGAAACATCCATATATGCCTAGGTACTTGGTGCTACAAGTCAATATCTTGATGGCTTTTTTCCAACTTTTGGAATATATACCTTGATACTTGGTGCTGCAAGTCAATATCTTGATGGCTTTTTTCCAACTTTTGGAATATATACCTTGATACTTGGTGCTGCAAGTCAATATCTTGATGGCTTTTTTCCAACTTTTGGAATATATACCTTGATACTTGGTGCTGCAAGTCAATATCTTGATGGCTTTTTTCCAACTTTTGGAATATATACCTTGATACTTGGTGCTGCAAGTCAATATCTTGATGGCTTTTTTCCAACTTTTGGAATATATACCTTGATACTTGGTGCTGCAAGTCAATATCTTGATGGCTTTTTCCAACTCTTGAAATTACGATGTAATACTGTAGCAATGTCTAGTGACGCCTTGCCCTTGTGTTTTATAGCTTCGAATAATCATATAAAAAATGCATGACGTTAACAATTGTCCGTAGCTGTTGGCGTAGCGTTGTGGACAGTTATACATAATAACTACAAAGGGTAATTTGATTGTTCATAGACGGTAATAGTGGTGTGAATTTTTAAGAAAAAAGAGGCGACCCTACTGTGGGGTCATAGATGAACCCCTGAAAGTTTGACGCCCGAGGTGCAAAGCATCTAAGCAATTACAGGATTACAGTAAGATGTTACGCAAGATTTTCTGCTGCTGCAGGTTGGAAAGGATCTACACTTCAAAGTGAAGATTCTGAATGCCCAGGGCCTACCAGGCAAATTTGTCTCGGTAAGTAGAGAAATAAATTCAGAACCTGCCATATTTATTGCTTGAAATCCATATTGTTGGCTTGAAGTTATGCACATAGCCGTATAAATGATTTAGGTTGATTAGTTGCATATATCTAACTACATAATGCATAAATGGGGAAAATAAAAAATAACTTCTATAGCAATGTGCCCATTGAATTGTGACCCCTGCACTATAGAATTGTGACCCCATGTTATAACTTCAGAATGTATATAAAATTTACACACGTACATACCTATGTTATTTTTAAATGGCAGTTTAAACAATAAATAATTAGCAATGTGGGTCCAAATTCTATAAGGGGGGGTCACTTTTCAATGGGGGTCATTTTACTGTCTCACACGGGTTGGTATAGAAAAGTGATCCCCGGGTCACTTCTCTATATAGAATTGTCACCCGGGGTCACTTTTCTGTAGCTATATATAAATAATTAGCAATGGGGATAAAAAGTCTATAAGGGGGTAACTTTTCTATGGGGGTCACTTCACTATCTCACACATAGAATGTTACATTGTATAATTGGCTTAGTAAGCACAATGGCTTGCATATATACTAGACTTATGTTTTGTTGTCCGTTATCATGTAATATATCCCTTTATCACTAAGTTGGAAATTTCAGCAAATGGGATTGGGAGAAATACTTTTTGTAAATACATTGATTATATTAATATTATAAACATGTATCCTGTGCGCTAAATTAACTGTGTAGTCAAATTATTATTATTACACATATTTTGTCATTTACAATATTTTAAATAAATTAGTTTTGATGAATGATATTACATATTGTACGTATATTCATTACTCAATTAGAGTGTAAACAGTAACCGCACTTTAGTTATTTCCCACACTTTAGACGTGCTGTAAATACAAGATGTACCTGGACGGACAGCCAACTACAACGAAGGAGGTCGCTGGAATGAACCCAGAATATGGATATGAGAAACAATACGTCTTCCACCCAGTCACAAACCAGGTGGGTAACTGACCATGTATAGACATGAGAAACAATATGCTATTCGCTCAATCACAAACCAGGTGGGTAGCTGACCATTTATGGATATGACAAACAATATGTCTTCTACCCAGTCACAAACCAGATGGGTAACTGACCATATATGGATATGAGAAACAATGTGCTATTCACCCAGTCACTAAGCAAGTGGGTAATTGACCATATAAGGACATGAGAAACAATACTCCTACCACCCCATCACTCACTAAGCAGATGGGTAACTGACCATATATGGACATGACAAACAATACGTCTTTTCACCCTGTCACAAAGCAGTTGGGTAATTGACCATATATGGACATGAGACAATACGACGCCATAATCTGAATTATATGATTTCCTGTTTGTTTATTTATTTTTTTAGCAGGTTTTTATATGTGGTTATGAACTTAACCACATATTGTATAAAATATGTATGGATGCAGTGTGTTTAACCAGAGAGCATATTTGTGGGATGGTAAAAGGGATGACAATGTTTATTTTTGGCACCATGATAGTATAAACAGATTTTTATTTTATTTATGTTAAATTGAATACTGATGCGATAATCTAGCCATGTTACATATAATATTACATTATTTTAATGTATGTCATATAAGTTATTTTTGTTTTATTAAAAACAATTACAGAAATTTAAATGAGCTAGTTTTTTTTATGTAATATAGTGTTTTACATTGATTATATGCATAATTATGTGTATATTTATTTATTATTTTATTTTAAAGCATTTTGATCTATAGAATATGGGAGTCTGCACTATCAAGGCAACATGTATTTGTTTATTTATTATTAAAATGTGTTCTTCTATTAATTACTGAACTGGTTCTTGTTGGTTTGCCCAATCATGATATGTACTTAAACTTAATTTTTGTCTTCTTTCCAGTTTGTCGATTATCTTCAGAACGACGCTCTGATCATTGAGGTGTGGGGCCGACAGAAGGCTGGAAGTGGCACATCACTCAGTACTAAGGTATTAAAGGGATTGTTTTAGTAGCATAAAACTAATGAATAATTCTTATCCACCAAACAATTATAATATATTTATAGGAGCCATAACGGAAGTATTAAATAATATTTTAACATAAATAATAAAAAACAAAACATTTAATTTGGTGGACACGTAATTAACTTACGAGCACATTATTTAACATTAATCAGCCATAGAGGTCGAATCTTTTTAACGAACAAATAGCATTTACCCATAAGCACCGAGAGACCAGGGCAGCAAAGAAACATGAAAGAGATGAAGAAGAAAGATGATCTGACAATGGAGACAGCACTTTGAAAACAGTTAACATAAACTGTTTGCTATGTCTATTGTACTATGTTTGAACTGAACACAATCTTTCCCATGCTGAATTAAACGTTCCTTGTATGATAGTCTGCTCCAAATATAAAATTACACCTTAATATATATTTGTTTATGACTCACTTTAAAAGGAAGATCCTCATCTTAAATACTCGCATTTTGGAATACCCGGTATATGTATTAAAATTAAGTAAACATGGAAATGGCTAAATTAGTTTTTGTAATTCATTTTAAAGGTGTTCTAGAGGTAGTGCTGTCTGTTCTGTTATTTTAAACTATTCATCGTCATCATCCAGTCATCCAGAGGACGGGTCACTTGATAATTGTTCATACATCTCCATTGGTGTTTGTCCTACATAGCCTTTTGAAGTTCAGGAACTGTTATCCAGAATTCAGACACAAGTTGCTTTGAATTTTTGCCATGTGTCCCTTGTCTTCTAAGTCCATGCTTTTGTTGCCAAGTAACCAACTCTGTCACCACCGTACTTCTGAAGCAGTGACCAGCGAACTGGGCTCACCTCCATCTGATTGTCTCTGATATCTTTGGTGTTTCCATGTATAATTCTCTATTTGTCAAGTGTTTCCAGGAGAAGTTGAGTAATTTACATATGTAAATTATTACTACTATGGCAGTCGTTGTGGCATCCATCATTGGTCCTGCATACTTTTGGTAATCGTCCATGTTTCTGCCCCATAAATTATGGCTGTTTCGACCACTGCTCTATAAAAAATCTCCCTTTAAGATGGTCATTGAAATTTTACTTCCTAAAACTGTTGCATGCTGCCCAGGGTTTGACCATTCTGGTTGTTATATCTGTTTCATATATGAAATTAAGAAGTCGTCCTCTTGTTCAAGTTTCTTACCAGATGTAGTTTCGATCTTAGGGTTGTCAATGTTGATTACAACATGCTTTGTTTTGGAAGAGTTGATATGGAGACAACTGAATTACATGCTGATTCAACTCTGTACAGCAGCTCTTGGGCTTGGCTGGTTGTCTTAGAGAGTAGAGGAGTATTGTCGGCGGGCTTGGCTGGTTGTCTTAGAGAGTAGAGCAGTGTTGTCGGCAGGCTTGGCTGGTTGTCTTAGAGAGTAGAGCAGTGTTGTAGGCGGGCTTGGCTGGTTGTCTTAGAGAGTAGAGCAGTGTTGTCGGCGGGCTTGGCTGGTTGTCTTAGAGAGTAGAGCAGTGTTGTAGGCGGGCTTGGCTGGTTGTCTTAGAGAGTAGAGCAGTGTTGTCGGCAGGCTTGGCTGGTTGTCTTATAAAGTACAGCAATGTTGTCAGCAAAATCAGTATTAATTAGGACCTTTGCAGGATGCCTTCTGCTTTGTCGAGGTTGTGGTTATAAATTCTAATGTTGCGTCATCTTCACCTATGGCAGTTCTCATTGCCTGTTCCAGCACGATAACAGTTGCATTGCAGTGTTTCACCTTGTAGGACACCAGCCGATGTATGTGTCTCAGTTTCACCATCTGCAGATGGGACAACTGCTTCAGTTTTTTTTTCAGAGCCTTGACAAATGGTATCTAAAATCATCTTCATTTTACCCCGATGGATGCTGTTAAATGCCTTCCTGAAAACTATAAAGGTCATGATGCAGTGAAGATTTTGATCAAGCATGCCTTCTACTACTCCTTCGACTCTACTACTACTGGGACGTGATAGATCTTCACTGTCTGAAACCATTTTGATTTGTCCTAAAGATTGGACATACACGTGGTCTGTTTAGTAGAAAATGGTTCTATGTTTTCGCAGCTATGGATGTTAGGCTAATGCCTCCGTAAATCATAGGTCATCCACAGTCAGTTCTTTGAAATAGTATCCAGTAGTAGCTCGTTGAAACATCCTGTGTGTCCACATTTCAGTGGGGATACTGTCCAACCCAGGCGCTTTCCCATTTAAGAATGGTGGGGCTGGTCTCAATTGGAAACATTTCTTCTACGATAGTAACTATTTCTCTTTCAGGGTATGTTATGACCGGAGGTTTCCCCAGGAGATTAGTAGAATGACTTAACCATTGAGCCTTTCTTTCATCAAGAATCTTCCCATTTAAAACTGCATCCTCAACTGATTTAGCCTATCATGAATCCAGTTCGTTGATGTCCTAATATGTAGTGTGTGAATAATTTAAATACCGTTCGCCATCAGTTTAATAAAAAGTGGGTATATCCTTGTGTTTGCACCCAACGAAGATGCATATGATGACCTGAGGCAGGACTGACACTTGTCAATCATGTCAGAAGTTCAATCAAGTCCTTGTGTGTATTGGCAGCTGGAGTTAAACGTTGGAATCTGTTGGATAAAAGATTAATCAGCTGTCGAAATAAGAAATGATTATTCGATACATGTGCTTCTCAGATGTAATGATCAAGTATACTTGTAAATCATACATGGGTCATTCTCCAAGTAGCGTACCCTTTGATGTAGAATTTTTGGCAGAGGCATCACAGTGGGAAAATCTGGCATTGTTGTTATAGACAAACTATACCAGTTTGTATGTATCCAGATGATATATAGAGATAATATTATATACAATGATCTATTCTATGGGCAGTGTGTCATATCACTATTTTATGTACAACAAACTCAGCTCAAATTTTTTTTCACAGCGAAATCCCGATTTTTACACTCCATCGGATGCTAGAAAATATATGGTAACCAGTATTGATAGCATGCCACTTTTTATTTTAGAGGGTTAAGACGTCAGGTTTGCTTTACCTCTGATTGATGCATTCATGTCTGCATATGAATAAATGATGCTAAGAAGCAATGTGTAAGGACTTTCATGAAATTTCTCTGGTAATGAGGCAACGAGGGATAGGCCTACAACACATGACAGATGGAATAACACCAGTGGTAATTTGCGATGAATCACCATAGTTTATTTACATCTCTAAGGCTGTAGCTGGTCAGCTTAACGTCACTACAATGATAAAATAACACAAAGAAAGTCATTTGTAATGTACCATTGTTCTCTGGGCAAATGTTTGGCTCATATAGGTGCCCGGTAAGTTGAACGAGGTTACTGTTTTGTTCATTGTTATGTGAGCAGGCGATCTCAAGCCAACACTTGCGGCACGATAATGTGGGCTGTGTTTCATTTTGCAGAGCCTTCGTTCCAAGTTCAGATCAACACGTACCTACTCGGAACAGCCGATTGAGCTTCCCAAACACTGGAAGTTAGTGAAGAGTCTGGAAGAAGACACTGTTCAAAAGGCACCAGTGGATACAGATGTGACTGAGGCCATCAAGCAGCTTGTACAGTTGACATGGGATCATGACCACGTAGGACATGGCAGAGATGCCAAAAACTTGAAACACAAAACCATCGAAGTGACAAAAGTGGAGCAGATTGAAAGCACACATCTGTACAAAGAATACGAACGTCAGAGGAAAACGTTCAGTGAACGGGCCGCCAAGAAGCCCTTCCCGAAGGTGACCCGTGATCCCGGTGAAGAAGACATAGTCACATCCGTGCACAGGATTGGTCAGTTGGACAGTCAGCTCATTCCAGAAATTAATGAACACTTCCTCTTCCATGGTGCAAAAATGGAATTCATTGATGCCATTTTGAAGCAGGGCATTGATTACCGGCTTGGTAACGCAGGCTTGTTTGGCAAGGGAGCCTACTTCTGTGAAATGTCCACCAAAGCTGACCAGTATACAGGTAAATAACATATACTGCATCACCTTAGAATGAATAAAGTTCAGATAACAGTAGTATGTATAGCTTAACCATTCAGTTCACTAGAGTAGTTAAACCATATTCATGTAAAGTAAAAAAGATTGAATTTGGCCGACAAGTACAAAGATTAAGTAAACATCTGTTTTAGGCATGGCTACATAATAGGCTACTGGTTAGTGCATTAACAAGGCAACCTTTCGATATTCCTCTTTTCCAATGAATCTAATCTGAACATGTATGTGTTCGTTTTTGTGCATAGTTGTCAACATTACCGCTTTTGGGTGGAAAGTAATGCTTTTTTCCTTTGGTTCTGCTTTCCCACTTTCTAGAAGTAATGTCCCGGTTTTTATTTCCAAAAACATGAAGATCACAGTAAAATCAATTTATTTGTTCCACACGAAGCCATTCAAGGCATATTTTATTTCTTTTAAAAAGAATGTCATCCAAGGCAAATACCCAGATGGCAAGTGGACAAAGAAGCCATTGGCTCATTGAGAATCCAAAATTTTTTCATTTGTGTGTAACCCGCCCTCCTGAGATATGTGTCAACCTTGTTTTTAAACATATTCATGCTGTTAGCAGTTACACAATCTTTAGATAATTTGTTCCATTCATTTATTGTTCTCTGTGAGAATGAGATACTTCCCGATATCCAATCTACACTGATCCTTTACTAATGTTACCTCATGTCCTCTAGTTCTACTATCTTTCTTGAGTGAGAAAAACATTTCTATCAATATTTCATTCAAGCATATCTATATCCTTCTTACGATATGGACTTTCCCTTTCAGCATTTTCAAAACGTTTCTCTCCAACATGATTCCGTTTACGTTTCTCCAAGCATTCGCTCCCGCTTGTATACGACGTCTCACTTCAACCTCTGAATGCCTATCCTCTGTAACCTTTCATCCAAGGTACACAAAGCCACTTGCTTGATCTCCTTACCGTCCAAACTGTTGGTCAGCTCCTCTCTCTGGTGTCCAACCCACGTCCGTGCTTCTTGAACGCCCCCTTCCATTCCTCCAACACTTCCTGTAGTTCTTGTTTGGTCTCTATTATATTGGCCAAATCGTCTGCATACACCATCTTCCTGAGAAGGTCCACAAATCCCACTGCCATTCTCCCTTGCATCTCCAACCACTTCTCTACCAGCTGTCTTAATGCAAACATCCCATCAGTCGTTCCTTTTCCCTTTCTGAATCCCTGTTGTTCTTCCCCGAATTCTTGCTCTACTCACTTTCTGATCCTCCCATCCAGGTTCCTCTCTAGCAGCTTCATGACGTGACTTAACAAGATTTAACAAGAGTTGCCATCCAAGCCAAAGGCCCAGATGGCAAGTGGACAAGGAAGCCATTGGCTTATCGAGAGTCCAACAATGTTCATCTACTTATAACCCGCCCTCCTGAGATATGTGTCTACCTTGTTTTTAAACATATTCACGCTGCTAGCAGTTACACAATCTGTAGACAATTTGTTCCATTCATTTATTGTCCTCTGTGAGTACGAGTGCTTCCTGATGTCCAATCTACATTGATCCTTTACTAATTTTACCTCATGTCCTCTAGTTCTGCTATCCTTCTTGAGTGAGAAAAACATATTTCTATCAATATTTTCATACCCATTCAATATCTTAAAAACTTCAATATGATCTCCTCTTAACCTCCTTGCCTCTAGAGTTGCTAAACCACATTCTTTCAGGCGTTCTTCATAACTAAGGTCTCTCAGTTCTGGAATAATTTTAGTTGCTCTCCTCTGTATGCATTCAAGCGTATCTATATCCTTCTTACAATATGATCTCCACGCTTGTATACAGTATTCTAAATGAGGTCTAACTATTGTTTTATACAGAGGTATAATTAACTTTTTTCCTTGTATGTTATGTTTCTACTTATCAACCCAAGAATTTGATTACCCTTTAAAGCTGCAATACCACACTGCTCTAACATTTTCATATCAGCACTTATTGTTACTCCCGAGTCCTTTTCTTTTACAGTAGTACCCAGAACAGTATCTCCCATTTTATAGTTTACATCCAAGTTCCCGTGTTCTGTATGTAGGCATTTTCATTTATGTGGGACAACACTACAGGTAACGAGATGTTGACTCAGAAACGCGGTTCGTTTGTTGAAGACAAAATTCACAAGTCCAAAGTATGTTTGTATATGAACTTTTATAGTAAGCCAACTATTTATATGCAAGAATACATTATGCATATATAAGATGTCATCTAGTCTAGATAATTGAAAATACACAAACTAACAGCAAAGGAACCATCCACAACCATCTAATAACATCTAATAACAAGGCTAAAAACCTTGTGTACACAGTATTACCAAAAGATGATTACGACAACAAGAATCACTATCTTTAATCATAAAGTATGCCTAATATTGCATAACAAATCCAGATATCTTACACAGGAGATTCATTTAGAACATTAATAATTAGTAACCAGTCAAAGTTACTTAAACTGGTGAAGATGAGATGAAGTAAGAGGGTGCAAAATAATTTTTCATAACATGGGAGCAAAAATATTACCTTTGACCTTCAGCGGAAAGTTGAAAGAGAAGCCCGGCCGACCTTCTAATAAAAAATATAAGCGGTAGCATTGACCACATAAATGCCACTTGAATTTCATTCAAAAGGTGATTTTATGTGGGACAACACTACCAAGTAACGAGATGTTGACTCAGAAATGTGGCTCGTTTGCTGAAGAAAAAATTCACAAGTCCAAAGTATGTTTTACAGTAGTACCTAGAACAGTGTCTCCCATTTTATAGTTTACACCCAAGTTCTCGTGTCCTGTATGTAGGCATATACATTTCCAAAAATTGAATAACATCTGCCATTTTACAGAACATTTAACTAATTTGTCTAGATTGTTTTGTAAATGTTGTTCATCACCATCATTGTTAACTTTTCAAAACACTTTTGTGTCATCTGCAAATTTTAGTACGTTGCTAGCTATATTATCGTCCAAGTCATCGATATATATTAAGAATAATAAAGGTCCGAATACTGATCCTTGTGGTATACCACTCAAAACTAATTTCCAGTTTGAAATCTCCCTATCTACTACAAGATGGAATCCATGTTGAGATGGATTAAATAAGTTATGCCTAACAAGGAAGTCCATCATTGTCTTTAATTAACCTTTCTAGTAATTTACAAATCATTGATGTTAAACTCACTGGTCTGTAATTCTCTGACTTATTTCTTGAACCATTTTTAAATAATGGTATGATGTTTGTTTCTTTCCATTCAAAAGGAACCGCTTCCTCTTTTAATGACAAGTTGAATACTCATGCAAGTGGTATACTAATTTGTTCTACTGTTTCCATTAGTAGTTTTGGAGGAATTCCATCCACTCCAGGTGATTTATTATCCTTCTTTGCCTTTATTTTCTTAGCTACCGTTTCTGGAGTTACAATTAACTGCCCTAATTAGCCCGATTTAGCCTCCAGAAATTTAACATAGATCTGGAACTGGTAATGAACTAATATCCTCTTTGGTAAACACTGAACTGAAGTATCCATTTAGGTCTTCTGCCATTAAAAATCCTTGTGATATCATATTTCCAGCACGGTCTTCTAGTGGTCCAACCTTGTCTCATACTCATATTTTTGCTTATAGCTTCTTTTAGATTGTCTAATTTCAGTCGTTGCTGCATTAAGCGCCTCTTTGTAATTTATGTAGTCTTCATCCTTTCTGGCATGCCTATAAACCCTCCACATAGTTCTTTTGGCAAGTGTTTCTTTCTAGACCATTTTCCTTGTTTTTTCAAGGGAACAAATTGATCAGTGATACTCTCAATTTCATATTTTAGAATGTTCCAACATTTAATTGCTGTATTCTTCCCTGGCATGTTATTCCAATCTAGCTATTCTAAGTATTTTCTCATATCTTTATATTTACCTTTATGGAAGTTTCTCTTGTATTTTTTTACTTTAAGATTTTACTTTGAAGTTTGATGTCAAAATGTATTTGATTATGATCACTGTTACCCAATGTATTTTGACATTGTCCACTTAAATTAAAAATTGAAACTATTGGTCCTCACCCCCTGTACTCTCTAGAGGTTTCCACTGTATGTGTCCATGGTTAAAATCTCCCATTATGATACATTCCCCTTTACTCACTTCTTTATAGCATTTTGTATTTTTGTGTTATCCTCTTCGTTTATGTTAGGACTTCGGGAAACTAATCCAATAGATAATGTTGAATTTCCTGTAACTATTTTGCACCAAATAGATTCAGTTCAATCATCTTCCCATTCATCTTCACAGATTCTATATACAAATTAATAATTCACCCACAAACACTGCTGCATCCTTTTCACTTAGATGAAGCCCATCCCTCATGAACATATCAGCCCTCCCAACAAAACATCCCCACAAATCTAACTTCCTCTTCCCTACATAACTAAAGTATTAGTTGCCATCCTCCAGCAATTTCAATAACCCTGACCCCTGCTTCCCATCAGTGGTAAATCCCAGAATTATCTGCTCAACCCAGTGTCTGCTTAACTGTTCTGACTAACTGCCTGTACTTTTTGGCTATGGCAGTTGTACCCTCCCTCTCTGTGTTATGTCCCTACGTGTACTAAATAGAAACTCCCTTGCGAGGACCCATGATTTTTTCCACCATCTCTGTGATAGCCTCTATTTTTGCCCGTGGAAAGCAAACCACCATGTTGTCCACCTTGTTTGGCCCTCTGTCAATCTTCCTAACGATCAAGTCCCCCACAAACACCCTTGCTCTCCTCCTCACCCCCTCTCCCACTACCCAGAGTAGTTCTTGTGTCAGATCCCTTCCGTTGCATTCTGTCCCGCAGTTGTGTTACCATGCAGCATGTCTTCTGGCTATCAGTTGTGTTACCATGCAGCATGTCTTCTGGCTATCAGTTGTGTTACCATGCAGCATGTCTTCTGGCTATCAGTTGTGTTACCATGCAGCATGTCTTCTGGCTATCAGTTGTGTTACCATGCAGCATGTCTTCTGGCTATCAGTTGTGTTACCATGCAGCATGTCTTCTGGCTATCAGTTGTGTTACATGTCTTCTGGTAATCTTGCTCTCCTGTTGACTTCACTCCTGATGCCTTCATTCCCATTGCTCCCATCGCCTTCCATCCCGTCTCCCTCATTCAAAGTCACCTTCCATCCCGTCTCCTTCGTTCCGTCGCCTTCCCTCTTGTATCCTTCCCTCCCGTGTTCTTTGGTCTCGAATAAGTTCACTCGCGTGTCCGTTCATTAGGAACGAGAACGGCACGTAAAACCCATTAAAAATCACGACAACCGTTAAAGACGATGATTTTTTTAGCACTTCCCCATTTTTTATTAACACTTTCCTGCTTTTCTATGACTCCTATGTTTGTGGTACGAAATATATTATTTATTTTTATCTGATGTCATCATTTGAAATTTAATTTGGCATTTAATAAATGTATATAATAATTAAATATACACTATTTTTTTTTTACGTATGGTTAATATAATACTCAATCTAGCTAGAAAGAATACAATGAAGAGCAACTAAATGGATTCCAGAACTGTGATACTTTAGTTATGAAAGCCACTTAAGAGATTGTGGTTTGACAACACTAGAGACCATGAGATGACTAAGAGGAGACGAAATAGAAGGTTTTAGAATAGTGAATAGTTATGAGGATATTGATAGGAGTATGTTCTTCAAACTTAAAGAAAGCAGTAGGACCAGTGGACACAAAGCAGCATTAGTTAAGGAACAGTGTAGGTTGGATTTACCTGTGTATAAAGCAATAGTTAGACCTCATTTAGAATACTGTATACAAGCATGGAGACCATATCGTAAGAAGGATAAAGATATGCTTGAACGCATACAAAGGAGAGCAACTAAAATTACTCCAGAACTGAGAGACCTTAGTTATGAAGAACGCCTGAAAGAATGTGGTTTAACAACTCTAGAGAAAAGGAGGTTAAGAGGAGATCAGATTGTTTTTAAGATATTGAGTGGTTATGAAAATATTGATAGAAATATGTTTTTCTCATTCAAGAAAGATAGTAGAACTTGAGGTCAAGAGGTAAAATTAGTGAAGGAAGAGTGTAGATTGGATATCAGGAAGTACTCGTTCTCACAGAGGACTATAAATGAATGGAACAAATTGTCTACGGATTGTATAACCACTAGCAGCGTGAATATGTTTAAAAACAAGGTTGACACATATATCAGGAGGGCAGGTTACACATAGATGAAAAATGTTGGACTCTCGATAAGCCAATGGTTTCCTTGTCCACTTGCCATCTGGGCCTTTGGCTTGGATGGCAATCTTGTTAAATGACACGAGAAAGTACTAATTCTCATAGAGGGTGCTAAATGAATAGAACAAACTGTCAAATGATTGTGTTAATACTAGTGATGTGAATATGTTTAAAAATAAAATTTACGAATATTTCATAAGGGCAGGCTATATATAGATTAAAAGTGTTGGACTCTTGATAATCCAATTACTACATTTTCCACTTGTAGTTTTGGATGACAATCTTGTTAAATAAATGGGTACTCCATTGATTCTTACCACTTTGCTTCATATATTAAAATTAATATTATCATGCGCACATTTGTGTATACATAATGCGGTGTGTGCGTGCGAGCGTGCGTGCGTGCGTGCGTGCGTGCGTATGTGTATGCTCACAAATGTGAGTCACTTATTCGTGTGTTTCTGTGCATACATGTGTGTTGTTTGAGATGTGTATACACATCGTTTTATACCTGATGTATAATTATGTACATTCCACTTCGTACTTAAATTACTCTCCCACCTTTCAGACAGCAAGGGTGACAGAGCATCTGGTGAACATGTTATGATCCTCGCCAAAGTTATACTGGGACACAGCTACTTCGCTAAGAAACCGGACAGCACAATGACCCGCCCCCCGTGTGTGCATCACTGCACTGGTAAATGCGAGCACATGAAGAGCGAGTTTCACGACTCAGTGATGGGCACTCACAGAAACCTCAAAACTCGGCTTTTGTTCCGTGAATTTATCATCTTTGAAGCCACACAATCTTATCCAGCCTACTTAATCACATATGTGAGGAAATGAGGTAGATTTGCTGGCAAGTTGTATGTGTAATTAATATGATATGCCATGTTTGCAAAGATAATTACCGTTTTAATTGTGTTTACCGGTAATTAGTAGTGATAGTAGGAGGCAACAGCAATTGCAGGACATGATCGACAAGCACACGCATGTACGCATGCAAGCGCATGCAATCGCATGCAAGCGCATGCACGCATGCACTGTTGAAATTCTGCCAACCTTTGTCCACCACACAAAAGAGAAGAATCTTAATCCCGCCACAATGTCGAGACGGTGACACAGTGACTGTTGCAGTTCACCCGCTTGTGCATTGCCTCAACAGATGGTTCAGTATCATTTGTTGTTCTGCACTTCCAAAGTCTCCAAAGACAACAGCACACTGAACACAAAGACAACACATTGAACACAAAGACAACAGCACATTGAACACAAAGACAACAGCACATTGAACACAAAGACAACAGCACATTGAAAACAAAGACAACAGCACATTGAACACAAAGACAACAGCACATTGAACACAAAGACAACAGCACATTGAATACAAAGAAACAGCACACTGAAAACAAAGACAACAGCACACTGAACACAAAGACAACAGCACATTGAACACAAAGACAACAGCACATTGAACACAAAGACAACAGCACACTGAACACAAAGAAATGACTTACTAAGGGACGGAGCAGTAAAAAAGTGAAATGTGCATGGTGTTTAGTTGGAGTAGTACTATTAACCAATATAGCACAATATTACTCAGTATAGCTCTTGTTACTTTGAACTATCTCTGGTGCTTCAATAACAAACAATAATTAGTTTGTATATAAACCATTGCCAAAAGGTGGTGCTGTGAACCTCTGACCAGATTGTGTGCCAAATAAAGCTTTGCTGATACAATGACATTTGGTGTCTTTTTTATTGTGTTAGGAATATATCAAATATATATATTTGATAATATGAAGAGCTATTTTGCAAACAGTGTTTTAACGGTTATGTGAAAGTGCAAAATGTCATCTTTTTACTGTCTCAAAAAGTACAAAAACGCAGTTGATCCGTTTAATATGTGTACTGATAATTTATCACCTTACCTAAATCAACAACTATAGATGCATGTGTTTAAATGCTAGGAGTATAGTAAATAAGAAAAACGAATTAAACATTATGGTAGAAGATATTGACCCTCACATAATTGGTATTACCAAATCATGGGCCAATAACAAATACTGAATTAGGATTGACAGGATACGTAATGTTTAGGAGAGATCGAATAGGAAGAAGGAGAGGGGGAGTTATTTTATATGTTAAAGAATCTTCAGGCTTATGAAATAAAATTCGAAAAGGAAGCAGATTACGATGAAGCTGTTTGGTGCAAAATAGTTTCAGGAAATTAAAAATTAACTATTGGATTAGTTTACCAAAGTCCAAACATAAACGAAGAGGATAACACAAAAATACAAAATGCTATAAAGGAAGTTAGTAAAGGGGAATGTATCATAATGGGAGATTTTAACCATGGACACATAAAATGGAAATCTCTAGAGAGTACAGGGGGTGAGGACCAACAATTTCTATTTTTAATTCAGGATAGCTTCCTTACTCAGCATGTGCTAGAACCAACCAGGGGAGAAAATTTATTATATATAGTTTTATCATCATTTAAAAAGAATTAGTGGAAATGTAAAAATACATGAACCATTGGGTAACAGTGACCACAATCAAATACATTTTGACATCAATGTAAAATCAGAAAGTAAAAATAAAAATAAAAACGTATAGGAGAAACTTCCACAAAGGTAACTATAAAGATATGAGAAAATACTTAGCAAAGCTAGATTTGAATAACATGCTGATGAATAAGACTGCAACTGAATGTTGGAATATTCTAAAATATGAAATTGAGCGTATCATCGATAAATTTGTTCCCTTGAAAAACAAGGAAAACGGTCCAGAAATAAACACTTGTCAAAAGAAGCTATTAGAAAAATAGTGTTTAAGCAAACTATGTGGAGGGTTTATAGGTGTACCAGAAAGGATGAAGACTGCAAATTACAAAGAGGCACTTAACCTAGCTACAACTGAAATTAGAAAATCTTTGAAAAATAATTGGCAGGTAATATAAAAAATTACAGCAATAGTTTCTATGCTTATGTAAGGAGTAAACAGAAAGTTTGAGATAAGGTCGGACCACTGGAAAACAACAGGGGAAACATAATTTCAGACAGGTTTCAAATGGCAGAGGTCCTGAATGAGTATTTCAGCTCAGTTTTTACCACAGAAGATGTCAGCTCACTTTCAGTTCCATTTACTAAATTTGAGGGCAATAAATCAGAACATTTAGGGCAGTTATTTGTAACTCCTGAAATGATAGTAAAGAAAATTAAGAAGATGAAAGATAATAAATCACCTGGAGTTGATGGGATACCACCAAAACTACTTAAAGAAATTGTTGAGCAACTTAGTACACCACTTGCAAATTTTTTTAACTTGTCACTAGAAAAAGGAATAGTTCCTTCAGAATGGAAATCAGCAAACATTACGCCGCTATTTAAGAAGGGGTCGAGGAACAAGCCAGAAAATTACAGGCCAGTGAGTTTAACATCAGTTGTATGTAAATTACTAGAAACATTAATTAGAGACCACATGGTGGAATTCCTTGTAAAACATAAGTTAATAAATACATCTCAACATGGATTCCTAAAAGCAAGGTCATGTCTAACCAATCTCTTATGTATTTTTGAAGAAATTACAAAGTGGGTAGATGACAGGTCACCAGTGGATGTTGTCTACTCAGATTTTCAGATAGCTTTCGATAAAGTGCCACATCAAAGATTGTTACTTGAACTAAAAGCCCATGGTATAGGTAATGATGTAATCAACTGGATAGAAAAGTGGCTTACACACAGAAGACGGAAAGTAATAGTAGATGGTTAGATTTCAAACTGGAAATCTGTTTTAAGTGGGGTACCACAAGTCTCAAGTCTCAAGTGGTTTACTCCAAACAGCCCAAACTTGGGCTAACGCAGGAGTTTGTGGTGGACTGTGCGCATGCGCTGTGGGTGGTACGTTCGATTAAAAGACTAGTATAATTAATGTTGCTGAAATGGTTTTATCTGATAGTTTTATTTATTTTATGTATAGGATGTTTAACGAAAATTTTTAATAGGTTGGTTGTGTGTATGGATACTGTCGCTGCCTTGCCACATGCACACATAGACAGTCTCCATACCCACACCATGGATAAGTTTACGCTGAGCACTGTGTTTTAAAGGCAGTTTAGGTGAGGAGGTGTGGTGAAAGGGAGTTCCATAATAGCTTCTTGAAATGATTTTGGGTTTTTTATGTTGGTAATTTTTGATGGAATCATATTCCATATGCGAATGGCTCTGGGATAAAATGAAAAGACCATTGCATCAGTATTATGCCCTATAATGTTTTTAATATATATAAATGATTTGGAAGATGACATATCTAGCAAAATACTGAGTTGAACATCAGGGTAGATGGTAGTAGATCAAGCAACGGGGTGGCTTTGTGTACCTAGGTGGATTGGTTATAGAGGCGTTCGGGTGTAGAGGTACATCTATGGATATAAGCGAGAGGGAATGCATGGAGGAAGGTAGACGGTGTCATGATGGACAGAAAGATATAAAAAAAGTTGAAAGGGAGACTTGTGAGAGTTTGTGTAATGCCGTGGCATGTTGTAATGCCCTGTGGTCTTGAGACGGTGATACTGACAGAGCAACAACAACAGAAACTGCAAGTTTGTGAGGACGGGAGGATGGGTGATCTGAGGAAGAGGTCACGTTGCAATTTCGCTTATATAGAATAGTAAGAAGCCAGCGATGTGGGCAGTTCACCTGGTGCGGACGGAAGAGAACCGACAACGCAAGGGAGCAGAGGCGATGAAATAGCATGGCCGCAAAAAGGACATGCGTTGGAGAAGTCTGTCGATGGGGAGAAGAGGATAGGGTAACAGCTGGGGCAGTGCAGCAGTAGGACTATGGCCTGACACCACCATAAAGGAAGCAACGAGGAAATCGACACCCTGGTGCATAAATGTGTGAAAGGTGGTTCACTTGAGTGTTGTCCACATCTGAGTGATCAGCATAGGGTGGAAGCAAACAAAACAAAGAAATTGAAGAATGTACCAACATCAAGAACATCGTAGATGAGGTAAAGCAGAGAAGGTGGCTTGACCATGTTCTTCGCATGGACAGGAATACCTTAAATGGACACCACCTGGGAAAAGAAGAAGAGGCAGACAACTGAGCACCTGGAGAAGGACTGTGGAAGAAGATATGAAGATGGTTGGGTAGACATGGATCGAACTTGGCTGGTTCGGCCAAGTGCGTGCTAGCTGGAGAAGATTTGTTGGTGCCTGATGTCCCAGTGGGAGCGAAGAGATGAAGACTGTTGAAGAGGAGATGAAGATGGTTGGGAAAACCTGGATCAAACTTGGCTCCAATATGAGCATAAGGCTCCAAGAGGATTGAAGGACTGAAGGAAGATAAGGGAAAAACACTATTATTGCTGTCTTGGTTTGTGTTTTCACTTTTTCCTAAACATGATTCAGCACATTTGGTGGATGAATAACAACTTCAGTATGGTGATGCACAATACAGCCAGCAACAGCTGCAAACAGTTATTTTCAACAAATGCGCAGGACAGTTAGAAATTCGTAGTACAGTACGTATAGGACCTACAATTAATGCATGTACACTGGTAGATCGATCGACCTGTTGAAACATGGATTTGTCAGTTTAACCACGCTATATGTGTTGATATATGCTGAATCAGTTGTACTTCGTCCCACTTAATTGCTGTTTTGGTCCAAATGTGCCTGCACCAAAACTTCAAAGAGCATTTCCAGGAAACGCCTATCATTACCCGTTGAGACCACAACCAACTAAAGTTAAGTACCCATATGTCAGCCTCGTAAGTTCGAGCCCGCAATCTCATTGGTTAGCACATCAACTGAAAATTCAGTTTTTTAACAGGTTGACTCTGCCAGTGATATACTGATGTAGTCATGATGCAGAAACCCCTGGCGGCAAAGATAAAGTGTCTCTCATATTGATCAGTAGCTGTCAATTTTACAATTTCTCTTTCTTGTGAAAATGAAATAGATATCTAGTGAAGTTACACATGAATAAAATAAATTATTCACACTCATCGTCTTAGCAAGATCTGACAAGATTGTCATCCAAAGCAAAGGCCCAAATGGCAATTAAATGGACAATTAAGGAAGCCATTGGCTTATCAAGAATCCAACTATTTTTTTCATTGAGATGTGTCATCCTTGTTTTTAGACATATTCACGCTGCTAGCATTTACACAATCTGTAGATAATTTGTTTGCATTCATTTATTGTCCTCTGTGAGAACGTGTACTTCCTGATATCCAGTCTACACTGATCATATAGTAATGTTACCTCATGTCCTCTACTAGTTCTACTATCGAGGACGACATTGGAAATAAATAATTGTACTTTGGTGTGCTTTTATGTGTTATCCTCGGTATTATTGGATTTATATGACACTGTTTCTTAACTACCACTCTACTGAATAAACTCAATCAATCTTTCTTGAGTGAGAAAAACATCTATTAACATTTTCATACCCATCCAATATCTTAAAAACTTCAATTTGCTTTCCACTTAACCTCCTTTTCTTCAGAGTTGTATCAATGTCAAACACCAGTTACAAGTCAAAGTGGCAAATCATTTCTGTATGAGAAAGGAAACTATCAAAAATTACGAGGAATGCTGCAAGATGACTGGGAAACCAAATTCGTGAATCTTGATGCAGAGGAGAGCTGGGAATTGCTTATAAGTAGGCTTAAACAGGCAGAGCACGAGTGTATCCCAAAGAAGAAATCAGGGCAAACAAGAAAATATAAGCCAGTATGGATGAATGCGAAAACACTGGACAAAGTGAGAAAGAAACATAGGGCTTGGAAAAAGTACCTACGGACTAAGGAATGGAAAGACTACCTAGATTACACCAAAGCTAGGAATCAAGCAAGAAAGGCTACTCGACAAGCAGTCAAGACACTGGAGCAGTCCATAGCAAGACATTAAAAGTAACCCAAAGCATTTCTGGAGCTATGCTCGGTCAAAGATGAAAACAAGACCAAGAATCGGTGATCTCCAAACGGAGGAAAATGCAGAACTGACAACCACAGATAAAGAGAAGGCAGAGGTCCTGTGTAAATTCTTTAGTGATGTCTTTACTAGAGAAGACCTAATAAATGTGCCAACATTTGAGGACCATCAGGGAATTGATAATCTAGATGATATCAACTTCACTGCTGACGATGTTGAAAAGAAATTGGAAAACCTCAAAATCGGGAAATCACGAGGTCCTGATGGCATACATCCCCGGGTACTAAAAGAGCTTGCTAAAGAATTGAAAATGCCACTGTTCATCATATTCAGGAAGTCATTGGATACAGGCGTACTACCAAAAGTCTGGAAAATTGCAAATGTATCGCCAATATTCAAGAAAGGCAGTAGACATCTAGCAGCAAACTACAGGCCAGTTAGCTTGACGGCAGTGGCATGTAAAGTCATGGAATCCCTGGTCAAAGATGCCATAATAATACATATGGAAAAAAACAAATTAATTGCAGACCAGCAGCATGGTTTCGTTGCTGGGAGATCATGTACCACACGACTAATTTCAACATTGGAAGACTGGACCAAAATATTAGATGATGGAGAATGTGTGGACGCAATATACATGGATTTAAAGAAGGCTTTTGACTCAGTACCACACCAGAGGCTGCCTGCAAAGTTAAAAGGATACGGAATAAAGGGAAAACTTCTGAAATGGATTGAAACATTTCTCACTGGTCGCAGACACCGAGTATTAGTAAATGGAGCAGCATCTTCGTGGTCGGAAGTAGTAAGTGGGGTACCACAGGGCAGTGTCCTCGGACCTATTCTTTTTATACTATATATTATTGATTTAACAAATGTTGTAACATGTGACATGAAGATTTTCGCGGATGATACAAAAATATATCACAAAACTCCAACGAGGCAAGATTGTATAAACCTACAGAAAGACATAGACAGATTACAAGACTGGGCTGAAAAGTGGCAGTTAAAATTTCACACAGATAAATGCAAAGTTCTATGAATTGGACATGGGCACCCAGAATTTACCTATACTTTGACAACAGAAACAGGTGCAAATCCTCTGGAGTGTAGCCATGTAGAGAAAGACCTAGGCATCCAAGTTGATGACCAGTTAAAATTTACACAACAGGTACAGCAGGCAGTTTCAAAAACAAATAGATTGCTGGGTGTAATACGACGAACATATCAATACTTGGATAGGACAACCTTTCTTCATCTATATGTGACATAGTCACTTGTCGGTTTGATTAGTTTAGTTACCCACCACATGATGGCAGCACCCAGGGTAATGTAATGTAATTTAGAGATGATTATTTGTCCTGTAATTAGTTGTATTTACTGTGTAGGTAGTTGGTCTTATTACTAATAATTCAGTTGTTTAAACATAAATTTTACCCTAGAGACAGGGGTCAGGTGTGGTCAGTGGAAGTGGGCCAGGCGTGATTCTACAGTTAATGACAACTCTGTTTTGGTAAGTCCCTAAATGATGTTTTCTACCTTATTAAGCAATGTTTTCAAATTATAATTGTATCATACTGTGTGATAGAGAATTGTCCATCTGTTTATGTCAAGGCATTTACTTTATCAGTTATAATTACTTAGTGGTTACTTTGATTACTAATGTGTGGAAGATCAGGAATAAGTGGTCGTTGGACCTTAGGGAAGAATGCCCAACAGGGCTTAACGAGATTTTGACCACTTGCAGTCAGTAGCTGGTAAATGTACAGATCCCTTTAGAAAGTTAAGTTTTGATCATGTTTAATGGTGCTACTGTTATAGTTAATATGTTATAAGATGTGATAGACACAGGGCAAGCATAAATTGTGCATGTATATAGGTATTATGTAACTGTCCCTACAGTTAAGCCAGGATCAGTCTGGTACCCTCTCTCCCTTTGAAGTTACATTGATTAATTGCTCTAGGAGGTGGCTGGGAGAGGGCTGATCTTGAGTATTCCCTAGAGACCTGTAAGTTGAGCAGTGTCCAAGACTTGCTTGTAAACAACAGTGGAATGACAGCTAGGCTAGTCAGGGCATGCACATGTGAAATTGACAACATTGTTGACTGTTGAATTTATTATATTAAGGGTGTTTTACATGTAGAGTACTAGTATTACATTAATACCTACAAGTATGATTATATATTAGTACTGAATAAGATAACAGGTATTTTATAGACAATATTGTGAACAACACCAATGTGTTGGAACTATGGTACTTAACAGATGTTGATGTGTCATCTTACACTGGACACTATGATATGCAAATAGCTTACTTGTTTGGTTTGTATTTGTACAGGCGAACGCAAGTCCTGGCCCACTCCTGATTGTGGCCAGTCGTCTTTTAAGACGTCTTTTAAGTCGTCTTTTAAGTCTTATTTTGAGTCGTCTTTTGGGTCGTCTTTATTATTGTGTTTAATGTCATCTGTTCTTTCATCTTTTATGGTTGTTCTTAAAGCTCTTGCTTTTGGTTGTATTTTGAACTTTCGGTTGACATTTTATACTTTGATGAGGTACCGAAGTTAGACCAGTAGTGCAAATTGTGCAAGGACTGAGAAACTTGGTTTTGTATAATTTTAGTAGTTAAACTGTAATAAAAGCAATTTTATCTTCGAATTTGCCTTACAGTGATCTATTCTTAATTTAGGCATAAGCTTACCACCCACAGCCTACATATATAAGGGACTATAGTCCGTCCTAATTTGGAATACGGTGTGGTAGTCTGGTCACCGCAGTATCAGCATGATATTGATGCTGTGGTAGCTGTCCAGAGAAGAGCTACTAGGATGGTCCCAGTACTGAGACATTTAGATTATGAATCTAGATTAAAGACATTAAATTTACCAACACTGACATATCGTCGTTTACGAGGAGATATTATTTCCACTTTTATATGCACCTAATTCATGCGCACCAAGCACCACACACGTATGTTAGCCCCGGAAAGGGCTGTTTGGGGCTGAACTCGGTCAAGTTCCAACCTGGGAAAATATTGTTCTATCAGCCACACATTTCATGTGACACAGACACTCTACGCGCTGAAAGTTTTGGATGGCTTGTTGTGATGATATCGAAATTTCTTGCGTTTTTTACAGGACACTCAAAAGAACCGTCGAGAAAAAGATCACAGATAAGGTAGTACTACACTAGATGATATTGGTTATTTGTTATTTAATTAAAGCAATTAATTGTCAAAGGTTTTAACGCTCGAGCGCAGCTGCCGCTTGTATAACAAATGCTGGTCGGGCGATAATTCGCGGTGTTAGTAGTCGCAAGCTAGGCCTAAAAATACGATTTTATGAATAACACCGATAACGTGTTTCGAGGAGATGCGGATATATTAGTTAATCACCAAACATTTAATTGACTGGTTGAAGCAAGTATAATTAGAATTTGTTTCAAATAACGATCCACGATTGGGATTTTGTTAATGTTTCCGCTTCCTATTTCTGTTATATACAGATATCCTACATGCGTTTTACCATGCCCGTGGGCATGGCATTGGCATTGAAACAAATATTAATAACATATTTAGCAAGATTATTATCCAAAGTGAAAAAACAGATGCAAGTGAATAAGGAAGCCATTGGCTTATTGAAAGTCCAGCCATTATTCATTGCAGGGTGCAGGATGGTTTTAGCTGACTAGTAGTCCTTCAGACTGGCTGACTCACAAACAACTAGTCCTGTTTTACTAGTCCTTAAATTAATGCACTATCATATTGTGGTATCATATGACCAATTTGGTACGTAGTTAAAGAGGCTTTATTTCACAAAGAAGACATGAGCACTGATTCTCATTTCAATTAAACGTTCAACATTAATTAATAAAGTGTGATTTCATAGAACGCACTATTCTTGACAAACCTGTTCAGTTATCAGGTGCATTGTTTTCAATGTTCGTCCTTAGCGAATTGTCCAACTACTGGTAAGGCACAGCTGATTTCGGCAAGGATGTTCAGCATGTCAATCATGAAGTGCAGGACTTGCTTGAAGTCCAAACTGCTCAGTTTCTTAAGGTAGCCCCTGCACTTTGCTGCTTCTTCACCTTTACCCATTACAGCGTCTTCCATATGCAGGCAGACTGCTGTCAGGTTTTGTCTGAGAGCTGCATAGGCACGTTGTCTGGTTGCCATCCAGCAAGTGCCCTGTGGTGCACTGAAGTATGCGACATCCTCTTCCATAATGTCACTGATCTGTTTGTGAAAAAATGCTATCTTAATGTTTGTTGTTGTTTTATTCCATCACAACACTCCGCTAGCATACACACAGCGTACCTTCATTCTCATAATTACATCGCAACACTCCATTAGCATACACACAGCGTACATTCATTATCATAATTACAGCTAGTCCGACGGGACTGCTCTTCTAAGTTCTAACAATGGACTAGTCCGATCTCTGAAACTACTCGTCCGGGACGATCGGATGCCTGTCATTTTGCACCCTGCATCTGTGTAACCCGCCCTTCTGAGATTTGTCAGTTTCAAGTAGCAGTCTTTCTAACAAGTGACTATCATGGTAATAGTAATAACTTTAATTCAGTTCATCAGACATGATCTTTACTGACAACAAGACATGAACAAATTAATTGATTAATTAAAAAAACGCAACAGTCGTTCAGAGTTGTTACTAAACCAGGACTTCCTTACAAAATAATGAACTGTGCAATGCATACAAATTTGGTTAAAAGTAATTTAACTAACCTTTAAATTCATCTTTGTTACAGTTCTGCGTACGATGAAGAAAGTGAACGGTGTGCAAAGAGACAAAAATCAGAGGTGAAACCATGTAAGGACATGCATTTAAATTTTTTCCATTTCCTCTGCCTCTCTCTAGATAGACAACATTTTTGTTTGCAGTTAGCTGACTGACAACTTAGACTGTTCTGTGTAGTATGTACTGACATGGGCGCAGCCATCTTAGATTACGAGTGGAGGATGTGCACTGCAGCAGTGGACGCAAGGAATGATTTGATGTATGGTGTGCACAAGACACATTTCGTTCTTTTGTGCATCGCAACAGTGTACGCAATATATCAAATATTAACACCTCACTAACTCTCTCTCTCTATATATATATAATTATACATACAGCCGAGCCTCGTTATAACATGGTGGTCGGGGTCCACAATTTCGGACCGTTTTGTACACGAGATGCGTTAGGTGTTCCCAACTGCCACCATTGAGCTACTAAACAACAAAGATCGCTGCACCAAGTCCAAAACCCAAGACGAACGCTGTCGAAGCCACTGTGCGCTTGCAGCACTGTCTTGTATGCGAATACGCATTGCTTATTAAATGAGTCAACTAGCGTCAACATGTATTATTTTAAAATGTCACACCCTGTTGAATATTGAACTGAATAAAATACATGTATATATTCCATTATGGAATAGATCTGTTACGATGATGTACTAGACCAATAGGCCTACGAATCTAAATTAATAACCTGGATCTGAGCAGCTGAAAACGTATGTGATTTGACACACGTAATATGTAAGCTGATTAAACATAGAAAACAACAATAGGTAGAATTAATAATTGTTTCACTACAACTTTCAACCGATCTCGACTGAAACACAAATTTATGATGCACCACTTAACATCGATTCATTGTTTCATATGTGGATGACGAATTCATATTTTCGCGCAAAGGTAGGACCTTGGGTTAGGCATTTGACATGTTGGTTTCGCGTTGTGAAAGTGATTAGATTTACGATGCAATGGAAGCATGCCATTACACCCCAGTGTTGTATTGGTATTGCATACTAAATTGCATTTCAGACTTTTTATCTGATATTTACGCGAGGCGTATTTGTGAAACGTGATTGCAATTTGCAAACCATTGAAACGAAGCCAGCGACAACAATTGATGTTGGTGACAGCACAAAAAACAACACTCGTTCATTGACATTGTTCACCTAATGTTTCTTGAGAATTGTCAAAGCAATTCTTTGAGAATTGTCAAAGCAATTCTAGGTAGGTTTAAGCAGGCCCATTTGGCATTTCCCCTTTCGGCAGAAAATTGAGGTCCATGATGGACTGCCTTATATCCGAATCCGCGTATTAACGAGGTGCACAATAATGAGACACGACTATATATATATGTATATATATATATATATATATATATCTATGGCAAAATGGTTCACTTTAACGTAGCGTATCATTTAAGGAATAAGGTTAGAGTTAACATAACTTGTGTGAATTTAGATTCACATTTAGCGGCCAAAGGGCTTAATGTCCTTAAAGACTGATGTTACTGTTCTGCCTCATAGATTACAGGGCGAACATAGTTACTCTTGAGTGCCAAATAAGCGTCCCAACACGCGTATTTATTTGATGAAAAATGCCACCCTATACATGGCAAATTATGCAGGGTATTATTTTTAGGAGAGCAATCGCTCTCACTCCCTGTTGGTAGTGCTAGTCAATCATTCATGGAGCGGTTTACCGCTCGTGCTAAAATCACTTGCTCCCAACTGGAGCTGCATGTGGCCCCATCTGATGACTAAGTTTTCATCCCATCAAACGACAGTTGTGAATTTAATGGGATCCCGTGCTTTTAAGGATCCTAGATTTTGATCCCTAAGCGTTAGACCGTTAGATTTCCATGATTAGATGAATCGATCAGATTCCTTAGTTCTCTGAAGCTCGTCATGATATATTATTAGTTAAAATGTAATTTTCACAGTGTAAACTGGCCGTAAATGGCCACTGTGCACTGCACCTCAAACCAGTCATAACCAGCTGGGTGCGGTTTCCCCTGAAATGGGCTTGCGTATTCAAGTCAATAAAACGTTTTTTTTAGATATAAAATGCGGTTACTATATCTGCGGTGACACGAATATGCACAAAGTTTATGCATATTCGGCAGAAAAACCCAAAATACACGGCGATCTGCATAGTTTTCTAGAGACACCTTCGCTTCACGTCGAGTAAAAAATTGCTTCGGTGCTAAAAAAGACTAATATACTACAGACTGTAGTGACTTTCGTACTATACTATTATTTGTTTTGAAAAAAATTTGCCCCCTATACTGTTATTCGGCACTATACTATTATTAACTTTTACCGATTTTCCACCCTATACTGTTATTTGGCCTATACATTTATTTGGCACTTGAGAGTACCTAAGCACTTGTTTCTCATTGACCAAAATACCTAAATTAAATTAATTTGCTAGCGTGGGTCTGCTACACCCCATTTGAACATAGTACATAATATTTATTGACAAAATATGGACTCCCAATTTTGTATACGGACTCCCAAACATGAACAGAATGGTAATCCACTGATTATCCATGATAATCAGTGCCTGATATAGTGTGTATGTACATATATCTTTGTTCTGTGTATTGTATGTATGCGTATACTGTATTGTATGTATGCGTATACTGTATTCAATATAATAAGTATACAGTACGGTTGACAAAAAATTGGGTCATGGAAAAATGTCAAGGGATCTGTTATTATAAGCGTACACCAACATTTGTACGCCAGCATTTATTTCGCTAGACAATTGTTTAACACTAGTGGTGTCAGGCGACTAGTGTAGAACAACTGAAAAGGGGTGCCAACTGTTTAACACAGATGGCGATACTTGTTTCTCGCTAGTCAAATTACAATGATTATGGATCCTGCTGATTAAAAAGGGGGATGTATGCTTAATAGGTCGAATACGGTACGTATAATATTTTATTAATCTGGCTATGCAAATAAAGATACATTCATATATGGGGCCTATAATGGGGTATATACCACACTACTGTTCACGTCAGCTCCAGACAGATACACAGCTAGTCATCAATTTGATCAAAACTGGATACGGTCAATGTCTTTGACCTACTGACCTCATCCATGACGTATTGTGGTTGTCAGATAAATGGATGCCTCGGCTGTCCTTCACCAACATGGCTGACTGGGTGGAACAGAGGAAACTATCCTTCGCTGACTCTTTCTACTATCAGCCTAAGGACCACGCTGACCGGCAGGTCAAGATGACCACAGTGTCATCATCGCCTCCGCAGTGTGACCCTCTGGTGGCCCGAGACGGAAGCTTCTTGTCTGGTAGGTGCCCTTGTGGCTACTTTGGTACTTTCTAAAATCCGGGCCCACCTCAATGTTATCGTTATTAACTTGGAATTGTAGTGACCATGCACAATGCATATTGTTCTACTGAACATGTAAATTACTAAACATGTGCATAAAACACATTTAATTACCTTTTTCAGAGCCTGAATTGCATATTTATCTTGTTTTTTAGCGGCACTATCTTGTGAACTAAAGGGGTAATATGACATTGTGTATGGTTAATATAATAATGATAAATGATAAAAGTACTACTTTAAATAGATTAATTTATACATGTAAGACTAAGAATATACATGTTGTAACCATAAAAACTGTTAATACAATTATATTAAAAAATAAATTTTTAAGAACTATACTTTAAATGAGTTCAGTAATACAAGTGAAACTAAAACAATAAAAGAACTATATATGTATTGCATGTTGATAACGGCAAAATTTAATTGGGCCCAGAATCTAAAAAACTGCTGTTACTTATTTTTCTTCTAATGTAGCCATAGCCTCAGTTAGACTCTTGCCATTTCCAGTCCGCCATCTGTCCAGTGCTTGATGTTGTCAATCCGTCACATTTTCTTCTACCTCTTCGGTTCTTTCCAGGTAGTTCTCCTTCTAAGCTGGTAAATACCAGACTGTCTGGTCTTCTTTTTCAATGGTCGTACTTAGCCAGCTTTCTGTTGATGATGCGTACCATACCTCCTCTTTCTTAACCCTACTTTATCTCTGACCCAGATGTTAATCTCTCTGGGTCCAACTTCTCCTGAGCATTCTGCGCCGTCCTGAGTGCATGTATAGGTTTCTTGTCCTTTTTCTTGATGAGAATACACAAATCTGTTCTTCAAGCTTATATACTTATGTCATTGTCTTTCTAGATGTTAGCAAGATCACTTGTAACATTTCCCGCTTGTAGCTATATGAGAAATTAAATCTGAGAAACAACGTCTTATTTGGAGTGTTCGTACAGGGCCTGGAAATCATTGATTAGCATGGAATGTCATTGGTTTTAAATTGTGTCTGAACTTGTGTAATGAGGTATTGTCGTGTTGTAGGGACTCCTGCTGCCCCAAAGAGCTCCTACTCAAGCCTTGCTGCCCCAAAGAGCTCCTACGCTTCTGGTTATCAATTCCAATCTCTGGTCAACCCAACTGTCATGTCAGGAAACAGGTTCAAGTTTGGCAATGCCACAGGTGGGAACATAACACTGTACAACGCAGTCTGGATGTCTGACATTGTGTATATAGGATTTTGTATAAAAATAAAGTAAATAACACATTTTTTATAGGCTATGAATACATAGTTTTACAATGCTTTGAAATAAAAGTAAACAAATCGGTTTTAGTCATGAATTATTTAAATGTAAAAGTACTCATTTATTAAAAGAAATTTGTGAAGAGAAATTAGCAGCTGTGTGAATAAAATACACCTGTAGGATATAATGACAGTTTTTGTATCATATCTATTAATGACAGCCATGTTGAGTGTGGCTCCCTCTATTGGGCATTGATGTCATGCAGACATCTCTGCCCCCGAATGACTGAACTGATAAATTTTCGACCCAAAAATTCATCTACAGTTTGGACAAAGAAATAACAAACTTTTCTCTTGAAAAGGATTGATAAATAAACTTGATTTGTTTGATTAAACAACAGATGTTGAATTCAAGGCACCACCGTCACGGCAGAAAGCTGGGAGCACGGTTGGAGGTAGTGGATGCAGGTATGTCAGGGAGGAAGTGGATACAGGTATGTCAGGGAGGAAGTGGATACAGGTATGTCAGGGAGGAAGTGGATACAGGTATGTCAGGGAGGTAGTGGATACAGGTATGTCAGGGAGGTAGTGGATACAGGTATGTCAGGGAGGTAGTGGATACAGGTATGTCAGGGAGGTAGTAGATACAGGTATGTCAGGGAGGTAGTGGATACAGGTATGTCAGGGAGGTAGTGGATACAGGTATGTCAGGGAAGAAGTGGATATATTTATAGTCAGGGAAGAAGTGGATACAGGTATGTCAGGGAAGAAGTGGATATATTTATAGTCAGGGAGGAAGTGGATACAGGTATGTCAGGGAGGTAGTGGATACAGGTATGTCAGGGAAGAAGTGGATATATTTATAGTCAGGGAGGAAGTGGATACAGGTATGTCAGGGAAGAAGTGGATATATTTATAGTCAGGGAGGTAGTGGATACAGGTATGTCAGGGAAGAAGTGGATATATTTATAGTCAGGGAGGAAGTGGATACAGGTATGTCAGGGAAGAAGTGGATATATTTATAGTCAGGGAGGAAGTGGATACAGGTATGTCAGGGAGGTAGTGGATACAGGTATGTCAGGGAGGTAGTAGATACAGGTATGTCAGGGAGGTAGTGAATACAGGTATGTCAGGGAGGAAGTGGATACAGGTATGTCAGGGAGGTAGTGGATACAGGTATGTCAGGGAGGTAGTAGATACAGGTATGTCAGGGAGGAAGTGGATACAGGTATGTCAGGGAGGAAGTGGATACAGGTATGTCAGGGAGGAAGTGGATACAGGTATGTCAGGGAGGTAGTGGATACAGGTATGTCAGGGAAGAAGTGGATATATTTATAGTCAGGGAGGAAGTGAATACAGGTATGTCAGGGAAGAAGTGGATATATTTATAGTCAGGGAGGAAGTGGATACAGGTATGTCAGGGAGGTAGTGGATACAGGTATGTCAGGGAGGTAGTGGATACAGGTATGTCAGGGAGGAAGTGGATACAGGTATGTCAGGGAGGTAGTGGATACAGGTATGTCAGGGAGGTAGTGGATACAGTTAAGTCAGGGAGGAAGTGGATACAGGTATGTCAGGGAGGAAGTGGATATATTTATAGTCAGGGAGGAAGTGGATACAGGTATGTCAGGGAGGTAGTGGATACATGTATGTCAGGGAAGAAGTGGATATATTTATAGTCAGGGAGGAAGTGGATACAGGTATGTCAGGGAAGAAGTGGATATATTTATAGTCAGGGAGGAAGTGGATACAGGTATGTCAGGGAAGAAGTGGATATATTTATAGTCAGGGAGGAAGTGGATACAGGTATGTCAGGGAAGAAGTGGATATATTTATAGTCAGGGAGGAAGTGGATACAGGTATGTCAGGGAGGTAGTGGATACAGGTATGTCAGGGAAGAAGTGGATATATTTATAGTCAGGGAGGAAGTGGATACAGGTGTGTCAGGGAAGAAGTGGATATATTTATAGTCAGGGAGGAAGTGGATACAGGTATGTCAGGGAGGTAGTGGATACAGGTATGTCAGGGAGGTAGTGGATACAGGTATGTCAGGGAAGAAGTGGATATATTTATAGTCAGGGAGGAAGTGGATACAGGTATGTCAGGGAAGAAGTGGATATATTTATAGTCAGGGAGGAAGTGGATACAGGTATGTCAGGGAGGTAGTGGATATATTTATAGTCAGGGAGGAAGTGGATACAGGTATGTCAGGGAAGAAATGGATATATTTATAGTCAGGGAGGAAGTGGATACAGGTATGTCAGGGAAGAAGTGGATATATGTATAGTCAGGGAGGAAGTGGATACAGGTATGTCAGGGAGGTAGTGGATACAGGTATGTCAGGGAAGAAGTGGATATATTTATAGTCAGGGAGGAAGTGGATACAGGTATGTCAGGGAGGTAGTGGATACAGGTATGTCAGGGAAGAAGTGGATATATTTATAGTCAGGGAGGAAGTGGATACAGGTATGTCAGGGAAGAAGTGGATATATTTATAGTCAGGGAGGAAGTGGATACAGGTATGTCAGGGAAGAAGTGGATATATTTATAGTCAGGGAGGAAGTGGATACAGGTATGTCAGGGAGGAAGTGGATACAGGTATGTCAGGGAGGAAGTGGATACAGGTATGTCAGGGAGGTGGTGGATACAGGTATGTCAGGGAGGTAGTAGATACAGGTATGTTAGGGAGGTAGTGGATACAGGTATGTCAGGGAAGAAGTGGATATATTTATAGTCAGGGAGGAAGTGGATACAGGTATGTCAGGGAG
This sequence comes from Lamellibrachia columna, assembly GCA_963662155.1. NCBI lineage: Eukaryota > Metazoa > Annelida > Polychaeta > Sabellida > Siboglinidae > Lamellibrachia > Lamellibrachia columna. The sequence continues at coordinate 63,986,310 of OY759261.1, forward strand.
GTAGTGGATACAGGTATGTCAGGGAAGAAGTGGATATATTTATAGTCAGGGAGGAAGTGGATACAGGTATGTCAGGGAAGAAATGGATATATTTATAGTCAGGGAGGAAGTGGATACAGGTATGTCAGGGAAGAAGTGGATATATGTATAGTCAGGGAGGAAGTGGATACAGGTATGTCAGGGAGGTAGTGGATACAGGTATGTCAGGGAAGAAGTGGATATATTTATAGTCAGGGAGGAAGTGGATACAGGTATGTCGGGGAGGTAGTGGATACAGGTATGTCAGGGAAGAAGTGGATATATTTATAGTCAGGGAGGAAGTGGATACAGGTATGTCAGGGAAGAAGTGGATATATTTATAGTCAGGGAGAAAGTGGATACAGGTATGTCAGGGAAGAAGTGGATATATTTATAGTCAGGGAGGAAGTGGATGCAGGTATGTCAGGGAGGAAGTGGATACAGATATGTCAGGGAGGAAGTGGATACAGGTATGTCAGGGAGGTAGTGGATACAGGTATGTCAGGGAGGTAGTAGATACAGGTAAGTCAGGGAGGTAGTGGATACAGGTATGTCAGGGAGATAGTAGATACAGGTATGTCAGGGAGGAAGTGGATACAGGCATGTCAGGGAGGAAGTGGATACAGGTATGTCAGGGAGGTAGTGGATACAGGTATGTCAGGGAAGAAGTGGATATATTTATAGTCAGGGAGGAAGTGGATACAAGTATGCCAGTGAGGATGACGTAATAAACTGCGACCTGTTTCCATGGCTGATACATTCCCATTGGTTCAAAAGCCTGCTCTATCCCAATTGGAATTGTGCTCTCCCAAGGAGCAGTCATGGCATCTACTGTAGAAAAATTCCAGAGAGGCTCCCTCCCAGGCATCAAATCATTGTAGAAGTGTCCTAGCCCATTTGTAACCATATATGATTTTATTGTATATAGAAACATTTTAACCCACCGCACCTTGGAACTTGATGTTGCACACTGCAGATGGTAAAATGTTTGTGGTGCATCACGACATATTAAAAATTAACAAGTAAGTCTAGAATTGCTAAATAAACAAATAAGTATGTTAAAATACTACTTGTAATACGAATTATTAAAAAATATAACACAATCTAGAATTGCTAAGTAAACAAATAAATAAATATATTAAAATACTACTAGCAATAAGTATTATTTAAAAATAAATATAGCACAATAAGTCTAGAATTGCTAAGTAAACAAATAAATAGCTTAAAATGCTACTAGTGATAAGACATTGTACAATAAATACCGGGTATAGCACAATTATACAGCAGTATAATAATAAATAAATAATAATAAAATACGTATACATAAATACTAATAAATAATTTGAAGACTGTCAGCTGACTGTCAATTTGTTGTTGCAGACAAGATCCGTACTCTCACGGCAGTAAGCGGGGTCCTTCCGTCGCCTCAAGGTTGCTGGGGGTGAGAGGAGGTTCCCGCTTCCTGCAGAGACAACACGTGAAACTGGCAGCCAAGGAGGTGAGACATATTAGATTTTTATTTGTATAATAAACGCATTAATTAAGGCCAGATATGACGGGTGAAATGGCATTTTTGTTTTTAAAAAAATACAATGATTTATAAGCTTATTTTGATAGCTCTGTTTGTTTACTACCAATAAGGTTAACTTTTGTAATAATTGTAGCCTTCCTTTTAATTAAGCTGTTCACACTTTTTTTTACGAATTACCCAATCTAACAATCAAAGTAAATTCTTTCGTCAGTTTCACAAAAAGTCAACATTTTGTATTAAACTGAAAGCACATATTACTTAGACAATTCACACACTGCAGATCCGAATGTCAACGAACTAGATGCACAGTAAGCAAATGACGTGCAGGGGCACCTCTAACTGTCATTATAGAAAACCACGAGGTGAATACAGTCAGCAAAGTCTGAGTGGACTCGTCATGTGATGTTTGTTACGTTAGCTGAGTGTCCTGTGTGTTATTTCTCCAGAGTATTCAACTGGAGGAACGGAATCGCTATGCCCAGCTTCTACAGCATTACAGCATGGTGCAGTCTGACCAAACAAGTCTCGCTGGTGTCGGAGGAAACAGTCGCAACACAGATGGCAGTAGTTTCCGCTCCAGCTTCTTCAACCTGTCATTGGCTAATGCGACATTGTAAGTGACAAAGCTGTTGTTTTATGGAGTTATAATTTGATTGAGTGTAAAATTGGTAACGTTGCCAGCAAAGAAGGCAATAGTTTAATTTGATAAGTTTTTTGGGTTTCAGTAGTTTTATGTTTACTTTCTTAAAAAAACATCCGTTTTGTTTGCCCTTTTCGGGCCAATTTTGCGGAACTTTTGTAGTGTATGAAAGACATATGAAACATTCCTATGCATTTAACAAAGCGATTGAAACTTCGAGTAGTCATAGAAATATGAAAAGCATTATGGACAATTCTACTTTATTGTGTAATAGGATGGGGTTGTTTTCCCAGGGTAAAATCAGGTGGTGGGGTGGACAAGGTGAGCGCAATTGTTTTAATACTAGCCTAGAAATAGTACATTCTGGTGCATTTTGAAGGGTGTTCAAATTTTTGTTATAGAAAGGAAAAGAAACATAAACTGTATCTAAGTACAGTTGCTTTCTGGCTTACATTTCAAAGCACATTGACATGTGCTAAATCAATTAAACAACTGTGATTCGTTAAACGCATTTGGGTGGTCAAGATGTTAGACTAAATACAGTTTACACAATGTAACATTTGGGTGGTCAAGATGTTAAACTGGATACAGTTTACACAATGTAACATTTGTGTGGTCAAGATGTTAGACTAAATACAGTTTACACAATGTAACATTTGGGTGGTCAAGATGTTAGACTAAATACAGTTTACACAATGTAACATTTGGGTGGTCAAGATGTTAGACTAAATACAGTTTACACAATGTAACATTTGGGTGGTCAAGATGTTAGACTAGATACAGTTTACACAATGTAACATTTGTGTGGTCAAGATGTTAGACTAAATACAGTTTACACAATGTAACATTTGTGTGGTCAAGATGTTAGACTAGATACAGTTTACACAATGTAACATTTGTGTGGTCAAGATGTTAGACTAAATACAGTTTACACAATGTAACATTTGGGTGGTCAAGATGTTAGACTAAATACAGTTTACACAATGTAACATTTGGGTGGTCAAGATGTTAGACTAGATACAGTTTACACAATGTGACATTTGGGTGGTCAAGATGTTAGACTAGATACAGTTTACACAATGTGACATTTGTATAAATTTGTATCAAGATGTTAGACTAGATACAGTTTACAAGATGTGACATTTGTATAAATTTGTATCAAGATGTTAGACTAGATACAGTTTATGCAATGTAACATTTGGGTGGTCAAGATGTTAGACTAGATACAGTTTACACAATGTGACATTTGGGTGGTCAAGATGTTAGACTAAATACAGTTTACACAATGTAACATTTGGGTGGTCAAGATGTTAAACTGGATACAGTTTACGTGATGTAACATTTGGATGGTCAAGATGTTAGACTAGATACAGTTTATGCAATGTAACATTTGGGTGGTCAAGATGTTAAACTAGATACAGTTTATGCAATGTAACATTTGTGTGGCCAAGATGTTAAACTAGATACAGTTTACACAATGTAACATTTGGGTGGTCAAGATGTTAGACTAGATACAGTTTATGCAATGTAACATTTGGGTGGTCAAGATGTTAGACTAGATACAGTTTATGCAATGTAACATTTAGGTGGTCAAGATGTTAGACTAGATACAGTTTACACAATGTGACATTTGGGTGGTCAAGATGTTAGACTAGATACAGTTTACACAATGTGACATTTGTATAATTTGTATCAAGATGTTAGACTAGATACAGTTTATGCAATGTAACATTTGGGTGGTCAAGATGTTAGACTAGATACAGTTTACACAATGTGACATTTGGGTGGTCAAGATGTTAGACTAGATACAGTTTACACAATGTGACATTTGGGTGGTCAAGATGTTAGACTAGATACAGTTTACACAATGTGACATTTGTATAATTTGTATCAAGATGTTAGACTAGATACAGTTTATGCAATGTAACATTTGGGTGGTCAAGATGTTAGACTAGATACAGTTTACACAATGTGACATTTGGGTGGTCAAGATGTTAGACTAAATACAGTTTACACAATGTAACATTTGGGTGGTCAAGATGTTAAACTGGATACAGTTTACGTGATGTAACATTTGGATGGTCAAGATGTTAGACTAGATACAGTTTACGTGATGTAACAGATGTATCTGCTCTCCCCTGAAGAGAAGATACAGTTTACACAATGTAACATTTGTGTGGCCAAGATGTTAGACTAGATACAGTTTATGCAATGTAACATTTGGGTGGTCAAGATGTTAGACTAGATACAGTTTACACAATGTGACATTTGTATAATTTGTATCAAGATGTTAGGCTAGATACAGTTTACGCAATGTAACATTTGTGTGGTCAAGATGTTAGACTAGATACAGTTTACGCGATGTGACATTTGTGTGGTCAAGATGTTAGACTAGATACAGTTTACGCGATGTGACATTTGTGTGGTCAAGATGTTAGACTAGATACAGTTTACGCAATGTAACATTTGTATAAATTTGTATCAAGATGTTAGACTAGATACAGTTTATATGATGTGACATTTGTATAAATTTGTATCAAGATGTTAGACTAGATACAGTTTATATGATGTGACATTTGTATAAATTTGTATCAAGATGTTAGACTAGATACAGTTTACACAATGTAACATTTGGGTGGTCAAGATGTTAGACTAGATACAGTTTATGCAATGTAACATTTGGGTGGTCAAGATGTTAGACTAGATACAGTTTACACAATGTGACATTTGGGTGGTCAAGATGTTAGACTAGATACAGTTTACACAATGTGACATTTGTATAATTTGTATCAAGATGTTAGACTGGATACAGTTTATGCAATGTAACATTTGGGTGGTCAAGATGTTAGACTAGATACAGTTTATGCAATGTAACATTTGGGTGGTCAAGATGTTAGACTAGATACAGTTTACACAATGTGACATTTGGGTGGTCAAGATGTTAGACTAGATACAGTTTACACAATGTAACATTTGTATAATTTGTATCAAGATGTTAGGCTAGATACAGTTTACGCGATGTGACATTTGTATCAAGATGTTAGACTAGATACAGTTTACGCAATGTAACATTTGTGTGGTCAAGATGTTAGACTAGATACAGTTTATGCAATGTAACATTTGGGTGGTCAAGATGTTAGACTAGATACAGTTTACACAATGTGACATTTGTATAATTTGTATCAAGATGTTAGGCTAGATACAGTTTACGCAATGTAACATTTGGGTGGTCCAGATGTTAGACTAGATACAGTTTACGCGATGTGACATTTGTATCAAGATGTTAGACTAGATACAGTTTACGCAATGTAACATTTGTGTGGTCAAGATGTTAGACTAAATACAGTTTACGCGATGTGACATTTGTGTGGTCAAGATGTTAGACTAGATACAGTTTACGCGATGTGACATTTGTGTGGTCAAGATGTTAGACTAGATACAGTTTACGCAATGTAACATTTGTATAAATTTGTATCAAGATGTTAGACTAGATACAGTTTATATGATGTGACATTTGTATAAATTTGTATCAAGATGTTAGACTAGATACAGTTTATATGATGTGACATTTGTATAAATTTGTATCAAGATGTTAGACTAGATACAGTTTATATGATGTGACATTTGTATAATTTGTATCAAGATGTTAGACTAGATACAGTTTATGCAATGTAACATTTGGGTGGTCAAGATGTTAGACTAGATACAGTTTACACAATGTGACATTTGGGTGGTCAAGATGTTAGACTAAATACAGTTTACACAATGTAACATTTGGGTGGTCAAGATGTTAAACTGGATACAGTTTACGTGATGTAACATTTGGATGGTCAAGATGTTAGACTAGATACAGTTTACGTGATGTAACAGATGTATCTGCTCTCCCCTGAAGAGAAGATACAGTTTACACAATGTAACATTTGTGTGGCCAAGATGTTAGACTAGATACAGTTTATGCAATGTAACATTTGGGTGGTCAAGATGTTAGACTAGATACAGTTTATGCAATGTAACATTTGGGTGGTCAAGATGTTAGACTAGATACAGTTTACACAATGTGACATTTGTATAATTTGTATCAAGATGTTAGGCTAGATACAGTTTACGCAATGTAACATTTGGGTGGTCCAGATGTTAGACTAGATACAGTTTACGCGATGTGACATTTGTGTGGTCAAGATGTTAGACTAGATACAGTTTACGCAATGTAACATTTGTATAAATTTGTATCAAGGTGTTAGACTAGATACAGTTTACGCAATGTAACATTTGTATAAATTTGTATCAAGATGTTAGACTAGATACAGTTTATATGATGTGACATTTGTATAAATTTGTATCAAGGTGTTAGGCTAGATACAGTTTACACGATGTAACATTTCTATAAATTTGTATCAAGATGTTAGACTAGTTACAGTTTACGCTATGTAACATGATACAGTTTACATTATGTAACATGATGTACTTTTGTACCTTTGATATAGCAGTGCAGCTTTAAAAGTGGTTCCTTCTTTATAATCCAGCTTTTTCAAGTTATTTGACGTATTTCACAGGCAGAACTGCACTCTCCTTGGTACGAGCATTGCACCTCATGGACTGAGTAAACAGAAGCCAGGTACTACAAGACCCAGTCGCACCCCATCCAAGCCCTTGGAACGAGTGGGGCCAGGTCTCCACCTTAAACCTACACCAGTTAAATCACGGACAGAAACGCCCCGCAAGTCAGTCATAGTGAAGGAGCAAGTTATCTACTCTCCCCTGAAGAGAAGAAACATTTCGAAATCACCGGCGAAGACATCAGACAAGCCTGAGGTGATCGGTGAGTTGGGAATTATTATTTTTATGACCCTAAAAATTAGTGTTTTTCCAATTAATAAATTTTGCTAATGATTGGTTCATGCTTCTGATTAATTAATCAATAAATTTTTTTTAAAGATCATTTCTGATTACATAAATGTCACGCTGAATTTTATTCCTGTTCATGTATTCATGAAATAGGAATGAAATTCACCATAAAATGTATTTATATAATTGGAATGGTCTATGCTAGAGAGAAGGGTTCTGTGATTGGCTATTTTGTGACTTACCCATTCTGTTATCGCATAGGCACTGCCGAACAATTTCCCACAATGGTTGTCCACAAACTGATTATTTAATTTATCATCAACCAGTTTGGTTAAGCCGATATTCAATAATTACGAAAATCAAACCGATTCGCAGCTCTGCTAAAAATGTATGTCACGGGGAATCAATTTAAATTATAGAATTCATTTTGTATCATATAAAAGCAACAGTGTACAGTTGCCTTCCACTAGTGCGATCCATTATACTATAATGTGAACTTTATGATTGCATGACTGCAAAGTCAATATGGCTGCTCCAGGCTGAATAGTTGCAGGGGAAATGTAGCTGTTTCATATGAATCAACAGCCCCTGTCGGCTGCCACGTGGTCGCTGCAAAGAGGTGAAATTGCATGAAAATTTGGCTGTCTGTCAGGGGTGGTTTTAGTAACAAAAACCCACACGAATGCTTTCAATACTAAGAGGAAAAAATAGAGTGGGAATTGTGTAAGATTGTGTTTTGTTTGACTCCCTCAGACCTGGACAGTGACAGTGAAGAGGGAAAGGGCAGCGATGTAGAAATCATCGAAGTGAAAAAGACACTGATACCTCCGCCAAAGTAAGTGATTGTCATGGATATAAGGGGCAGCGGTCAGGTTCACTCAGGTTCTCTTGAAGTTATACGGCATTATTTCCATCACAAACATGCTGTTGCTTCCGTAATAGCGATAAACTTTAAAAAAAAAATTCAAAGAATAGTTTTCTCTCTGTTGTGGACAACTATTTCACAATGAATGTTAAGATGCATTTATTATCTTTACTAAAAAACTAATGATTTTTTCTTAAAAATTTACTTATAAGGCAGTTACAGAAAGTTGATGATTTTGGTGATGAAATCAGCTGATTAAGTATATTACCTCTGTGAAACATGCCCCCAGCTCATTTATTTGTATATATAATTTCTGTATGCTTCAGCAAAATTCAGTGAATGCTGCGTATGTTGCGTTTGTGTTAAATGTGTACTTAATAATTGTAGTCCGATTTGTCCATTTAATTAAATCACAACATCTCTTAATTGATTACGCTCTTATTTAGAATGACAGCCATTATTGCTCTCATGTTTGATAGGGGGCAGTGGGACTAAATCACCAGGAGAAACCTCACTCACCGCGTTAACATGTTTAATAAATGTATGTTTCATGAATTATGGTGTAACTTATACAATTGCTCCACCCATGAGACATAGCAATAGGCTGCATGTTTTATACTGTGGCCAGACGGACCAGAATGAAATTATCAAATGTCACCTAGGTCATCGTCCAAAGAATTTTGTCATGTCTTATTATCACTTGATAACTCACGTGTCTGTTCTTAGATTGACGGAAATGCTACATAGGAATTATTCCTCGTTTTGTACAACAATTTTTCAGTTGTACCTATAATTTGTGGCGACATTTTGCAGGGTGTCGTGCTTTGGGATAGTGTTTCCTAGGGAAATCTTTTTTTTTTATGATTGAAATGTTCATGGCTGTCACAAATGGTTCACATTCACAAGTGTGGAGTGGAGGTCCAAGTGAATTAAATAAATTAAAAAAATTATACCGTTTCTATGATGAAGTTTAGGGTAAAAAGATACCATGTTTTGTGTGATTAAATTTTTTTATTATTATTTACTGATACCTAAATGTGCCATTTCCTTAAGATTGATAAACAATTTGAGATTTATCCCAAGGGAAACATGGGCCTGGAAACAAATAGACATGGATATGTTTTGAATCAAACCCATCATAGTGTGTGTGCATTTCCTCGTTGCATACTATGTGCTGGTATGCATTAGTGATTGTATATGTTGGTGAGTTCTAAACTGTATTTTCCTCCCGAATGTTTGCTTGATGTTTGCTCTTTGCCCCCGTTATACAGGTCGCCAGCAGCAAGTTTCTTTGAGAAGTCATTTCAGGGCACAAAGTTTGTCAACGAGCAGTGGATTGAAGACTTGTGAGTAGCTGAGACCAGTCTGATGGTGCAGGATGTTATAGTGACACAAGTTATTAAATTAGTCCAATCAGTGCGTTAAAGTAGACTGTCTGGTCGTTTTACCATAAAATAATCATAAACTATCGCTGTTGAAGATTAAAAAATACGGAAGTCCATTTTGATCTGCACCATGTTACACTAACTTCTAAAACACGAAAATGGACTTTCGTTGTGTTGATTCCTCAACAGTTATGTGGATTTCCATTGTTTTGACTCACCAGCACTATATATCTATTCTAGTACATTGACCACACAAATCCACGTCTACTATTATCTAAACGTACCAAGGAAAGTTTTCGTGTTGATATTCTTTCTATCTCATTATTGAGACTGGTTAAATATTATGGAAACAAGGCTACAAAATCATGATATTATTACAAGGGCTATTTTTGCAGTAAAGCCTCCTGCTCGGTTTGGTGAGTGGAGTGGTTACCTATCAAAGTAGAAGCTGTTTGGAGACATACTGTTAGTTCAAAATTATCCACCAGGTGTCAGTTGGCGTTGAGAGAATCATTCATGAAATATTTAACAAGATTTGCAATCCAAGCCAAAGGCCAAGATGACAATTGGTTTATTGAGAGTCCAACAATGTTCATATACGTGTAACCCGCCCTCCTGAGATATGTGTCAACATATCTCAGGAAAATTACAACAGGTTTTTGGTTTACATCAAAGAAACCATGTTTTGCAAGTTGCAGTTTATGTACAAGGTGTCATGGATATGAAGTATTATGTTGGTTAATGACAGATATTCCCTGCATTTGTCATTTGAGACATCAAAGTGAGAAACATTTGCCAAACCGAGTGCTTTTGTAGCAACGCTTCTGATTGGTTGATACGGGAAGTTGGACAAAGTACAAATCCATGTTTGTAGGGGGTGGTTCCACCAGGGTGATAACAATGTCACTACCAGTAGTGAGGATGTTTTTAATAAAAATTCTATATCTGCCCCATTTGGCTGGTGACAACCATCGATTGTAAGATTGTGAAGGTGACGTATGTTTGATGTATGTGTTCGTCAGCCACTCCCGCTACACAACAACAGAGCGCATACGTTGCAAACAGATACAGGAGGAAGAAGTGAAACTAGGATATTACAGTGGGAAGGTGAGTGATGGATTGCTCCACTCTTTCCCTGGTCGTCTTCCGTTCTGGCTACTCGAACAGTTTACTTCCCTTCCCAGCCATTTAACAATATTGAGCAAGATTGCCCTCCAAGGCAACAAGCCCAAGACGGCAAGTGGACAAGGAAGCCATTGGCTTTTTTCTATGTGGTCTTCCTTGGCTGAGCATCCGTCCCTCTCCACTCTGGGGGCGGGTGCTGATGCAAAGCACCAAGGAAGGCGTTGACTTCTTTCTTATCGAGAGTCCAGCATTCTTCATTTGTGTAAAATCAGCCCATATCAGATATCTGTGAATATTCGTGAATATGTTTATCAAGTTGGTAGATAATAATATAGGAATCACGGTTTTCTTCTAATTATAACAATTCATTTCAATTCAAATAACTTTCATTTTACATATCCAAGGTGTGTTTAGTTTACCTGGTAGAGGCTTTCATCAACGTGTCACGTTGATTTCATCAGTACCTATGACGCTTGATGACGTCATCGTACACGTGAGGCAGTTCATAATTGCCCTCGTCTCTGTTGATGGGTGTTCTAGTTTTTCTGATCCAGATGGCTTCTTTGATGTGCCGGATTCTTCGGTTGAGTTCCTTGTCTACAATGTTCACTCCCTCCCAGTCTATGATGTGGTTTTCAGTTGTCGCATGGTCTGTAAGGGTGGATTTATTGATGGTAGACATCAATCTTTATTTCCCGCTCCTTGTGTATTTCTCTTTTTTCGTGTTGTCTACATCCTTTCTGTGTTCCTCCAGTCGTGTTTTTAGTAGTTTTTAGTAGTCTTCCTGTCTCCCCAATGTACTCAGCACCACATTTCTTGCATGGAATTTGGTACACCAGTTCACCCTGTTCTTCTAGCTCTACTTTGTCCTTGGGATGTACCAACAAGCGCCTGAGGGTGGTGTGGGGACGCATAGTTGTTGCTACTCCATATTTCTTCAGTACTCGGTGTACTCTCTCTGAGACCCCCTCTACGTATGGGATGACTACTTGGTTCCTCTAATTTCTGTCATTTGTTTTTTTCTTGTTCTTTTTCTTCTTACAGCTATCTGTCACCTTGTTCAAGGCCCAGGACGGATAGCCACATACTCTTAGAGCTTCTCTCAAGTGTTCCACCTCTTCCTTCTTGTCCCCCTCCTCTGAAGTTATCGTCTCACACCTGTGCATAAGGGTTCTGACCACTCCTAACTTCTGATGTTTGGGGTGGAGGGACGCAAAGTTCAAGTATTGGTCGGTGTGTGTCTTCTTCCTGTACACTGTAGACTTCACACTGCCATCTTCCTTTCTGGTGAACTTCGCATCCAGGCATGCTGTTATTCTCTTCATCTTCCCACGTGAAAATGATGCTCCCTGTGGGGTCTACAGTGTTCATGTGTTGTTGTAATTTCTTTGCCTTTCCCGTGTGTACCAGGCAAATTACATCGTCCACATATCGTTTCCAGTTTCTCGGTTGGCAATCTACCGGTGCTGTTGCTATTATTTTCTGCTCCAGGTCCTCCATTTACAAGTTGACAACAATGGGGGATACCGGACTGCCCTTGGCTACTCCAAACTTCTGCTGGTAAATTTCTCCTTCAAATTTGAAGTATGTCATCTCCAGGACAAATTTCAACAACTCGTGATGTCGTCTACGTTTAGGTTTGTTCTCTTCTTTAGTGTCTTGTCATTCTCTAGCCTTTTTCTGATGATTTCGCACGCTTCTTTGATCGGGGTCTTCGTGAACAGCGATACAACATCATATGACACAAATGATTCTCCTTCTTCTACTCTCAGCTTTGTCATCTCCTTCACCAGTTCTTGTGAGTTTTCTGTGTGGTGTTCTGTTTTTCCAACAAGTGGTTGTAGTATGTTGGCCAATTCCCTTGATACTCTGTATGCTATTGTCTATGTGTAGTCAACAATTGGTCTGAGTGGCACTCCCTCCTTATGGATTTTTGGTGATCCATACATCCGTGGTACTTTTTCTAGCGTGGGATACAAGTACCAATACTGATCTTTGGTGATCTTCCCCTCCTTCTCCAAGGAATTTACCATTCTGATGAGTTCTGCCTTATATTTCTTGGTCGGATCCTTCTTTAACTTCTCATACGTCGCTTCGTCATTTAACATTTCTTAAATTTTTTCTTGGTATTCTCTCGTTTCCATGATGACTGTGGCCTTTCCCTTGTCCGCAGGGAGTATGGTGATGGACTTCTCTTTCTGTAGCCCTTTTAAAGCTGTTCTCTCCTGTCTGGTTATATTTTGTTTTGGAACTTTTGTCAACTTCAGGACTCCCGTGATGTCTGCACGAAGTTTGTCTTTTTGTTCTTGTGGTAGGCTCCATGTCGCTTGTTCTGCCGCTACGACGAACTCCTCGGTCGGTATTTTCTCTGGCGTTACTGCGTAATTTAACCCCTTCGCTAATATCTTATTCTGGTTCCCGGACAGTTTGTATTTGGACAGGTTTATCAACCAACTTTTCAGCTGGGTTCCGGTGAGGTCAGCATCGTTTATTCTATCTCTCTTCGTTTCCAAGCGATGAATTTTTTGTTGATGACGCCATTTTGTTTTCTCGTGCGTACTCTCACTGACATGCGCGATGTGGCGCGTGACGTTTTGTTGTTCTTCCCTTGACAACGAAGTAAACAACTTCGTTTCTAGGGTGATTTTCTTCTCTTATGAACTGCCTCACGTGTACGATGACATCATCAAGCGTCATAGGTACTGATGAAATCAACGTGATACGTTGATGAAAGCCTCTACCAGGTAAACTAAACACACCTTGAATATGTAAAATGAAAGTTATTTGATTTGAAAATGAACTATCCTGAAGAATGTTCAGTAAAATTCATTTCAATGTTTCGGCTGCCGTTTGTTCCGTTCACCAGTTAGCTTCACAAGCGTCCAGTATGTGGCTGAGTCAGTATCTTCCCTCATCTACATTCATGATTGAAGTCGTCTTTCTGCTCCATATGGCCTCTTTAATCCATCTCACATTTCTGTTGCTTTTTCTGTCTATCATCTTTGCTCCCTCACAATCAATGATGCAAGTGTTTCTGTCTGCATCGTCTGTTATTGCAGACTATGCTCTGTCTTTGCTGACTCTCTTTTGTAAAAGAAGAAATCCGTGATTTATATATGTCAATATTATTTTTGTAACATATTTGCACTGCTAACAGTAATGCAACCATTAGATAATTTTGTTCCACTCATATATTGTCCTCTCTGAGAATGAGTACTTTCTCATGTCCAACCTACACTGCTCCTTAACTAATGCTTCTTTTTGTTCTCCGGTTCTACTGCCTTCTTTAAGTTTGAAGAACAATTTCTATGAATATTTTCATAACCATTCAATTTATATATGCGGCTTACCTTGGTAAAATAAGTGCTGCGGCCCTCCTAGCAGATTGTTTAAATGGGTCACCATCACCCACAATCCATAGCAATGTGTAGCGTTTGATCCAGTCTGATAGGACTGAGTGCAACGTAGTCCTGGAAATTTATTTCCACTGGTCATGGAATGTACTGGAATTTACTTTTAAGAAATGGTATGAACCGTGTATGATAACTGAGATGTGTGTCTCATCCGCTCCTTGTGTGTTCTGACAGAGGGGAGAGTGGGAGGACCAGCTGACAGAGCGGGTAAGTTCACAGGAATATTATTTAAGTGTTCTCTTATTACGAGTATTGTAGGAGGAGCCTATTGTAGATTAACGTTTAGATCGATTACATATAGCCACGGCCTCTGTTAGGTTGTTGGCGTCTCCTTGCAGTCTCTGTAGCTACTTCGAGGCCACCATCTGTCCAATGATTGATATTGTCAGTCCATCCCATATTTCTTTATCCTATATTTAGTTTAAGAATGCAGATATATTTGGAAAATGGTCAGATGTATGCAACATGTACACTTGAAGTTGAAAATGTACTGTGCTAAGGTTTGTGTACGATATTTGAAGTTGCACACCAATTAAAATGTGCCGGGGAATATGATATCTTGGGCTTCTTAAAAAGGGGCCTGTAACATCAGAGTTTAATACCTGTATAATTTGGTATACTCGTACACAAAGAAACAGGACCGATTTGGTTGTAAGATGATGTTGAACTTCACAGATTGAACGGAAGCTGTCGATCAGCGAGCGAGTGCCTTTGGTGCTCGAAGAGGAGGAGTATATAGAGGAGTCTTCCGAGGAGGAATCTGAGGAGGAGATTGATGAGTTCCCAGGTAAGACATCTGCATCCCAGGTTTTCAGTTTAGTAGACACAAGAAATGCTCGCATGTAAAATATCTGCTAGGGTTTAGCTACAGTACGGTACAGTACCCTGAGGCACCTATTTGAAATATGAATGCAGTACCTCAGAACAATTTAATTACATTAACAGGAATCCAGGTGCGATTACATTGTTTTCTGTGTCTTGTAAATTTGCTAGTAAATTAGCAACTCGTTCACGACCAACCGTCTTGTTAGAACTGTTAATGACTTGTGATGCTTATAATGAAAATTCACAGATTGTGTCCAAATAGGAACAAAAGTAAGAAATAAGAAATTTTTTATGAGAATGGTGTAGTTGTTTTCACTGTACTTTCTTATTAAGTTCTCTTTGATGTAAATGAAAATTATTTCTTATTTAATCAGTATTAAGGAACATGTAAAATATGTAACTTTGTCCTGTGCATTGTTAAAAAATTTTAAGTATTACTTTATTTTAATGTATTAATAAAAATAAATAGTAGCAAATGCATATACCATATTGTAGTATAGATGCCTTAGAGGTATAAAGCATTTAGGTGTCTGTGTCATAATAATAATGAAATCGAGGAAACCGTACTGGATAAAAACACAATAATTCTTTAAATATGTATATTCATGCCAGAGTCCCTGTTTTCTTCCCTTTCCCACAGAACTGACAGAGGAGCAAGAGGGTTTGGTGGACCGAGCCCTGGGCCCTTACTCTCCCAATGAGGTACTCTCTGATGGCTTCCGTCTTCAGATCACACGGGGAGACATGACCACGTTGACGGGCCTGAACTGGCTCAATGATGAGGTAATGACCACAATTGTGGGCAGATTACTGACAACAGTATAAACTACATGGTATATGCACAGGATACCCAAGACGTAAGATATAGAGTATATTTAGATAAAAAAAACTCTGATATCTTATCTGTGTGTGTAACGTTTTAAAACTTGTTTTTCATAGATCATCAACTTCTACATGAATCTGCTCATGGACCGGGGCAACAAGAGCTCCGATGAGGGTGGCACAGGGTTCAAAGTTCATGCCTTCAACACGTTCTTCTACCCCAAGATAATGAGCGCTGGCCACGCTGGTGTCCGAAGATGGACTCGCAAGATTGACGTTCTTGCTGTCGACTTCATCCTCGTTCCTGTTCACCTTGGCATGCACTGGTGTCTCGCGGTATGTTCTCCCCCATAAAACTTCTTTATTAGTCTGTTTCTCATTCATTCAATTGTATCCTCTTGTGAGGTAGAATGAACCGCATCATGGACTCGACTGCAGTGGTTCATGAGAGATGGAGTACACTACAGGTTGCACATTTACCCCCGTGTGAGATCTTTTAATTCCCCTGGCATATACTCACTATTTAGAAGAGACCAACGGCTTTTAGTGTATCTTTGGAATGACACAGGGAAAGTGGGGTGAATGAAATTGCCCAAGTTTAAAAACAGCATCAGGTGGATTCGAACTTCGGTCCCCTCAACTGACAGTCCAACGCTCTAAACACACGACCACCGCACCCCACACGTGTGTTACTAATAGCAGCAGGGATGAGAATGGATTTGTAAAATATTAGTTGCTAATTTGTGTTAACTTGAGTCAACACCTGAAATAGTGCTAAATAACAATAAATATTCCCATATTTTTGTTAAAATATTCCTTTGTTATTCCTGTTTTTACTTCTGAATTCCTATTTTTCCTATAAACTTTATACAAAAGGTGGATGTGCACACTGACTGTTTCTGTTTGAAGGTGGTTGACTTCAGCAAGAAAGAAATCAGATATTTCGACTCCATGGGAGGCAACAACAACGCTTGTCTAAACACTCTCAAGTAAGTGCAATACTCTCAGATCAGATACTACGACTCCATGGGAGGCAAAAACAACGCTTGAAATACTCTCACTCCAGTTCATTTGTAACAACAGTTTGTCCGATGATTTCTCCTAAACTGAAAAACACATTTGTACAAATGATCAAGCTTGTTATAGCGTATACTAGATTGGTTTGATTTTTCGTGAAATGATTCTGAAACAAGATGAGTGGAAAAATCAAATGAAGTAGAGACCTTTATAGTGGATAATAATTATTTGGAAAAGTATATTATGGCATTGGAATAATACCTTATGTAGTGCAATTAGGAATCTTTATTGTGTGATAACAGTAGGTGGTCTGTGTTGTTGTAGAGAGTACTTGATGGCAGAAAGTCTCGATAAAAAGAAAGAGCCTTATGATATGACGGGCTGGAAATTATTCAACGTCAAGGTAAGGCTGACAGCGCCAGACGCTGAAAGATTAAAAGTACAAAGTCTGAAAGATTAAAAGTACAAAGTCTGATTGCTTTATCGTAAAAATCATATTATATAGTGTAAACTATATCTATTCTGACAGCCTAGATATGTTTTAAAGAACCACAATTTTAATTTAATTTGACTGCTTTCCGTTTATGGAAGTCAACCTTACACAAATAACTGTCAACAATTTCCAGTTTATCGGGGTCAGGCCTTCACGTGATGGACATATCATTTACTCCCGTAGAACGACATTCCCACCAAATACAATGTAAACATGATATTTGGGGCGAAACATTCAAATGTAACAGATAATGGTCAAGTTATGTTAAATAAAATTCTGGTTAATCAAAATACTTTGCAACATGATTTTCATGTTAAAAACAATCGGGCATAAGGTGAAACGTTAGTGGAGAAATTATCTCACATATTTTTTTTAGAGAACTGAAACTTTCAGAGATTGTATGGTGTGTCAAAGAAAATGTAGGGAATTTTTTTTTCTGAAATTTTCATCGTGTTTTCCATTTCAAATTTCAAATGACATGAGCCCCACTTGGAAACTACTTGTCGTACAACTATAATGTTTTATCAATATTTGCTACAATTGTTTTTATTTTATTATCGGAAATGGAGGTGTCGGTCTACATTCATGGCTCATTTTTGTATGGGACACATACTGTGTGAAACTTTTAATTGCATTGACCTGTGGAAACCCATGAGTTTCATTGTCCTTCAAGCTGTGACTAACATTTATTTTCAGCCATGCTAATGCAAAGCTGCCTAAATACACTCAAATTCAGCTCCCTTTTGAGCTGTGAATGGAAAGTAAATAGTGTTGTTTTGGAAAAAAATACATCCAGGTACGACGCTAACTTCGCTAAGTGACACAACTGTTAATTTTGTGTCGTTCATCAATGTTTTGATATCGTCCCTAATGATGACTGCCTACAAATGAAATCGACTGGAGAGTGACGTGGGTTATGGTGTCGAGTGAGATCGACTGAAGCATGACCTGGGTTGTGTTGAGTGATATATCGACTGCAGCGTGACGTGGGTTGTGTAAAATGAGATCGACTGAAGCGTGATGTGGGTTGTGTCGAGCAGGGCTTGGGTCAATTCTTTTTAATCAATTCCAAATCCAATTCCTTTCAGTTCCTTTTAATCAATTCCAATTCCTTTTTCTTTCAATTCCTTTATTCCAATTCCTGCTGAAATCTTTCAGTTCCAATTCAATTCCAATTCAATTCTTTTTCTGAAATAATTCAATTGGTAGTTTTTTCAATGGTTTTTTCAACACATTTTAAAAATAGTTACATGAACATTATGACTGCATTTAGTCTATGAATACACAGACACCGTTTTTTCACATTGATGAGTGATTTCACATTTTATTACGAACAAGAATACAAGTAAACCCGAATGCACTCCAATTAATTTCCACATAAAATTGTTGAGCACAAATGAAAGTATTTAATACTCTCTCACAAGCATTAGCTCAAAGGGAAATACATAGACTTCACTTATACACCAAATTGTTCAAGTCCTTTAATCATTTGTCACACTAAGGTGAGAAAATAGACTTCCAGGACTGATTTCCATATTTCTAAAACTCAATCTTATTTGCACTGCCTTATTTACACTGGACTTCTAGCACATATCCAGCTACTTAATTGCAATTATTAACAGCCAGCTTCTATTTTCTGTCTTTTGATCCTGGTTTCTTGCCTCAGCAAGTCAACCCTACTAACTGGGCCTAGCTGCTAAAGCCTGCTATTGTTTCTTTGTTTATGTGAGCTGATAAGACATGTCTACTCTTTATGAACTGACGAAGGTGGTGTTCCGCCAGATCAAGAAGATGAGAATCAATTCCTTTTCGTTCAATTCCAATTCCTTTTGCTCAAAATCATTCAATTCCTTTTGCTCAAAATCATTCAATACCAATTCCGGAATTGAATCGAAAGGAATCGAATAATTCCAAATCCTTTTGGAATTGACCCCAGCCCTGGTGTCAAGTGAGATCGACTGAAGCATGATGTGGTTTGTGTCAAGTGAGATCGACTGAAGAGTAATGTGGGTTGTGTCGAGTGAGATCAACTGAAGCATAATGTGGGTTGTTGTAGGACATTCCGCAGCAGATGAATGGCTCGGACTGTGGCATGTTCTCATGTAAATACGCCGAGTATACAACACGCAACGCACCCATTAACTTCACGCAGGTTGGCAATATTTTACATAATTCTATGCAATCTCCACAGTTAGAGCTTTCACAAAAACCATGCATATAAATATTTTTATAATCCACGCTTAATAGCCAACTAGCAGAAGGTGGCTGGATAGACCGCCTTTTTAGTAGCTTTGTTAAATATAACAATAGCAAATCTTAAGGCTTTCAGTATAAGCTGTTGCCATACAATATAAACAGAGATCTGAAGAAATAGTCAGTGACTTGCATAATATATTGATAAGCTTGCTAGTGATTAAAATACAGAAGTATGTTAGGACTTATCTGAAAGTTGGGGGCATGACTTATATAGGTGTGGCTGCAATTACAGTATTTACGGTAAATTCTTTCAGGAACACATGCCATACTTCCGTCGACGGATGGTTTACGAGATCCTCACAAAGAAGTTGATGTGACCTTTGACACGGGTTGCTGGTCACCGTGGATACTAGTCAACAGAATGACCTGGTTTGTCCGCTATTATTACGTCGGTGATATTCACTGGCTGCGGACACAAAATCAGATGGTGCATTCTGGTGATGGCATACATGAAGTGGGCACCATAGGGAATCATGGCAGCATGCATGGAGTGAATACCATAGTTATTTTTAGACAAATACAACAGAGCGTACCTTACTTATCGAGGAGATATTGATGGCAGCATACATGGAGTCAAATGTGTTAGATGGCAGAATGTGTTAGTTAGTTAGTGAAAGTTGTATAATATGTTATGCCCGAATGTTCTGTTTCTGTGTGTGTTTGGAGTAGACGGAATGACACAGGCAGCCAGGGATTAATTATTGTGTTTTAGGGAAGATTACTTTCTGAATTTTGGTTTGTGTGGACTTAATCGAAGGTTGAGATGAGGAATAGGAGCTAGTTTCACAAAGCGTTCGTACTGTAAGAACCTTCGTACAAAGGTTCTCAATTCATGAAATCTCATAATTTTTGCTACGTACAATTGCTGTGTCTTGAGTCCCTGTCAGTGTCCACATTTTCTAAAACCAGAGACTGTATATAGTAGTTTGTTAACAGACACATTTTTCCAGTCTGTTGCATCTGGAAATGTGACCTTATCTACAATAATTGATGATATTTTCATTATGAATGATTGCAAGAATTACACCACCATAAAATTAGTTTGTAAATGGAGAAAACAGTTTGTGACTTTTGGGCAGTTTGTACGTTTATGTTATAATGAAGAAAACGAAGCAGATGTGTTTAAACAAGAGGTTTTTCCAACCTTGTGTGTTAAACAGGCAACTTTAAAGTATACACAAACTGTGAAGCAAGCAGCAGGCTGTAGGATTGTAGATAAGAGCCTGTATTGCATTATTCATTATAACGTGTACATTTGTTTTTTGTAGAATTATATGTCAGAGTTTTGTTCAAAGTTGTAATATGTAATAAATAGGCATTTGATATTTAAGTCTTTTCAACAATTGAAATTGTTTTCTTGGAACACTGTACAAAAGTATAGTTTCAGTAATAAAATGAATTGGTTATATTATTGTTTCTCTGTCAGGTTGAACTAGTTGCAGCCAGGTTAGTAAATATTAGTCAGTTAGCTAGACATTAGTTTGTACCCTACCTGTGTTGCAGGTTAAACTATTGAATCCACTCGTACATTGACACGTAAACTCGTTCCGTCATTCATGCATGGATTGCTGGCACATTCCTCATTATCTATCCTGACAGACATAAAACATTTCTTATAGTGATTCTTATAAGAAACTGGTCCAGTGTTATTAAAAAAAGAACAAAGTCCTTAATTATAGTTATATAGTGAACTAGGTAGAACCACAAAAAAAAGGACTTAGGAGTAACATTCAGTACAAACAAAGTTTACATGATCTAGCGATATTGGTTAAATGGTAAAAAAAATGGCAATTGTTATTACATTAATGTAAATGGATATACATAGGACATGGAAACATGGATGAAGAATATAAAATGGGGATGCTGTACTAGGCCACAAAAAAAGGACCTAGGAGTAACATTAGTGCCGATAGTTTCAGAGCTGCTTCAAAAGGTAATCAAATTCAAGCGCTAATTAGGAGAACTATCACATACAAGAAGAAACAGCTAATTGTAGCCCTGTACAAAGCAATATTTTGGGCGAATTTGGAATATTGTATACAAGACTATATCATAAGAAGGACATAGACAAGCTAGAAAGAAAACAAAAAGCAACTATAATTAATTGAGACGTTAGTTATGAAAGCTGCTTACTAGAATGTGGTTTGACAAAGTACTGGAGACTAAGAGATGACCAAACTGGATGTTTTTCAAAATATTTAATGGTTATGAAGGTAGTGATAGGAACATGTTCTTCAAACTTAAGGAAGGCAGTAGAACTAATGGACAAAGCAGCATTAGTTAAGGAACAATGTAGGTTGGACAAGAGAAAGTACTCATTCTCACTGAGGGTGATAAATGAATAGAACAAACTGTCCAATGATTGTGTTGATGCTAGTAGTGTGAATAAGTATAAGAATAAAATTGACAGATATCTGATAAGGGTGGGCTATATATGTATGTTAACAAGGTTAAGTACCAGAAGAGTGGCAGACAATGCTAACTGTTCCAATGGAAGGGAGATGTGCAAGACCCTGGAAAATACAGAGGCATCACACTTCTAAGTCACATCATCAAGCTGAGAATGAGGTTCCTGGATGGGAGGATCCGAAAGAAAGTAGAGCAAGAATTAGGTGAAGGACAGCAGGGATTCAGAAAGGGCAGAGGGACGACTGATGGGATGTTTGCATTAAGGCAGCTTGTAGAGAAGATGTTGGAGATGCAAGGAAGAATGACAGTGGGATTTGTGGAGCTGGAGAAGGCTTATGATACAGTCACAAGAGAGATGGTGACGGCAACAGTGAGATGGATGGGAGTGCCAGAAGCAGAAGCCAGGATGGTGGAAGCAATGTATGAGAGAACAAAAAGAAGAGTTATGGTTGTATTTGGATTTTCGGAAGAGTTTTCAGTTAACATCGGTTAAAGGCAAGGAAGTGAGTTTAGCCCTTTACTGTTTATCATGGTGATGACACTAATCAGCAGGAAGATCAGCACGAAGGATGTTGTCAGGAAGGTGATGTATTCAGACGATCTGGCCATGATAGCAGACAGCAAACAAGAACTACAGGAAGTGTTGGAAGAATGGAAGGGATGTTCAAGAAGCATGGACTGAGAATGAGCCGGGAAAAGACAGAAGTGATGTGGGTTGGACACCAGAGAGGACGTGAACATTAGTTTGGATGGTAAGGAGATCAACCAAGTGTATGGCTTTGTGTACCTTGGAGGAATGGTTTATGAGGGTGGGCATTCAGAGGTAGAAGTGCGATGTCGGATACAACAGGGGGCGAATGCTTGGGGAAAGATAGAGGGAGTCATGTTGGACAGAAAATTTTTGAATAAGCTGAAAAGGAAAGTCCTGAGAGCTTGTGTTACACCAGCATGCCTGTATGGTCTGGCGACAGTAGCGTTGACAGAACAACAACAGCAGCTGCAAATTTGTGAGAACCACTGGGTTCGTCGAATAACAAGAACAAAGAGGGTTGAAAAAAGAAGGATGAACGACCTGAGGAAAGAAGATGGGATGCAACAGGACAGTTGAACAGGAAGTTTGGTGAGAAGCAAGGTGAGATGGGCAGGCCACATGGTAGGGATAGATGCAGACAAACTAGCAAAGAGAGCAGAGGTGGAAAAACATCAAGGACACAAGAAAAGGCAAAGCCAATAGCTAAGATGGTAGGATTGTGTGAGGAGGGATATGAGAAGATCGTGCGAGGATGAAAGGTGGAGAGGGGCGGCCGATAGAAAAAAGATTGGAAAGAAACAACCAAAAGAGTGGCTCGACAATATTTTACCTGACCCTAACTCATGTACAGCAGGGAACAAAGAGGAAAAGCACTGTTGGTTTGGTAAAAAAAAAGTTATGTTTAATAAATCCAAGAATGTGATCAACATTTTCATAAACAATATATAAATTGCTTATGAGAAAAAACATTTCAATACAAAGTTTGCAAAATGTTAGCTCCCCTCTACAGACATGGTGTTGTGTGCCTATGGTGCACCATTTAGACACAGGTGCTTATGACAGTGACAGGATTCTCCTCAGAGACTTTTTCTCCTGACACACCTATCTCACTAACTGACCTATCTCACGCGTGACGAGGCCGCCATTATTGCTGACCATTAGGGTTTATGTTACTTTCAATATAAATTAATTGATGTGGTTTTCGTTAAATTGACTGTGAAAATTCTAATTGGTTTTGAACGTAAATCAAGTTACTAATTCACGTTCGGCCTGCCATGATTTGTTATATGCGTACAATAATTATGGTATACTGTATATTATTCAGTGTTATGTAGTTTCTTGGAATACTCATTAAGAACTGCGACTGATGACAGAGAAGGACTAACCCTAACCAGACGCAGAAGCTCCAGACATCTTGTCTCGCATCTCTCT
>OY759261.1:64014916-64162416 GCA_963662155.1 Lamellibrachia columna
GTGGAGGGAGTGAGGGAGGGAGGGAGGAAAGGCGGGAGGGAGGGAGGGAGAAGGTAGGGAGGGGGATGGAGGGGAGGGAGAGGGAAATGGAGAGGGAGAGGTAGAGACTACGACATAGTGGTTCTGTAATTCCAACACGCCGCCAACCCTGTCTATCATGACGACGTCGGCGCTTCGAAAATAGGCGGCTTCGACAACGGCGACAAGGTGGTCGTATGTTTGATGCGAGAGTTCATCGACGAGAGCGAACTACATGGCGACGGCGCTCGGTAGCACCAAACCGATGCCCAAGTACATATTTGTCTTGTTCAACGTCATCCAATCTTCATCCATTCTCCGACGTCTACAGCAACAGCTCTTGAAAGACTCTACCTCCATCCAGGTCACTTGAAGCACTGATGCACGACTCCGACGTCTCTTTGATGCGATACCATTGCTGGTTTCGCTCCAGGACACACGTTAGATGATGTAAACAGTATAACAAACAATCAATCATCTTTGATATAGCATTCAACGCTCCCCAACACGTACAACGCGTGCTACACAAGTGATGACTTCGTACCAGGATACACGTGTGTAACAAACAGTGATACGCAGACACGCTCCCCGCCGACGTTTAATAATATCCAAATGACGTGACCTGAGCTCGTACGCTCATTGACCTATACAGGCCTATGTTGGAACATTTGTTTTTGCGCGGTTTATTATTTTGCTCTTCGTACTAATATTAGCAGTAAGATGTACGCACGAGGAAGCTACAGTGTGGTGTGAACCATTGCCATATTAAATATTGCTAAACACGTGTACTTGTCTGCACTAACAAACACACGCTCTGTCTCCCTCCCGCGATGCCTCCTTTCCATCGCTCGCTTCTTCTCTGCCCCTCCCCCCTTCCCGCGTCTCCTTCTCTCCCATCGAATGGGGCGTGGTAGCGTTCCGGATAGAACGTCAGGCTCTCAGTCGTGAAAACCCTAGTTTTAACCCTCTTGCTGCCGTTTCGAAGCTTTGGCAATTTGTTTCACCAAGCGTTACCACAACTCATTTATTTGTATCAATGAATAGTTGGCTATATGGGCGGTGAATATATGTACGAATGGTCTTCATGCAATAAATGTAGCATGGCTGAGTGCTTCCCAGAGAAGTCGAGATGGGGTTGGAATGAACAGGTGTGCTAGGGGGTGAAGTGTAAAACACTTTGAACAGAACAAATGACTGGATACAACGAACATACTTTTCCTGCCTATCTGCCTGCCACCCTCCCTGTCTGCTTCCATCCCCGCCTACATCCCTCATGCGTGCGTGTGAATCATATGTAAGGAGCGGTTCTATTCTGTCCACATTGAAGTCAAACGTACATTTACTGCAGAACACTGAATGCACACCAACTGATGTGTACTGTTGGTTTTTGTGTGTAAATGTTTTGAGAAAATTGCTTTAAACAGAATGATTACGTATTGTCGACATAAAATATGCATGTGTCGTTACAATTAGGATACCAGAATAATTGCTTCCCAGAGAAGTTGAGGTGGATTTTGAACGAATATTTCTGCCATGGGTTGAAATGTAAAACGCTTTGAGCAATCCCAAGGACTGGATACCACGAAAGCATTGTTCTCGTCTGTCTGCTTCCATCCCCGCCTCCCTCCCCCCTCATCCATGCGTGTGTGCGTGCTTGGGAGTCCAGTGAAAGGGGCTGTCCTTTTCTGCCCACATTGAAGTCACATTTACAGCAGAACACGGAACGCACACTAACTGATGCGTACTATTATTTTTGGGTGTAAACGTGTTGAGAAAATTGCTGTAAACAGAACGATTACGTATCCTCAATAGAACAACATGCATGTGTCGATACAATTAGGATAATTGCGATAAAGAAATTGCGCTTCTAAGTGAGGATTACAACGTCATTCACGGCGTTGACACGTGTCAAGGCTTGGTGCTGCTAAAGATTATCTGATGCAAACAGGACAACGCCGTCCGAGCGCATGGACAATGCCTGTCGTGGTTCGTTGATTACCTCCGCCAGCACAGACAAAATACTAAAAGTGTTAATTCCTGTCCACCAGTCAGCATGCAGTGAATTCTTGCATTTAGCGTGTCGTATATAACAATCCATGCGAAGTTGGTGCTCCTGTTAATAAAACGACAAATATCATACTGTGAAGGGCCTATCATGACTGAAGAACGACCAATTGAAGAAATATGGAGGCGTGTGCAAGACAGCATTTCGAGTGCTATATCCGTGTTGACTTGCATTATATCTGTTTCAACATACGTTGTATGTCCATAGCACACATTGCGTGCTTCCTGTGGTGTTGTCTGTAAAAAGCTGATATCAGCTAAATAGGTAGAAGTGCATTGCGTTGACAGCCAGTCTGACGAAATGGGTGAACAAAGAAATGCTTCGAGACAGCTACTATGAAAACAAAAGGTGCATTATAAACAACGAATTTGTGACCTAACAGAATGCGGGTGGTTTATGTATAAACGTCATTTGGTTTTGTAGATAAATAATATCTATACTACGGAGTACACATATTTGATATGGTGTTAATTTTGATACATATTTCGAGGATGGCTCTATGAACCTTTCTGCTGGCATTCTACATACGATTGTACATTTCATATGGAGTTGTGATTAACAGATTAATTGTTAGTGACAACTAACTTTTTCTGCTTCTGATGCAACTCGTGACTGTATATTAGCTGCATGAAAATGTGGCTAGTATGTAGCTGGCAGGGAGACGAGACACTTTCTAAGCGTTTTGACTGACTGTTGGCTAACGTAACTGTTATGTGCATTTGTTCCACAAAGTAACGGCAGTGGGAACAGCTAGATGCATAGATAATAAACAGACATACCAGTTAGCACAATTGTTCGATGATATTATTGGCAATATAATAAACCTTTTCCACTTGGAGTGTGTTGTATTCCTACGGCAGGGTTATGTAGGTTTATTGATAACAGATACACGGCCGACGTTGTAGTAGACGCCATCTTAGAGTGATCACTTCCGGCGCATGCGCATAATTTCCACCGATAAATCTGCATAAATGAATAACAATAACATAGACTAGTAATATTATTTATGCATGTTATACACTTTGCTCCATTACAACATGAACTATGCCATATAAGAAACATTATAATTAACTAAATTGTTTAATTAGTAGATGTTATGTCAGATAAATGTAAAATGAACGTTTCAAGAGTTCACACCACAAATTCAGCTAAACAGGGTGTACATACTATATAAACGGGTAGACGTGTTGTCATAAGAGGTTGCTAGCTCAACACATAGGGATTGTCAGTAGTTTGGGTGGAGAACTACAAAGGTCTGGGGGCCGACAAATCTCTCCCCTGGGAGCTGCTCGATAAGCAACCATAAGAGACTCGGTGACTGTGGATTGGTCTCTCCACCGACCGACAGGAGGTGCAACCAAATAGCCAGAGCCGGCGACTTGAAATATAGTCACATTGGCAGATAATGGCTAAGCGTCACTCACGTCATTGGTCTCTTATTTTTTAAATAAAAGAACATCGATCATTACATATTCAGATTCAGGTTATTATTCTCGATTCGCATTAGTTGATCAATCGGCATCAGTTTTATTGTCGTCGTAGCAACCGTCTGTCAATCCGTAATAAATTACATGTAAATTATAATGTTGATGTCCTTCCTTGCATTTTAGTAACTCCAGTACACATGCAAATTTGTTTTCTTTGAAGAACAGCCAGGTCACACTGTTAAGCTAATGTTTTCCACACGTTTTGATTTTACTGTGCTTCTCTACATGCAATCTAAAGTCTGACACACGAGGAAACGTCTTGCAACATATTCAAATAGACATGCAACATTTACCCTACCAATAATAACAAACTCGGATTTACTTGCATTTAACTTTAATGTGGTCTCTGTCATCCAATGAAAGATTTTGTGGAGACAATCCCTGAGGTAATTTTTGAAGTGATTTGTATCTCGTGTAGCCAAAATAGCATAGGTCTGTGATTTATTAGCATACACTTGGTGATCCAAGTTGTAACTGAGCCAAGTAGAGTAGCGTAGAGAGTGAAACACCCTGAGGAACACTGCGTGAAGTAGGGAGCGATGCTGAGAAAAATTTCGATATCTTCATTCTTTTGTATTTATCAGTTAAATATGATGAGATCCAGCTCTGTGCCAGTTAGGCCACACCACATTGACATTGACATGCAAGTTGTCCTTTGACCAATGGTATCAAATGTGGCAGATAGCCTCAGCAATAAAATGGTCTCTTTCTATACACTGCTTGGACCCACTACCCAGTGTCTGGATCCGCCCAAGTCTGCATGTTTCACTGAATGGTATCAATTCAGTCAACACTTTATCATTTGCTGTGTCACCAGTACTGTCTGCACTGATAGTCCTTAAACACTTCCAGGAGGAACCATGTGGCAATGTCTTCATTTTGTTGGAACCCCGACTGCACAAACAAACAAACATAAGTTATAACTTTGACATTATTTAAAGTTAACGAAGATAATAATCAATACATTTGTATGTGGGCGTTTTCACGTACAGGGTACACTTTTACCAAAATTCACTTTTCCTCATAGTTTTGAAACAATTAATTGTGTAATATTAACTCAGTCTAATTACCATACAATTTTTGAGGCTCAGCGGGATTTAGAGACCTTTACATGAACCGCCAATAATCTGTATATCTGGACAGAGGTCTTTAAAAACAAAGGCGCTAAATTACGAATAGATGGAACGTGATATGTCTTTGTCATGGTTTCATCAATTATAGCAAAACCGAATTCATTAATTTTCCCCTAAAATTAGCCACGGAAACTCCCGCGCATGATCACAGAACAGAATAAACTAATAAAACCTAATTATTTATTCCTTGCTCACTTACCATATACCTCTGGGAACATCTCAGCTGATGGATGCACAAAAACCAACTCATTTCTTCGTGGTGATGTCCTACTCACGAGAGATGGAGTCCACGGCTGAACCATTGTGTCTGGAGTGATATACACAGAAGTTGTTATTTCATCCGCCCTAAGGCCAATAAATGATTGGGGCAGATTATCTACAGTTTCTGTTAATGCAGGCCATGTGAATATGTTAAAAAACAAAATTTACAAATATCTTGTTACACATAGATGTAAGAAGGAGGTGTCTAGTTAAATGCTTCCTTTTTTGTCTGAATCAACCAATGGTTGCATTTCAAAAATATATAATTCTAACTCGACCAAACATTACATCTATATTGCAGATAGCTATATTACGTAAGAACAATATCAACATGTAAATGAGCAACACATATGTTGAATCATGGTGGAACGATAGGATGAACTTTCGAAGCAGTATGCCGACGACCATGGGAGGATGAACATTTGTAGCAAGAAGCATACCCCAAAAAGCCATATTGGTGCACCCTGGGGCAAGACAGCCACCCATATACCTGGGGCATTTCGCCCTGATCGCCCTGACAGTTCATGGTAAAGTCAGTTTAGGTTGCCTAACCATGCATAACATACGGAGTTATGTACCATATTGGTTCGTCCATACAAATATGGTCGAAACATTGCCTGAATAATAATACATACATACACACATGCTACCAATATTATCTAGACAATATCTTATCATTAACTCCACGGACAATATTCCAGAAATACTGTTTGTGAGACAATATCTCTTCAGAAGTATATCCTGGATATTATTCTGCTACTGCATTACACACAGAATGTCTGCAAATTGTCCACTTTCCGAGGTTGATTTCAGCTGTGTTTGCATATGAAAGCCTATAATTGAATTACGGTTAGTTGATAGTAAGTTATTATCACATCAGTAAAAAATGCAATTTGCTGGCCCAGTAACTTGATTAAATAAACATGTTAAGGTGACTCCTCGAATGTGAATTTGATTTCTTTTCCTAGATAAAAGCATTCCTCTTCACATAACGAGCGGGTCCTGTCTCAGAAAAAAGGGGTTCCCAGTTTTCCAATAAACCGGCAGGAACAACAACTATAGTTATCCACATTTCGACACGGACAGCACTTTCTAGCGCAGCACAGTGGAAGGTAAAGGCAAAATTAAATTTGTTTAATATGTAACCTAATATATTCTAATTAACTGAAATATCTAATTCTTGTAATTCTAGATCCTGTCAATGTGACTTACCAAAGTTGTTACTGTGGATATACTGAAGGTGTGGTTCCACCCTCTCTACGGAGATAACCTTGAATGATGCCAAGGCCATTGAGCCGGTCTGTGTGCTGATCATGGCAAGGAATCAGGTCACGTTCCATGTATGTACATGGTTGTACTCAGAGCACACTGCAAACACAGCAGTGAGCTACGGTGATTAACTTTCCATTACTCAAGCACTTGTTACTGATAAGCCGCATCGTATCAAAAGAAAGCGGATATAATTATAATCAATGTTTCAATTTGGATTACTTTGAAAAAAAACCAAGCTTTTACTTGTATATTTTATATAACTGTGGATGTCTGAGTATATGTGATTAATGGCCCACTGAAAATCATGCCATAAAAGTGACATGATCACCATCATGAAACAAAGCTTTTCCAGGTATATTTGAATATTTTCCCAAGAAATATACCTGGGAATTGGACCTACCAGAGACGAGAATCTTCGCTGACAACATCACCTTGGTGATGGGACTGGTGTGTACGGTGAACGTCTGGAAGAGCTGTGGGCCCTGTCCCACTGACTCTTGGTGCTGCACAGCTCCCGAAATTGTCCAGTAGGCTATCTCAATTCATTTCCCACTCAGGGCTGAAAACAGTAAAACAATGTACAATGCCTAAACTGCCCTGCTTCACAGAAGCAACTTGCACATTAGCATAACAAATATAATCAACACATCTAAATGAGACATCTTAAGTGTAGTTTCTATGAATTAGTCAGTATTTATAACTTTTAGTTTAAACATTCCAGTCAAATGTAGCAAGCAGGGAGACTGTTTTGGGGGTGATATAGACACTGAGGGGTGTGATACTGTCCCCACTGTGGTCTCTGTCCTTCATACGCAGCGGGAACCTCTGCATGTGTGTAAGTAGGACGTAGAAACAATAACACTCAATCAGCTTTAGTTTTCAATGTCTGCATACACATATTCTGTTTACTCTATCTAACCTATAAAGAAGTGTATGTTGGTCTGTCTGTAGTGAATACATGTATGAGGAAAGGTAAAGTACCAGACGAGTAGCGAACAGGGCTAATTGTCCCAATATTGTAAAAGAAGGGCGATGCGCAAGACCTGGGAAATACAGAGGCATCGCATTTCTAAGTCCACAAAGTGCCACATCAAAGATTACTACTTAAATTAAAAGCCCATGGTATCGGGGATAGCATAACTGACTGGATAGAACAATGGCTGACTGACAGAAGACAACGAGTTGTAGTAGATGGAGAAGTTTCAACTTGGAAATCGGTTTTGAGTGGGGTACCTCAAGGATCAGTATTAGGACCTATATTATTCTTAATATATATCAATGACTTGGACGACAGTATAACAAGTAACGTACTGAAATTTGCGGATGACACATAACTGTTTAGAAAAGTTAATACTGATGGTGATAAACAACATTTACAAAACGATCTAGACAGATTAGTGAAATGGTCTGAGAAATGGCAGATGTTGTTAAATTTTGGGAAATGTAAATGCCTACATACAGGACATGGGAACTTGAATGTAAACTATAAAATGGGAGATACTGTTCTGGGTACTACTGTAAAAGAAAAGGACTTAGGAGTTACAATAAGCGCTGATATGAAAGTTTCAGAGCAGTGTGGTATTGCAGCTTCAAAGGGTAATAAAATTCTTGGATTGATTAGAAGAAACAACATACAAGGGAAAAAAGTTAATTATACCTCTTTATAAAGCAATAGTTAGACCTCATTTAGAATACTGTATACAAGCATGGAGACCATATCGTAAGAAGGATATAGATACGCTTGAACGCATACAAAGGAGAGCAACTAAAATGATTCCAGAACTGAGAGACCTTAGTTATGAAGAACGCCTGAAAGAATGTGGTTTAACAACTCTAGAGACAAGGAGGTTAAGAGGAGATCAGATTGAAGTTTTTAAGGTATTGAATGGGTATGAAAATATTGATAGAAATATGTTTTTCTCACTCAAGAAGGATAGCAGAACTAGAGGACATGAGGTAAAATTAGTAAAGGATCAATGTAGATTGGACATCAGGAAGCACTCGTTCTCACAGAGGACAATAAATGAATGGAACAAATTGTCTACAGATTGTGTAACTGCTAGCAGCGTGAATATGTTTAAAAACAAGGTAGACACATATCTCAGGAGGGCGGGTTATAAGTAGATGAACATTGTTGGACTCTCGATAAGCCAATGGCTTCCTTGTCCACTTGCCATCTGGGCCTTTGGCTTGGATGGCAACTCTTGTTAAATCTTGTTAAGTCACGTCATGAAGCTGCTAGAGAGGAACCTGGATGGGAGGATCAGAAAGTGAGTAGAGCAAGAATTCGGGGAAGAACAACAGGGATTCAGAAAGGGAAAAGGAACGACTGATGGGATGTTTGCATTAAGACAGCTGGTAGAGAAGTGGTTGGAGATGCAAGGGAGAATGGCAGTGGGATTTGTGGACCTTCTCAGGAAGATGGTGTATGCAGACAATTTGGCCAAAATAATAGAGACCAAACAAGAACTACAGGAAGTGTTGGAGGAATGGAAGGGGGCGTTCAAGAAGCACGGACGTGGGTTGGACACCAGAGAGAGGAGCTGACCAACAGTTTGGACGGTAAGGAGATCAAGCAAGTGGCTTTGTGTACCTTGGATGAAAGGTTACAGAGGATGGGCATTCAGAGGTTGAAGTGAGACGTCGTATACAAGTGGGAGCGAATGCTTGGAGAAACGTAAACGGAATCATGTTGGAGAGAAACGTTTTGAAAATGCTGAAAGGGAAAGTCCTGGGTGTGCGTGTTGCACCGGCATGCCTCTATGGTCTGGAGACAGTGGCGTTGACATAACAACAACAATTGCAGCTGCAAGTTTGTGAGAACAACTTGGTTCGTCGAATAAAAAGAACAAAGAGGTTGGACAAAAGAAGCATGAATGTTTCACCTGACCCTCACCCCCATACAGCGGTGAACAAGAAGGAAGAGCACCATTAGCTTGGTAAATAGTTATATTTAATAAATTCAATGATGTGGTCAAAATTTTCATAAATAGTGTATAAAATGCTTATGAGAAACAACATTTCAATACAAAGTTTGCCAACTTTTAGCATTCCTCTACAAACATGGTATTGTGTGACTATGGTGCAGCATTTAGACACCTGGTGCCCATGACAGTGACAGGATTCTCCTCAAAGCCCTTTTTTCCTGACAGACCTATCTCACTGACTGACCTATCTCACGCGTGACGAGGCCGCCATCATTGCTGATCATGACGTTCCACAACTGGATGATGGAAAGGAAGGCGGCAGCCACCATTATGTTACAGTTCTCCTGGACAGCGTTGAGCACCTTGGCATTGACCTATCACCTCCGTCAGACACCACAAGAGATGCCAGGGTGCAGAGTTCTCCATAATGTATCTTTGGTATTCTGCTGTGGAAAATTACAGAATCAACCAATTATATGTATCTTCGTTTGAGCGATATCCATTTTACCAGATTGTTGTACTCATATATAAATGATGTACTCTTCTTGACTACAGCACGCATATCAAAATAAATATAACCCTTGACAAGAAGGATGCACAGGGAAAGGATAAATAATAACATCATAAAAAATCAAGCAAGTTACCAAAACAAAAGCCATTACCATTCAGCGCCAATACTGATTTATTAGAACTTCAAAATTGTACCACAGACATCAGTGTTAATAAATTCGTCAAAAGCAGAAAGGCGTATTTCACACTTATAAGACAATATTCCGAAAAACAAAATAGTCAGAGAAGCATGCCTTACGAAGCACAAAGTCAACAATACCTTTCGGGTCATTCTGCTGCGTTGAATAGAACGTTAACTGATGTGGCCGTCGGTCGCATGATCTCACCGCCAGCTGAATACGTTCAACCGCAGTGATGTCGAGGTTGTTGTCGGCTGGACGATAGTACGCCATGTGTGAATAGATCGTGGAGACGGCGACGTTTCGTGACGACGGCCGAGGCGGATGCTCTGATGTCGTACACGGGGAAGACAGTTGAACGGTCGGCTGGACGTACAGTTCGCCAGCTGTCAATATGTCGTGGAGACGACTAACGTGTCGTGACGACGGCTAACGTGTCGTGACGACAACAGTCGGCTGAATGCTCTGTAAGTCGGCCGTCTACATGACGTGGAGACGACGAACGTGTCGTGTAGATGGCTCATGCGGGACGCAGTGTTGTCGTAAATGGAGAGATAGCTGAACAGTCGCAAGCAGTCAGTAGGCAACAGAAAACGAGATGCGGCCGATGCAGACGGTCAACGCATACAGTCAAACAATGCGCAGTAATTACTTGCGTGGCATTGTGTTGTCTGGGTTTTCACTCGCCGTTGTCAATGCGAGCAAAGCTGTTTTCATACCGGGCCTTGTCGTTTGAACTCTAATGCCGCATTTGTGTGCTCTGGTCCTCCCTTGAATACCCTTTACTTCGCATCTTACACCCATCACTTGGTAACTTTCCCACCACATCACAAGGTCGGTGTCAGAAAAAATACAAATTAATAAACATCTACGGATGGTCCCATTACGTTGATACCCCTTTTAATATAATGTACCATGCCAAAAGCGAAAACATAATGGGTACAATTATTGCATAACCTGTTCATGCCCCACGCCTAACAATAAACTTCCAATGTGGGCTCCTACACAACACTTGGATACAATTATTGCATAACTTGTTTATGCCATCCGACTATATACACTCGTAACATTTACCTCACCATATCCAGGAAAATAATTCATATAATAGCAATTCGCAGAAATACGATATTATGACACCTACCTGTGCAAACACACAAAGTAGGGATAGGCAACAGCGATCCGACTGAAGTGACCCTTGATACTGTTTACTCTCGGTCCACCAAAATTGTTTCTGGCTGCAGCAGCACCTGTAAGAAGACCTCAAGTAAAGGTACGTTATTATACAGCATGCTATCCAGTCCTTGGGATTGCTCAACATGCTTACCAGTTCACCCCCTGGTACACCTGTTCATCTCAACACCATCTCAACTTCTCAGGGAAGCATTCAGCCACGTTGCAATTATTTTGCGAAGATTATTCGTCCACATTTCCACCACTGTCTCTAGCTGTGTACTCATTTATAGCTGAGTGAACTGTGGTAATGTGGGGGAAAAATTGCCAAAGCTTTGATACGGCAGCAAGAGGGTTTGAACCCGGGTTGCTTCAGCTGACGAAAATAAGCAGACTTTCTCACCGAGTCAGTTGACAATCATCTAGCCGGACGCATTGTGAGGCACACATCAAACATAGCAGTATAAACCACAGACAACTGTCACTGCCACTGTTGTTATTGTCATTTGGGCATTGCCACTGTCATCATTGTCACATCTATCAATACTACTGCTGCTGTTTACTCCCCCAAATGAGCTGCCATGCGAACCCACACCTACAGTGCAAACACAACACAAGGGAGTCATTTGACTGCATTGTTTAATTTGTTTCAATGAACAGGTAATCTCTGAAGCCATAATCCTACAGACCAGTTGGTATTTTCATGTTGTATAAACAACAGCTCAGGCATTGAACATTTGACATACAGAGCACTTTTTAAGGAGCACGGTGTGAAAGTGGATTCACAGGTCAGACAACGATTTCATAATCTGCTGAAGGTACTGCTCACTTCAGAGATTTTTTTTTTAATGGTATGTGAAAGTAAATCTAACAACAATAATTATTCAAAGAATTACGCATGCATTTGATCGTACATTTGATTGTGCATTTGATAAATCAAATGTTTGTGGGTCGCATGAAAATGCTGGAACGCTGGAACAACTGACTCCTTATGTCATGTCAATGTGGAGGGAGTGAGGGAGGGAGGGAGGAAAGGCGGAAGGGAGGGAGGGAGGGAGGGAGATGAAACAAATTTGGACTCCATGGCTTTCTTGTCCACTTGCTACCTGCAACTTGTAGTTTTGGATGACAATCTTGTTAGATCTTGTCTGCAGCAGCCCCGCCTAAGAAACCACCTCACCTCCTGCAGATGATAAGGATCAAACATGTCTAATGCAAGATGGCTTCTTTAGTCAACATGTGCTAATATCAACAAGGGGAGAGTGTGTCCTCCTACTCTGTAACAGGTAAACCACAAGAGTTGCAAAGTACACAAAGATTGCATGGCATGGATTTAATTCAACGTAGCAAAATATTTCATTTACATATATATATATATATATATATATATATATGCAGATACACCTGGAATATCACAGACAACTATGTAAGTGTTGTAATGCCTAGGCAGTGACAGGTATCGGGTACATCCGTAAGACTGGTATCAGGTACACCCCTTAAAACTGGCATCAGAAACCCATAAGACCCTCAAATGAACCCATTTAATGCTCTACGACCACTGGTTTGATATGCATGGTGAAAGTGGGATATGTTGGATCTCATGAAGCTTTGGTGTAACTGAGTGCGCACAGCTAAAATATTAGTGAGAATGGCACATCAGACTGTTGATCTGTCACACACCATTTGACACATGCGTGCTGTTACCGATAATACAAAGCCTTGTACAAAACAAAAAGAATGTCTCCTACACCCATAAATCTGTCAAATTTCAGTCATAATAGATTTAACTCAACGCAACTACAAAATATTGCATTTGCATATGCTTGCAAATACATTTTAAATGATAAAATAAATCTATCACAGACAACTATGTAAGCGTCCTAATGCCTAGGTAGTGACAGGTATCACTTGAAACTATAGCAGCGACTGTTCAAAGTCCACGTTTTGTTCCATTGACAGTTCACGTTTATCCCACAAGGTGTCACTGCAGTGGGTTGTTACGTTTAGAATCGGTGCATCTACAAATCGCACCGTGCACGGTTCGCTGTTGGTGTAATCACAAGGTGCTCGATCCAATTCTACCAACATGAGGATGTTCTTGGCCGGCGCTGGTTTGAGGACAGTCTTGGGAACGTACATGGTTACTTGAGGGCCACGGACTGGCCAGTAGCGACCTAGGTTGAACCCATTGATGAAGGCCTGACCCTGAAAATATACAAGGATGATGTTATAAATAACAACAACCTCAAGACTGATATATTATTTGTGCAATGAACAAAGACAGGATTGTGGTACACCTGTACTACTATCAGGCAATTGTTAAACTCAATTACTTTAGCCTGTTGCGAATCAAGTTCGTTTATGTCCAAATCTGTAGTGTGCGAATAGCTTAAGTAATTTGCACAGTCAGTTTAAAAAAAGAGTTGAAATCGTCAAAAGAATTAATTGCTAGATTGGGTAGCTGGCGAAAGTATGAACAGCCCAATGTCATAGTATTTAGAGCCAGAGCAATAGTTTGTCTGATGATTTCACCAAAACTAAATAAGATTTGTACAAATGAGCTAGCATGTCATAGTGAATACTAGATAGGTTTGATTTGTCACAAAATGATTTTAAAACAAGAAAAAACTGAATAGGTAGGTCAGTGTATGCCAGAACCTAAGGTATGTCAGTGTATGCCTGAACCTAAGGTGTGTCAGTGTATGCCTGAACCTAAGGTGTGTCAGTGTATGCCTGAACTTAAGGTGTGTCAATGTATGCCGGAACCTAAGGTGTGTCGGCGTATGCCTGAACCTAAGGTGTGTCGGCGTATGCCTGAACCTAAGGTGTGTCGGCGTATGCCTGAACCTAAGGTGTGTCGGCGTATGCCTGAACCTAAGGTGTGTCGGTGTACGCCTGAACCTAAGGTGTGTCGGTGTATGCCTGAACCTAAGGTGTGTCGGTGTATGCCTGAACCTAAGGTGTGTCGGTGTACGCCTGAACCTAAGGTGTGTCGGTGTACGCCTGAACCTAAGGTGTGTCGGTGTATGCCTGAACCTAAGGTGTGTCGATGTATGCCTGAACCTAAGGTGTGTCGGTGTATGCCTGAACCTAAGGTGTGTCGGTGTATGCCTGAACCTAAGGTGTGTCGGTGTATGCCTGAACCTAAGGTGTGTCGGTGTATGCCTGAACCTAAGGTGTGTCGATGTATGCCTGAACCTAAGGTGTGTCGGTGTATGCCTGAACCTAAGGTGCGTCGGTGTATGCCTGAACCTAAGGTGTGTCGGTGTATGCCTGAACCTAAGGTGTGTCGGTGTATGCCTGAACCTAAGGTGTGTCGATGTATGCCTGAACCTAAGGTGTGTCGGTGTATGCCTGAACCTAAGGTGTGTCGGTGTATGCCTGAACCTAAGGTGTGTCGGTGTATGCCTGAACCTAAGGTGTGTCGGTGTACGCCTGAACCTAAGGTGTGTCGGTGTACGCCTGAACCTAAGGTGTGTCGGTGTACGCCTGAACCTAAGGTGTGTCGGTGTACGCCTGAACCTAAGGTGTGTCGGTGTATGCCTGAACCTAAAGTGTATCAGTATATGCCTGAACCTAAGGT
Source organism: Lamellibrachia columna (assembly GCA_963662155.1). Lineage (NCBI taxonomy): Eukaryota > Metazoa > Annelida > Polychaeta > Sabellida > Siboglinidae > Lamellibrachia > Lamellibrachia columna. Next base: position 64,029,522 of record OY759261.1, read on the forward strand.
GTGTCGGTGTACGCCTGAACCTAAGGTGTGTCGGTGTATGCCTGAACCTAAGGTGTGTCAGTGTATGCCTGAACCTAAGGTGTGTCTGTGTATGCCTGAACCTAAGGTGTGTCGGTGTATGCCTGAACCTAAGGTGTGTCGGTGTATGCCTGAACCTAAGGTGTGTCAGTGTATGCCTGAACCTAAGGTGTGTCGGTGTATGCCTGAACCTAAGGTGTGTTGGTGTACACCTGAACCTAAGGTGTGTCGGTGTACGCCTGAACCTAAGGTGTGTCAGTGTATGCCTGAACCTAAGGTGTGTCAGTGTATGCCTGAACCTAAGGTGTGTCAGTGTATGCCTGAACCTAAGGTGTGTCGGTGTATGCCTGAACCTAAGGTGTGTCGGTGTACGCCTGAACCTAAGGTGTGTCGGTGTACGCCTGAACCTAAGGTGTGTCGGTGTACGCCTGAACCTAAGGTGTGTCAGTATATGCCTGAACCTAAGGTGTGTCGGTGTATACCTGAACCTAAGGTGTGTCAGTGTATGCCTGAACCTAAGGTGTGTCAGGGTATGCCTGAACCTAAGGTGTGTCAATGTATGCCTGAACCTAAGTTGTCATAAAAAATGTCAAAGAATTTGTTCTTATAAGTATACACCAAATTTGTTTTCTCTACACACTAAGGTAACTGCTTAACAATAGTGGTGTCATGACTAGTGTTGAACAACTGAAAGTGGTGCAAATTGTTTAACACCAAATGGCGACATAACTATGGATCCAGCTGATTAAAAAAGGGGGTGTATGCTAATTAGGGCATGTATGCTTAATATGTCGAATATGGTATTTTTATATCTGAACTTTGAATATGATCTGTAATGCTGTTTTAACATAACTTGAAACAATGCTGACCTTGAACCAGCCCTGCATGTTGAGATATGTATCCTGGGGCAGGTCGGGCACCACAAACTGCCCGGAGTAGATGGATGGGCTGAACAATGAGGGGGTGGTTGGGCCAGACTGAAACCTGAAAACAATGGCAAGGTCACATGTCATGACTGCCATATATGGGGATACATATTTTCTGTCCTGCTTTGAAAAATATACAATCTTGTGAAACCTTTACCTGCACTTTTATATGCATAGAATACAGATATATATATATTAAATACATATTATTTATTTAATATTTAACCTATTTAATCAACTGGATACAAAAAGTGGATGGGAAAGTTGTTTTTGAGTAACTACTTGCAAGTAATTAACACAATTTTTATTTAATTCCACATCTGCTGTAAATAAACCCACTGCATGCTTGGAAGGGTTCCTTGTAAGATGTACTAACTCCATACCTATGAAACATTTTAACTATGATTTTTTACTGTGAATTATTAGAATTTGACAGTTATTTGTTTAATTTGAATGTTTTGCCCAGGATATCAGCAAGTTCAGCATTCTTAAACAGATAATGGTGACATTATATTTACTTCCTGTTTAATTACTCCACACTATAAGATAACAATACAAACTGAAAAACTGAGATATACTTGCAATGCAGGTATTACCACAGTGAAAGAGTATGCAGGCATTACCACAGTGAAAGAGGATGCAGGCATTACCACAGTGAAAGAGTATGCAGGCATTACCACAGTGAAGGAGGATGCAGGCATTCCAACAGTGAAAGAAATGCAGGCATTACCACTGTGTAAGAGGATGCAGGCATTACCACAGTGAAAGAGTATGCAGGCATTACCACAGTGAAGGAGGATGCAGGCATTACAACAGTGAAAGAAATGCAGGCATTACCACAGTGAAAGAGTATGCAGGCATTACCACAGTGAAAGAGTATGCAGGCGTTACCACAGTGAAAGAGTATGCAGGCGTTACCACAGTGAAAGAAATGCAGGCATTACCACATTGAAAGAGTATGCAGGCATTACCACAGTGAAAGAGGATGCAGGCGTTACCACAGTGAAAGAGGATGCAGGTGTTACCACAGTGAAAGAGTATGCAGGCATTACCACAGTGAGAGTATGCAGGCATTACCAGTGAAAGAGGATGCAGGCATTACCACAGTGAAAGAGTATGCAGGCATTACCACAGTGAAAGAGTATGCAGGCATTACCACAGTGAAAGAGGATGCAGGCATTCCCACAGTGAAATAGTATGCAGGCATTACCACAGTGAAAGAGTATGCAGGCATTACCACAGTGAAAGAAATGCAGGCACTACCACAGTGAAAGAGTATGCAGGCATTACCACAGTGAAAGAGGATGCAGGCGTTACCACAGTGAAAGAGTATGCAGGCATTACCACAGTGAGAGTATGCAGGCATTACCACAGTGAAAGAGGATGCAGGCATTACCACAGTGAAAGAGTATGGAGGCATTACCACAGTGAAAGAGTATGGAGGCATTACCACAGTGAAAGAGGATGCAGGCATTACCACAGTGAAAGAGTATGCAGGCATTACCACAGTGAAAGAGTATGCAGGCATTACCACAGTGAAAGAGTATGCAGGCATTACCACAATGAAAGAGCATGCAGGCATTACCACAGTGAAAGAGGATGCAGGCATTACCACAGTGAAAGAGTATGCAGGCATTACCACAGTGAAAGAGGATGCAGGCATTACCACAGTGAAAGAGTATGCAGGCATTACCACAGTGAAAGGAAACATGGGCTGATTTTGTGATTAGAGTTCTATGTTATTCTATATTTTGTGATTAGAGTTCTGTTATTCTATATTTTGTGATTACAGTTCTGTGTTATTTTGTGATTAGAGTTCTATGTTATTTTATTGACCTACCAAAGAATCTCATCAATTCCAGGTATTTTAAAAAACCTCTCAAAGTTGAGGGGATAAATCTCCCAGTCTTCCAGGATGTCTGCTCCGAATGTCACATTGGAGATCAATCCCTGAAAGAAGTTGTCATCCCTTGATCATAACTTTCACAATCATTGCATATTTGAAACAAATATTATGACATGTTTACTGCAGAAAGACCGGCACAAAAGTAAAAATCACTAATGTGAAACTACAAATAAAATTATAATTACCAAATTTGATTCACCCTGTCAGACATACCTTAATCAAAATGATGACTGAAACATCACGTTTTATAGAATTTATACAAATTAAAAAATATTATATATAATTAAGAACAATTTTGTTATGATCAGCAAATGTGTGTAGTTATTTAATTAGTTCCCCTACGACACTTTAATAAATAAACCAGTACTATACAAAAGGCCTCTCATTAACTTAATGTTTTGGCTCGATTTATTTCATACCCATTTAGCAAAAAATCTAACCTATCTAATATGACTAAGATGCTAGTTCATTTGAACAAGTTTTATATCTTGTTCTGGTGAAATCATCAGACAAACTAATTATGACAAAATTCGACAAAAGAATGGCAAATGTTGTCCAGCTGTATATACTATAGCATGAGGCTAGTTACCCGGTCTCAAGATCAAAGTCAATTCATACGATGATTTAAAGAAAAGTATGTGCTCTTTTATTAAACCCCGTGTATATTACTTAAACTATTCACACACGACAAATTTTAACATCCATGAACCTGGTGGGAATCTAAAATAAGACTAATGTTGTTGAGATGTTGGACCCCTACCTTTCTGTTATCGAGATCTAACCACCCTACCTTTCTGTTATTGAGATCTAACCACCCTACCTTTCTGTTATTGAGATCTAACCACCCTACCTTTCTGTTATTGAGATCTAACCACCCTACCTTTGTTATTGAGATCTAACCACCCCACCTTTCTGTTATCGAGATCTTACCACCCAACCTTTCTGTTATCGAGATCTAACCACCCTACCTTTCTGTTATTGAGATCTAACCACCCTACCTTTCTGTTATTGAGATCTAACCACCCTACCTTTCTGTTATTGAGATCTAACCACCCTACCTTTCTGTTATTGAGATCTAACCACCCTACCTTTCTGTTATTGAGATCTAACCACCCTACCTTTCTGTTATCGAGATCTAACCACCCTACCTTTCTGTTATCGAGATCTAACCACCCAACCTTTCTGTTATCGAGATCTAACCACCCTACCTTTCTGTTGTTGGTATCTAACCACCCAACCTTTCTGTTATTGAGATCTAACCACCCTACCTTTCTGTTATTGAGATCTAACCACCCTACCTTTCTGTTATTGAGATCTAACCACCCTACCTTTCTGTTATCGAGATCTAACCACCCAACCTTTCTGTTATCGAGATCTAACCACCCTACCTTTCTGTTGTTGGTATCTAACCACCCTACCTTTCTGTTATTGATGAGTTCTGAACCACCTTTCTGTTATTGGGGAGTTTGAGCCACCCTACCTTTCTGTTATTTGGGAGTTCTGAGCCACCCTACCTTTCTGTTACTGAAGAGTTCTGAGCCAAAGTTAATTCGACCCTGATTCTCCACAAGTATTGACAGTGTCTGGCTCTCAACACCAAGCAGGTTGAACGATGTCGCCCCATATCGGTCCAGCAAACCTCGAAAGATCTGCAAATAAACAACAGATGCCAACCAATTAACCAACCTTATATAATACAAAAATAACCACAGCCAACAATTTATGGTTTTCAGCTTAGTGCAATGTTAAACTGACACAGCTTTTCCAAAAAGTAAAAAAAGATTTCCGATGACCACATTTACAATTGTATCTGAACAAGACAAAGTTTGAACTTACTCCTAGTGACAGGTTGTTTGTTATTTAAATGTATTATTTAGAACCTTTTGAATAGCAAACATACCGTAAAAATATACTTTTGTGAAATATTTTCCAGGTGCGCATTATTTGTGCCCAAAAGTTTATTTTTGCTGGCTGTCAATGGGTCCAAAAACCTAGATAAGTGTGTTAAAAGAACATCTTTCAACTCACCCCATCCACAAAGACATAACCGCGATCCCGTATCCCATCTGCTTTGAGTACTTCTGATGGATATGTCTTTTTCAGGGTGTGACGATACAAGATGAATCCATAGTTCTAGGAAGATAATTAGACAGTTAATGGAAGAGTACAGTTAGATATTCCTAAAGGACATCACATACTTTGACTCGGATGACACAAAAAAGTGCTAGAACTTATTTCAACTGTGGTCCTTAGAAAAGATTAGACACACAATTCTGACAAGAGCAACAAAGATTAAAATAATAATAAATCAAATATAACAAATTGTACTAAAGTACCACATATGTTCAAATATATTAACAGTAGATAAAGGTGCTTGCCTCTTCGGTTACTAAGATGATTTGGTATAGCTGGAAACAATTATAGCAAGCAAAAGTAACTAATAAAGTTGAACTTTGACTTTATTAGTTGTTGTATGTTGACATGTAAGTCTATAGTTACCTGCCCAACTTGTTCCATTGAAAGTGGATACTGTGATTTGATTGGCTGAGGTGGACCAATCACAGGAAGAGCATCTAGAACACTTTTAACCTGTATAAATAAACCTAAACCAACTTAACGGAAACACATTTAACAGTTAGCCACATAGGAGTAACATTGTATCAAACCCCTAGGGCTACCAAAGAAACTTCATATGTGAATGAAAGAATTAATTAATGAATATTTATTTCCACATAAACATATGTGAAGTTCAGGCAGACCTCTGCGGTCTGACACCAGTTTCCTTCTCTTTATAAGGTTAAAACTGGCAAAGGTGTGTTCTTATCTACAATGGTATCTGGTTCTTAAGCCTGATCAAAATACTTTATATTTCAAGCACTGAGAGATTTGTTCTCAATCTCAACTTCTCTAGGAAAAAATCAGCCATGGTGGAATTACTGCATAAAAGCTGTATGCTTATCTACCCAACTGAATTAATTAAACAATGTTTTTTTAGAACATTATGTATGGTGCCATGAGCGACGACTGTTGGAATGGAATTATAAATATTTTACGATTTGATTTGAAACAATGTACTCGATTTGTTTCCTTGATGAAGTACCTACAAATAGTGACTATTTTAATCATACATTTTATGTATGTTTTGTGCTTTCTCAACAACTTTGTATACGTACTGTGTTTGACACAATAAGCAGACAGTGCGCTTGAACAAAAATTGGGCCATGGATAAATGTCAAGGAATCTGTTCTTATAAGTACACATAAAAATTTGTTTCTCCAGACAATAAGGCAACTAGTGGTGTCATTTGGTGACTAATGTAGAACAACTGAAAAGTAGTTCCAACTGTTTAACACCAGATGGCAACACTTTTCACAATAATTATTGATCCTTCTGATTAAAAAACGGGGTGTACACTAATTAGGGCATGTACGCTTAATAGGTCAAATACTTTATTCCAATTACTAAGACTTTAATTTGTCAAATATTTCAAAATTAAAGGAATATACTACTCTAGCATTTAAGATGTGTATCATATTTTGCTAAATCATAACATGTACTTACAAATGCCATTTGGACTGTGCCATACGCAAACTTTGGCGTTGATGGTGGGATTTTTCCTGGAGGCAATCTCTTGTACTGTAAATGAAAGTCAATTCATCAAGTGGGCATTTTAATCAAGGAACATACGCACGCATGCGAGCACATGCACATATCATATGCATGCACTCACCACACCCTCACACATTTACCCCTTATCAGTACTTCACTGTGGGGCAGGGTAGCTCAGCAGTTCGAGTCCACCCACTGCTGTTTTGAAGCATGGGCAATTTCATTCACCCCACTTTGCCTGTGTCTTTCAGAAGATACAGTAAAAGCCGTTGGTCCCTTCTATCTACCTATGCCAGGGGAAGTAAAAGATCCCACACAGTGTAACGTGTAACCTGCTGTGGACTCTACTGAGGAGAAACCACACGAATAACGGCAGAAGCATCCATGATGAAGCTCAATTAATTATGCCAACTACCTCTCACAAGGACTCGGTTGAAAGAACAAAGTCCCTCGCTTCCTGAGATGGTCTGATTAAAAATAATACTGTAATTGTATCAAAATGTATGCCTACTGACATATGTACTACAATATAGTAATGAAATGTTTTGAATTTCTCTGGAATAATTTATTCAGTAGTAGTCACTACTGAATAAATTATTCCACAGAAATTCAAAACGTTTCATTACTATTTTGAATGTCTCAATAAGAATGGTTTGAGGTTGTGGTTAAAAGTTTATCGTTGATTCTTCATTTTAACAAAATAAAAAATGCCCCAATACCTTTGAAATGGTGTCTCTGATGGCGAGGTATTTATCTGTGATGTCACCTGCTTCAGTGAGCGGAGCATCGTAATCGTAACTTGTGATACATATACCGCCCCCAGCTTCTGCCCCTGTAAGCAATTCATGAGTTTTTAATAATAATAATAATTTATTTCCTTTGCAATCATAACATTGAAAAAAAATTTTTTTTATTATTATTTATTGCAGGTGTAACAAAAATTTAAAGGTCTGTAATTTATACCCCATAATACAATTGTTAAAGCAGTGTTATAAAGGTTGAATATTGGAATGTTTGATTTTCTTATAAGTAACAATTAAAACATTAAATCAATGCATACATTGCTAAATGTGGGAATTTATCAGGTAACTATCTTACAACTGTTTCACACAAAAATATACAATTTTTTAAGTACATCTGGAGCAGTCACCGAGCAACATACAAGTCTACTAAGTTGGTAATGATGGCAATGTCCTGCTAACTGAAATTAATCCAAGCTAACTAGTTTTGTCTACAGTCAGTCATGTCCACACAGAGGTGGACTAAATGACTGGTGGTGAACTAGTTGAAGATGATGAACTAGTCTAAGAAGTATACTTGGATGAAAAATTGACAATAAATGATAAGTGGACACAGGCTTATATATTTTTGAAAGAAAACATTTCAACTACAACAGAGATCAAAGCAATTTTACCATTCATGTAGCCAAAGTTGGTCCCTCCTTCAAACATGTAGCTGTGAAAGAAATAGCACTGGTGCTTTTATCAGAGTTACAATAACACACAAACTATAGGAATAATGAGCTACATAAATGATATAGCTGGTATATGATTATGTAAATGGACTTACATCGGCTGCCTGTTATAGGTAAATGGGTTAACAGAGTAGAATTAGCTAAACCAACAAGTTGTGTGTAGCTTAATTATCATACATATTTGTTGGGATCAACATTTCAGTTTACACCGTCTGACTGACTACACTTCGGGCGTATTCTTTTTGTCTCTCCGACCTGTCCGCGGAGCGAAATGTGCTATTCTTTTTGACGCGGAGAGGTCACGTGATCTCTCCGCGTCAAATAGAACAGACCGGAGAAGCTGTCTGGACCGCTCCGACCTCGCCGCCTGCGGGGCATGTCGCGAGCGGAGAATTTCCGGTCACGTGACTTTAAACATGGCTTAGCACAAAGATTGATAGGTGGCATTTGTACAAAATATGAAATTAAATGTGTACTTTTCTGTTTGCTTTGTACACGTAACAACGCAATGATGTATATCGTCGCTGAAGAAAAAATCGCTAACAATTGACACGGCTACTCATTCTGCGTCCATATTGTTTATGGGCGATAACAAGGCGGTTGCTACCCTCTCCCAAGTCTATTCTTTTTGTTCATCTCCGCATTCTCCGCTTCCGGTGGCTCCGCGGACGACAAAAAGAATACGCCCTTTCTTTACTTTGTTCTGGAAAGTGACCTACTTTATCAATCAATATTTTTGATAGAGACAGACAATTATTTCCAAAATTGGCTAGATACTCGATGTGTTCCCAAAATTATATAGACTATTCTTTAAATACATGTTTATTTAGACCCATAGTATGCACAGTACATACCATTTGTTTTACATACACGTGAACCTGTCATTATTGAGATATATATCATATATCTAACTTAGAGCACATTTCTTTAAGATGGTTGTTATAAAGCATAATATGTATATATATATATGGCAACAAAGGAATCAGAGAACATATATATCTAATCACCAAGTAATTTACAAAAATATTCTATCCAGGAGACAAAACACTGGTGCTCAAATACAAACATATGGACAGACTGTCGGACAGACAGAGGGGCAGGTGAGATGGCATGATGGATGTACAAACTGACAGATGCACCACTTACAAGTTGACATTGGCTCCCATGTCTAGAATCTGCTGTAAAGTGTTAACGATTGTCTTTGTGTTGGTCTGGGAATGTGGTTTCCCCCAGAGATCTAGCCAGCCAGCGTAGAACTCTGAATTCACCTGTAAAACACAACAGCTTTTCATGGAACTACGCTGAGAATTTCTTTATACAACTGAAGGACATTTCATCAGCAATGTGTGTGTTTTCAGGAGGATTTTGCAAGTTTGACATACCAATGTGTCAACGACAACAAGAAATAGCTGTTGATGTATGGATTATAGTTGTTTTTATCAAGGTCCAACTCTGAACTAACCCTACATGTGGTTGTGGCTAGCATGACAATTAATTTTTCCTAATAAAACATCATGCAAATTATTGTTGCTAACATGCGACCTGATTGCAGCTTGAGCACCCTGTGTAAACACCCTGTGTAAACACACTGTGTAAACAACCTGTTCATCAAAAGCGATGCGTCACGGCGACATCGCTTGTAATAGAATTGATACTATTTTCAAGCGATGTCGCACGACCTTTCTCAACGACGTAAAAATCGCCTCGTCGCAGTGACAACATCATGTAACACCAGCTTAACACACAGGTTATACAGACCAGAGGTTTCTGTAATACAGATAACTAGGTCTTTGTTATATATACCAGAGGTACCTGTGACACTGACCAAAGGACCCTGAGTGTCCCACATCTTCTGAGGTTCAAATGCTGCAGTTACATTTCCACCTGGAAGAAATCAAAAGTCGTCAGATCATCTGTTGACAAACTACCTAACTTGTACAAAGGTCACCCAGGTTGAGTGAGTTGGTTGAAATATTTGGAACAAATACCAAGTTTCTTGAGAGGTAATCACCATGTCAGATATTTAAATGACATCTGGTGGCATATGTTTAAATCAAATAAAACATACAAATGATGTACACAAAGTTAGAATTTCAAATGTTACATGTGAAACCTGATAGGAAATTGTTTTATGAATTCAGTCATTTATTATATATGGAGAATACCAAAGCTATGACACATGTCTGTGTCCCTTATTTGATAGCTATATAATACATATTCTTTTATTTTCATGCTTTTATATACTCAATTGTTGAGAGATATGTATGCATATGGGTAAAATAAAGTACATCTGTCTGTCTGTCTATGAATATTTCCTTAATTGGGACAAAGACGATTAGTTTCCCTCACCAGGGCCAAAGTCCACTGTGGAGTAAACACCATCGATTGTGCCGCAGTTGAGATAGGCAATTCCATTGCCATCAGTGGTGAAGAGCAGGGCATCTTTGCCAAGGTATTTGATGAATTCATTTCTCAAATGTCTTGTGTAGAGACGATCACAGGCGGAGTAACTCCCGTACTCGTTCTCCACCTGCAACAGAACATTTATATTGAAATTAATTAATAATCACAACACAAGTACAATATACATATATACGAACGTACGTATGTACGTACACACCTATATACATATGTACACACCTACATATACATAACCACATCAATTTGTTATTTGTTATAGATTGATGACTTGATTGAGTTTGTAAGTGTTCAGCTATGTGGCTTATACCTTTAATGTTGTCATAATATATATATTTGTGGCCACAGCAGTTCTAATCATATGTATATGCGCGAGAATGCATTTGTGCGCACGGACATTTCATGCATGCATACATGCATACCTAATTAGAACTACTATGGACAATTATCACAGCACATTCAAGTTTTAATTTTACTTATATTTTTGCAGATATGGAAATGAAGAACTTTCATGAGTGGCGGACCAATATCAGTAGAGAACTGACAACATCACATACCTGCACCATGATGATTGGTCCACCATTGACATACAACAGTGGTGCCATCTTTGGGAGGAAGACATTCAACCATCTGTCCACGGCATTTATGTATCCTGGTGTCAAGAAAGAGCACTAGACATTTCAACAGCATTTTCCAGCCACACAATAACTAACATAAACATTTTTAGTGTTCAGTATTTCTGTCTGTATTGTAATGGTGCATAAGTTATAGTCACAGATTATTGTTTCCTGACTGATCTTAGAATTGTGCCTATTAAATTTGTAACATTTTAGTCATCACAATGTGGGTGAGATTCTTTTAAACGAGGAAAATTTTTTTTAACAAAAGTTAACTATAAATTACATAACAACAAAGTACTAGAGAATATGTGTAGTGGGCATGACAGATTGGATTTAGAATTTTTTAAATGTATTCAGTTTTTGATATTTCTGATGACAATGAACCTGTAATAACTAAGGGACGATTTCAAAACTAAGTTTCATGTAGCAGGGGTCACCAGTGTCGTAAACATTGATGTTTTGCGATCATCCCTAAAATTAAAATGCATCTTGCAATTTGTTGTGATACATACTGGGGTCCATCGTACGCACTTTGACGTCACCATCGTCTCGAAGCAGCCACGCAGGCAGACCACCCTGTGGAATACAAAATGTCAGAATGTAAACGCCAGCTTCTTCAAAGGGTCATATCATAAGTGATTATTTTTTATATTGTTAATTCCATCAGATGGTCAGCTCCTGTCCATTAATAATTAAATAAATATGGACACATGTAAGAAGTATTACCTAACACTGTATTTTTTATGTTCCAAAGTACCAATATTTTGTGACGATCTAAAAATGTAGATGAGCTCAATTGCATTGACTAGTTTGTCTTGTATTGTTGTTTGCATTGTAAATTAATTAAACATATTACCTTATGACATATGTGCTATTCTAGTTTTGATATCAAAACTCACATTGTTATCGCACAGATATTCCCTTCTTCTAGATTTAATTAATTAAAAACATACACATATTGAACGATACTGGGCTTTATGCATGAGTTACTTCAGAATGTTGTATGAGTGAACCCAATACAACATTCTGAAGCAACAAGTGCATAAAACACAGTATTGTTCAATAATATATTTATTATATGGTTAATAATTAACATTTCAACAGATTTTATGCAGTAAAACAGTAATTTATACATTATACGATGCATGCTCTTTGAATTAATTCTTTGGCATGCATGCGTAACAGTACGATGTCAGTTTTTATTGCAGTGGACGTCACAGCGTGAAGGACTGTATATCACTGTGGACAGTGCGTTATCAGAAGCAATTACCCATGTAATAAATATCATTTAAAATGATTACAATAATTAATAAATGTTATTACGTATTCCCACTCAGCACAGATGTAGGGTCCTGGTCGCAATATCACTAGCAACCCAACTTTCTGGGCTAGACGGAGGAAACCCACTACATCTTGCTGTCCAGAGAAGTCATAGACCCCGGGTGATGGCTCATGGGTGTTCCACGTCACATATCTGGGTAAACATAAATGCAATATTAAAATAATATTTCAATTACTACTATTGTTACATGTACTTCAATGTATAATGAAGAACCAATATAAAATAAAAAACAATAAATAAAATGACAATACTGCATACAAGTTTATCATATGCTATATAAAAAACACTGTAACAAGAACCCAAAAGAAATTTTATTTACGCGATTTTTGGCAAAACCTAGTTTTGGCCTTAGTTGGTCACAGCCCAACTGCAACAGTAAGAGCCTACACGTCACCATATTTTTCACAAAAAAAAAAATCATCACATCATTAACATATCAAAATGTCACAAATCACAACAAAAATACAACCATTCAGCAAATTGCCCTCAACCACACAAATCCACTCCAGAGTCCAAAGACATATGATAATTTTATCATTAATCAATACAATTTTATTCTGCCATGACTACACGTTCAATTATCAATGGCAAGTAAAATGATTTAATATCATGCATGTACAAGAAGAAATAATTAAGATATAAACTGTTTGCCAATGCATCACAGTCTGTAGAACATTTTACTGAATGATACATTTACATTAACAAAACAGTCTAACCTAACATTTGTAACCAGTCAGAATATGTTGTAACCTAGCATTTGTAACCAGTCAGAATATGTTGTAACCTAACATTTGTAACCAGTTAGAATATGTTGATAAAAACATAAAAATGGGCGAAACCGTGTAATCATACTGCCAACATGTGGTTTGTTTCTTTATCGGTTTTATCACATATCACATATTTGGCATTCATTTCACAGAACCAAAAAATGTCTCATAAAAGTTAAAGAGAAAAGAGGAAAATGTGTAAAGGAGCTGTTTGGTTACTTTGGTAGATAACTGCTTGAAATACATATAGCTATATAGAGTTATGTTATGCTAGTTGAGAGTTAAACTTAAGATCTACATCAGTACTTTATTGAAATGCACTACAGGATGTTAATGGGTTCTCAAGTAGTTTTACTCCAAACAGCCCAATCTTGGGCTAATGCAGGAGTTTGTGGTGGTCTGTGCACATGCCCTGTGAGTGGTACATACAATAGGATAAGTTTGCATTGCTGTGTATATTTTATAGACAGTTTAAATGAGGAGGTGTGGTGAAAGGGAGTTTCATGATAGCCTCTTGAAAACGACTTCGGTTTTTGTGTTAGTGATTTCTGATGGGATCATATTACATATGCGCATTGCTCAGGGGAAAAATTAAAAGACCATTGCATTGACGCGACACCTGGGAGCTACGTATTGTCCATGGGTTCGAGAGAGGGCCAACAGGCGTGGAGAAGGGATGATCTCAATAATGTTATTTAGAATTTTGTAGAAGATCATGGTTTGTTTAATAATACGTCATCACTCAAGAGTTGGCCATCCAAGGGTAGTCACTAGATCTGTTGGATTCGCGTTCCATCTATAACGTCATACAGATTCTTACATGTCTTCTTCTGGTTTGTTAGGCATTTCTGCACTTTGAGCCAGCTCAATTGAACTCATGGTTTAAATGTATTTTATTACATGTGATTGTATGTAAAACCTGATCCCTGACAAGAAAATATGATTGTATCATATACAGATAAGACAAAGCAAATGTTGAAATGATGTGTATTCATTATAAACATGTACTGACACTTGAATGGCATCCAGTCCGGCTGCGTACATCTTCGCCAGTCGATCTTCCCAATACTGGTATGGCACACGTGAATAATGAATGCTCCCGGATATGTAGCGGAAAGGCTTGCCATCTTTCACAAATGTACTGTTCTTAAAATCAATGCCGAATGACCGACCAGAAAGAGCTTGTACCTGTATAAACAACACAAAATGATGGCTAAAGTTCTGTTCGTTGAACAATTAAAAACACATAAACCCAATATCAAGGTTGAGATGGCATAGGTATGCACTGAGCCAGTCCAGGTATAGGTCTAGTGTGACTGACATGAATGAATGAATGAATGAATGAATGAATGAATGAATGTTTATTTCCACATAGGTATATTTGTACGTGTTTACAGCAACAAAAAAACTTACGTTTCTTGTGGAAATGGAGAAAGCTGAAGTGCAATACTTATTAAACGCTTTCCCCATTCATGTTAAAATATGCAATAAAATGATGACTATGCTACATAACAATATAGTAGACAATTAGCATAATGCTACATACCAAGAAAAAAAAGACCAAAAAAAATACACATTTTACTATCATCTAATTGAGTTGAATCTTTAACAGTTACACAGAATTATAGTAACAGTAATAGTAATAGCAAACGACTTAGGCAAAGTTATTTACTTATCATCATACAAATTAATAAAATAAATGCAGTTAAGAGTCCAAATTTTGTGTTTTTAAAACGTAACACAAAGAAAGACTACTACTACTTCTTATATGTCACTCTTTCCAAGAGTGGAATGCACTTCTGACTGCTGTTGGGTTCCTTTTAGCCCAGACATGACTCCAATTTTAAAGATAGTCTAGTCTGCTAGTCATACATCTTACATATGGCTGTACACAGTCCTGAACGGTAACAGAAGATGAAGACCTTGCTTTGGTGTCAAATGAAAAATGACATGATAGTTGACAGTGACACAGGGGACAGATCATTGTTTGTTTTCCATGGGTGACCATTTCAACGATTTTAGTCCTGTATGCAAAATAATGATTCGGATGTCATCACAATGGCCAACGTTGTAGCATGTCATGTCTCTGACCTACCGTAGAGGTATTGTTAAATCCTAAATAATTTTTCTAGAGAAAATCAACATGGGAGATGATCCCTGTCCGATGTCACCAAAACAAGATGATTCTGTCTACATATATAGGGGAAGGCAGTGTTGATTGAGCCACTGGGTTAGTTGAGTCACCATGTTTCCCGGGAAACCACAGCAGCGACAGTTACATGGTACCAACCAGTGATTGAACACGTTATTAGAACACTATCGACATATAATAGGTTACATTTGTCACAACGGCCAGAACATGTGAGCTAAAAGTATGTTTTTTGATCTTTTTCGAAACTTTTGGTAATTGTGATTAATGTCTGCTGGTGTGTGAACTTTCAACACATGTGACCAGACTCTATTGTTTGTGCACTTACAAATGGTTTAACCATGCACAGAGAAGAAGATTATTTACATCACATCACAATTGGGACATCGGATAGCTACAAGACAACATATCAATTAGCAGTTAGTTACACTGGTTGCGATTGGCCTATAAGTTTATATTAATTGTGTCAACTTATTAAGTAAGCATGTAGACTTGTCAGAGATGTGTTGTACCCATTGGGTAGATGTGTTGGCTGAGTTATGAATTTTTCATACAAGGCCTACGTAAATTATACAAATAAAGCATTTACGCAACTTACGCTACACTGTGGCTCAACTTACCCCACACCAAGTGTTAGTTGAGCCAGCTTACCAACCATATTTGAATCACCTATAATAAATTATCTATGCATGCTAGATATATTATCTTGGTATAAAATTATCTACTAATAATCATAATTTATGTGAGTAAAAACAATTTTGACTTATGTCAGTTGTGACTGCGCCCTAGACATCGAAAGCTTACCAACCATATTTGAATTAAGTGTCGTAACTTGCAGTTGTGCCTTTTCCCTGTTCAGAAAATGTGAAAGGTGCAAAAATCCTTGAAAGGGGGCATCGTCTCTAAATCACTGGGACTTTATTCGTATGCTATACCTATGCCATGGACTGGGAAATGAAACAGTGACAGCTAAGCCTAAAGGCATATGGAGTGGAGCACCTTAAAAGGTGGGGACATAAAAGGTGGGCAAGCATTAAGGGGATTAACAAGATTAAGGGGATTAACAAGGGTGCGCAATAATGCCGTGCTCCCGTTTTACATGCGTTGTTGTTGCTTGCCGTGGCCTAGTGGTTAACGTGTTGGACTCTAAATTCGAGGGTTGTGAGTTCAAGACCCACACTGGGCACGGTTCGTTTTCGAAGCTTAGGCAATTTCGTTTACCCTACAGTCTACTCAGCTGCAAATGAGTACAAACACTGTTTGGAAGGTATCTGCGATGGACTAGTGTCCCGTCCAGGAGAGTCAGTATAACTGCACTCTTAAGTTGCTTCGCACTACAGAAACCAGGTTTAAGCACTGGCCATATAAGCCTTCATGGCTTCCTAAGGCGTAATGCCTGGGGGATGACTTTGCCTGGGGGATGACTTTACCTACCTTTATATTTATTAACTCTTTCAAACATGTTCTATTTAAATTAATTTGGGTACTTGTCTTAACAGAGGGTACATGATTTTTGCTTATATAAAGTTATATAATTATAACATAGTTTGATTTACAACAGCAACAAAACTGTTGTTTAAAAATACATGTATAATAACAATATATTTTATTTGATATAGCGACAGATCCAATTTTAAATTGTTTGTGACACTCACTGGGATGAATCCACCCATTAGGAGATATCCACAAGGCCTCACCCCCTGTAGTTGCATAATCTGTCTTGGAAAGGAAAGTATGCTGTGTGTCTGTGGCTGTAGATGTGATAATTATTGTTTGCTGAAAGGGTGGACTAGCACCTGTCCAGGGCTCTGCATACTCTAAGGGTCTCTAACTAGACTGCAAACTGGTACAGTATTAGTCTGTAGCCCAGGCTGTCTCACTTGAGTCAACATACTGAATTGGTAGCAACTAGCACAAACTCTAAGTGGACTATTAACTCAGGGCTTCTGAGTTGAAAAGATACTTCCTCTGGAAGACAAGTTCATGTGGCTTCACTGCATTCAGAAAGGGAATAGCTCAAACATATGCAAAACTTTGTTGATCTCGATGCTTGTGAACAATTATTTGTCAATTATTATTTGTCAATTATTATTTGTCAATTATTATTTATCAATGATTTAAATCAAACAACTCTGGGCCTTCCTGAAGTTTTTGGTGACATGGTGGCTAGTGACCGGTGTGGCAAGTGGTACCATCAGAGATGTTAAAAAAAACCTCTGACACACATGTACTTTAGCTTTGTTGCATATGTCAGAGTAAAAGACCAAGTAAAGCACCTTCCAAATTTCAGTAAAAGCCATACATTTTATTATTAATTAGCATTCTCTTTTTAACTTCACCTTCATCCCTTGACAGTCATAGGGTGCCATTACCGGGTCCATGACGTTTTGGTAAAGGACACTTTGGTAATGGACATTTTGGTAACTGACATTTCGGTAAAAGGACATTTCGGTAAAAGGACATTTTGGTAACAGGACATTTTGGTTACTAGACATTTTGGTAAAACTACTGAAAATAACCAGGGTCCAATCTGCCATATCAGGAAATAACCTGATAAGATGTCAGTTAGTTAAGCCATTTATAAATTAGGATGGTCCAGCGGAATACCAGACAGGGAACTTGGCTTCCCACTAGCAGTCAGACATGTGTAAGATAGTGCTTGTCACCAAAGGGAACATGGCTTCCAAATAGCAGTGGTGGTGGCTAGTGTTCAACCACTACAGCCAACCAGTGGCCAGCAGGACACATTTAAATCCAGATATACATCAGTTCATATCATTCTGTTCATACATGTGATCATGGAAGTAACTACAACAACCAGGGGGAAACCAAAGCTTTTGTGGGCTGGATATGCTTACACAAAGCACACAGAGAAAAATGGCATGATACGGTGGCGTTGCACATGTCGTGCAAGCAAGCACTGCCCTGCTAGTGTATACACCAACTTGCTACCAGCAAATGCAGTGCTGAAAACCGACCACAACCACTGTCCCGAACTGGTGAAGCTTGAGGTCGCCAGATGCCGTACGGAAATGCGTGTACGTGCAGCTGCATGTAACGACCCGCCATCTCGTATTTACGCTGACAACATCACAGCGTTGACAGATGCAGCTAAGGCGATTCTACTGAGTGTCGACATGTGTAAGCGCACGATTGCCAGAAACCGTACACAAGAGTACCCAGCCGAACCGGCCAGTTTGGTGAATCTACACATCGTTCCTCCTTGGACCCACACCCTAGGACAACAAGAAGAAGAGTTCCTCTTCTTTGACAATGGTCCCCAAGCAACACACAGAATCGTTGCCTATGCAACGGAGGATAATCTCCGCCGCCTGGCTGCTGCAGATAAGTGGTTTATGGATGGGAACTTTGTGATGGCTCCACCAAAGTTCCTACAGCTGTACGTTATTCACGTGTCTCTGGGAGAGGTGACCATACCACTGGTGTATGCATTCCTAGAAAACAAAACAGAAGCAACGTATCACGAACTGTTCACTGCTATCCTGAACCACTGTGCAACATATGGTGTGCAACCTGATCCCGATGTTGTCATGGTTGATTTCGAACTGGCTGTCCCTCGTGCTGTGGCAGGTGTGTTCGGGCAAAATGTGCAGGTGCAGTTCTGTTTTTACCACCTGACACAGAGCACATGGAGGAAAATTCAGGAAATGGAGCTTGTTGTGTCCTATCGCACAGACAACAACTTTCGCCATTTCTGTGGCATGCTCGATGGCCTTGCGTTTCTGCCACCAACTGACGTGTCTGCTGGCATGGCACACCTGCGTACGATTGCACCAGCCTTGGCAGCACCTCTGGTCGACTACTTCGACAAAACGTACGTTCACGGCCACTACAGGCAAGGTCGGCTGCAGGTGGGAGGCATCAGGATGGTGCGCATCGCTCCCCTCTATCCTGTGCAGACGTGGAATGTGCACAATGCAACCGTAAATGACAACCCACGCACAAATAACGTCTCTGAGGCTTGGAACAACAAGTATCGTCACTTGATTGGTCACCAGCATCCATCGATATGGAAATCCATTAAATGCCTGCAGCGGGAACAGGAGTGTGTCAGTGCCATCATTATCCAGGATGCAACCGGCCAGCCACCCCGGAAACGTGTGAGACACGAGTACGTGAGACTCCAGACACGACTGAGGAACCTGTGTCGTGACTATGTCAATGGGGCAATGCAGGTGCCACAGTTCCTTACAGCCATTGGGCATCTAGTTCGTTTGTAAAAACACTCCGCTGAACATTACTACCTTCTAGGACATTACATGACATTCCCATTGTGCATCACTGGAAGAGCTACATGTATCAGTTTGAATTAAATTGTTATTGAACACACACTCGTAGCTGCATTCATTTAGTATTATTAACGGCAATTTGTTTTAAGATTCTACCAAAATGTCTATTTCAATATTCCAAATTGTCTGTTACCGAAATGTCTGTTACCGAAATGTCCGGTTACCGAAATGTCCGTTTACCGAAATGTCCTTTTACCGAAATGTCAGTTACCAAAATGTCCATTTCCAAAGTGTCCTTTACCAAAAAGTCTGGATACCGCCATTACCACACGATTTTTGCTTTTTACAACTCCGTAAATAAAATTAATATTTTTAATTTTATTTAAATGTTTGCTAAAGAATTAACTAAAAAACTATGGATAGATCATAGTTATTAGTTAATATTCCTGAGTTCTAAGAGATTGTGAATGAATTTTGTTGTATCGATTGTAGCAACACGCATGGCTCTTTGATTGCTGAATACATTCTATGTTATTAATGTGTCATCAGTGGATCAAATTATTGTGATGATCCCTATATTGACACAAATACCTCTTTTTGATAGTGTTTATTGTGATGATTCTTAATCAACTGATTTTTGCAGTAGTATTACCATTGTCTGTTTTCTTAGTGTACAGAGATCAATGTGTTCCACTTGCACAGTCATTTGATAAAAGTGTTCTGTTATGAAGAGATTGTGAATGTATTGTTGTAATGATTGTAGCTTGTAACTACATGCACAGCTCTTTGAGCACAGTATATATTCTATTTCATTCATGTTTCTTCAGTTGATGAAATTGTGGTTGGTTGGCAATTGCCAAAATAAAAACAATAAAACCAAACTAAGAATTGTTGGAATATTAATTTCATCAAAGGTTTGAAGCATTCAGCCTTTTTGTATTTGCACATACATTGTACAATAAATACATAAATCACAGGTTTCACACACACACACGCACACGCACACGCACACACACACACATCAGGTGCAAGTCTTTAACAAGATTTAACAAGATTTGCCATCCAAGCCAAAGGCCCAGATGGCAAGTGGACAAGGAAGCCATTGGCTTATCGAGAGTCCAACAATGTTCATCTACTTATAACCCGCCCTCCTGAAATATGTGTCAACCTTGTTTTTAAACATATTCACGCTGCTAGCAGTTACACAATCTGTAGACAATTTGTTCCATTCATTTATTGTCCTCTGTGAGAACGAGTGCTTCCTGATGTCCAATCTACATTGATCCTTTACTAATTTTACCTCATGTCCTCTAGTTCTGCTATCCTTCTTGAGTGAGAAAAACATATTTCTATCAATATTTTCATACCCATTCAATATCTTAAAAACTTCAATCTGATCTCCTCTTAACCTCCTTGTCTCTAGAGTTGTTAAACCACATTCCTTCAGGCGTTCTTCATAACTAAGGTCTCTCAGTTCTGGAATAATTTTAGTTGTTCTCCTTTGTATGCGTTCAAGCGTATCTATATCCTTCTTACGATATGGTCTCCATGCTTGAATACAGTATTCTAAATGAGGTCTAACTATTGCTTTATAAAGAGGTATAATTAAATTTTTTCCCTTGTATGTTATGTTTCTTCTAACCAATCCAAGAATTTGATTACCCTTTGAAGCTGCAATACCACTGCTCTGAAACTTTCATATCAGCGCTTATTGTAACTCCTAAGTCCTTTTCTTTTACAGTAGTACCCAGAACAGTGTCTCCCATTTTATAGTTTACATCCAAGTTCCCATGTCCTGTATGTAGGCATTTACATTTCCCAAAATTGAACAACATCTGCCATTTCTCAGACCATTTCACTAATCTGTCTAGATCGTTTTGTAAATGTTGTTTATCACCATCAGTATTAACCTTTCTAAACAGTTTTGTGTCATCTGCAAATTTCAGTACGTTACTTGTTATACTGTCGTCCAAGTCATTGATATATATATTAAGAATAATATAGGTCCTAATACTGATCCTTGGGGTACCCCACTCAAAACCGATTTCCAATTTGAAACTTCTCCATCCACTACAACTCGTTGTCTTCTGTCAATCAGCCATTGTTCTATCCAGTCAGTTATGCTATCCCTGATACCATGGGCTTTTAATTTAAGTAGTAATCTTTGATGTGGCACTTTGTCAAAACCTTTCTGAAAATCTAAGTAGATAATATCTACTGGCGATCCCACGTCTATCCACTTAGTGATTTCTTCCAAAAAACATAACATATTTGTTAAGCATGACCTCGCTTTAAGGAATCCATGTTGAGATGAATTTAATAATTTATGCTTAACGAGGAAGTCCACCATATGGTCTTTAATTAACCGTTCTAATAATTTACAAATCACTGATGTTAAACTCACTGGTCTGTAATTTTCTGACTTATTTCTCAAACCCTTTTTAAATAATGGTATAATGTTTGCTTCTTTACATTCAAACGGAACAACTCCCTCTTTTAATGACAAGTTGAATACTCTTGCAAGTGGTATACTGATTTGTTCTACTGTTTCCATTAGTAATTTTGGAGGAATCCCATCCACTCCCGGTGATTTATTATCCTTCATTGCCTTTATTTTCTTAGCTACCATTTCTGGAGTTACAACTAACGGTCCTAAATAGTCAGATTTAGCCCCCTGAAATTTAGCATCAGCAACTGGTAATGAACTAATATCTTCTTTGGTAAACACTGAACTGAAGTAACCATTTAGGTCTTCCGCCATTAAAAACCCCTGTGATATTATATTTCCAGCACTGTCTTCTAGAGGTCCAACCTTGTCTTGTACGTTTTGTTTACTCCTGACATATGCATCAAAACTCTTGCTGTCATTTTTTATGTTACATGCTAGTTTTTGCTCATAGCTTCTTTTAGATTGTCTGATTTCAGAATTAGCTGCATTAAGTGCCTCTTTGTAATTTGCATAGTCTTCTTCCTTTCCGGTACGCCTATAAACCCTCCACATAGTTTGTTTTAACACTATTTTTCTAATAGCCTCTTTTGACAAGTGTTTCTTTCTACACCGTTTTCCTTGTTTTTGGAAGGGAACAAATTTATCGATGATACTCTCAATTTCATATTTTAGAATATTCCAACATTCAATTGCGGTCTTATTCATCAGCATGTTATTCCAATCTAGCTTTGCTAAGTATTTTCTCATATCTTTGTGGAAGTTTCTCTTGTACGTTTTCTTATTTTTACTTTCTGATTTTACATTGATGTAAAAATGTATTTGATTATGGTCACTGTTACCCAATTGTTCAAGTATTTTTACATTGTCCACTAATTCTTTTTGTGATGACAAAACTATATCTAATACATTTTCTCCCCTGGTTGGTTCTAGCACGTGCTGAGTAAGAAAGCTATCCTGGATTAAAAATAGAAATTGTTGGTCCTCACTCCCTGTGCTCTCTAGAGAATTCCATGGTTAAAATCTCCCATTATGATACATTCCCCTTTACTAACTTCCTTTATAGTGTTTTTTATTTTTGTGTTGTCCTCTTCGTTTATGTTTGGACTTCGGTAAACTAATCCAATAGTTAATTTTGAATTTCCTGAAACAATTTTGCACCAAACAGCTTCATCGCAATCTACTTCCCTTTCTAGTTTTATTTCATAAGCCTGAATAGATTCTTTAACATATAAAATAACTCCCCCTCCCCTTCTTCCTATTCGATCTTTCCTAAACATTACGTATCCTGTCAGTCATAATTCAGCATCTGTTATGTCTATGTTGGCCCATGATTCAGGTCAATATCTTCTACCATAATGTTTAATTCGTTTTTCATATTTACTATGCTCCTTGCATTTAAACATACGCATCTATAACCTGTTTCAGAGATGTTTTTCGGACGATTTGATATTGGTTTGTCTGTGGCCTCTTGTTCTGCTTGAGACACATCTAGGTAACCCCCCTGCACTTCTAGTTTAAACAATGTTTACAAAGTCTTGAACTTATAATGATATTAATAATTAAGAAATAAATAGATAGTCTTGAATAATAAAAAGTTAATTATATATATGTATATATATATAATATATATAATATATATACACATATAAAATAGTCAAATTAAATGTTTAGGCTATTGCTACCTAACGTGAATAACATTACAGAAAACGTTCATCATTTTATTTCAATGCGTAGAGCAACTATATTATATACAGTGTTCGTCTGTCTGCAAGATATACACTAAAATGCGGTTTGAAAGAAACGAGTCTTTATCAATACAATTAAAATTTAAGGACACACAGTCACACATGCATGCACGTTACATCACGACAACAATTAATAGGACAAGCCGATGAGAAATAGCACCGCTACTCTGCTAGTATTACGAACATGCGCGATTGAGCGACAGTGCTGCACAATTAAAACATCGGCAACATTCGACAAATGTCGAGTCCCTATTTGACCTTTATTTTATATTTGTTCAATTGTTGATAACAGAAATCGCAATGTACGGATACACGCACACACGAAAAACAATCATAACTACAGCGCATGTAAAACGGGAGCATGGCACGATTGCGCATCCTTGTTAATCCCCTTAATTCTTGCCCGCCTTTTGGGGTAAGACCACTGTTGACCTTCCTGTTTATTGTTTCACATAAATGTAGGGCATATTAAATTGCAATATGTTAAATTTATATGATGTGACAAAAGTGCAACTGAGCAGGCATATTCACAGGTTTATTTGTAGAAGCTATTACCTTACCTTATGATACCTTATGACGATTCTGATCGCAGGATCCAGTTGATTCCTCCATGATCAGATCTTCAGAATCAAATATTTTTATATCATAATTTCCGGTTCCATTAGTTATTGTTAAAGGAGATTCATAGTCGTATATTATTGCCTGGGTAGACCAGAATTTGTCTAGTTTGTTTTTAAATGAGTTAATTGATCTAGCTTATATTACAGAGTTTGGGAGACTATTCCATGGTTCATCCACTCTAAGAGGGAATGCATTTTTTCTTAAATTTATTTTTGCTCTTTGGGTAAATATTTTAAGGGGGTGTCCTCTATTTCCTGATCTTAGTGTCACATCCTCCCATTTCAGGAGGTTTGGTGCAGATTCATTATCGTACAGTTCGTGCATTATTTTATAGACTTCTATCATGTCTCCTCTTAACCTTCGGTATGCTAATGTGGGTAGCTTCAGTAATTTTAGTCTTTCTATATATGATAAATCCCTCATACCAGGAAGTTCTTTTGTGGCCCTTCTCTGGATGTTTTCTATTGCTATTTTTCATGTTTTATCTGATATGGATACCATACCGCTACGGCATAATCTAGGTGAGATCTAACCATTGTCTTATATAGTGGCAAGAAAGTGTGTGTGTCTAGGAATTGGAAGGTTCTTCGGATTATTTTTGTAATTTTGGTTGCTTTATTTACCACTTGGTTTATGTGATCATCAAATGACAATTTTGAATCGATAATTACACCTAAGTCAGTTTGCTTATCTGTGGTGGCTAGTGAATGTTTAACATTATTACTTGTCATGAAATATTAATTTTCACCTATATTATTTTTTCAAATTTCCATGTGTTTACATTTGTCTGGGTGGAATTTTAATAATCATTTGTCGCTCCATTGTTCTAGGATACTTAAATCTTGTTGTAGTATAATCTATTGGCTGTGAAATAGTGCATTTTTTTGAGAGTTTAACAGGCGGAGTTTTTTTATGGGAATTTTTCTGCTATGGGCCACGTGGGCACATGAATACATGGCTATTTTTGTCAAAATTGATGGGCATCGCATGTCGGGACGATTTAAAAGAGCTGGGGTAGGTGGTCTTGACAAAATGTTGTCAACATGTCAATGAGATGATGGCAGTTGCTGTGAAAAATTTTCAGAATTTTTTATGGTCACACCACCAATGCAAATCTCTACAGTGGTCTGACCCCTTGGCTTTACTTTAGGCTAAACTTTAAGGTGCCCCAAATGTCGTGACATTGCTGCCATATAATTTTACTAAATGTGATTTAACGCTGCAGGAATTTACGTCCTCTGCCTTTGCTTTTAGTCGACGTCGTACACATCCAAAATGACGAACGGCCCAGATTCCGGTAACGAATGTAACATTAAAGTGGTGTGCCGAATTCGGCCACTAAACGAATCTGAGGAGAAAACGGGCAGCAAGTTCGTTCTAAAATTTCCTACCGATGACTCGATACAGATCTCGGTGAGTTACAAGTTTATCTTCTGCGCTCTATTCCATATAGTGACTCTCGGAACTTACGTGTGCAGATATGTACACTAGAGTAAATAACATCACGACAACTTCTTTGCAGTTGATTACAGCCATCTTGAACATCATGTGACTACCGATCATGTGACATAAGGTCATTTTCCCGGAATATGTAACCTTTGACATTGATATGTAATAATGCCGATAAATATGTATTAAGCCGATTCGTCATATCATCCCATATGCGTATTATAGTTGTCAATGTATGTAATACCTGTTGTGACAATATGTATATTTATCGTTATAAAGTTGTGCATAAATCAAAAAATTATGTTTACATGTGCGGCATCTGTTCAAGGAATGATGTCATTTCCCGTGATGCCTTGCGATGACAACCATGGAAGGTTGGAACTTGGGGTCAGGAAGGGACGGAATTTCTCTCAAATATCATCGGATTTGATGCGTGGATTAGCTAGGTAACGGATGCTACTTGTGTGAATATATAGGTGATCTAAACCCATCTGAATTGTTACATCATTGGACATGCTGGTGTTTTCTACCAGCCTCATAATGCTTCTGGATTGTTAATGAGGGGTCGGCTGCTGTTCAGTGACTAACGACGACAGATTACTCTTGTCAGACTCCGCAAAGATGATGATTGCTGGCTAACTCGCTCGCTGCAGGAATTTACGTCCTCTGCCTTTGCTTTTAGTCGACGTCGTACACATCCAACATGACGAACGGCCCAGATTCCGGTAACGAATGTAACATTAAAGTGGTGTGCCGAATTCGGCCACTAAACGAATCTGAGGAGAAAACGGGCAGCAAGTTCGTTCTAAAATTTCCTACCGATGACTCGATACAGATCTCGGTGAGTTACAAGTTTATCTTCTGCGCTCTATTCCATTAACCATTCAGTCATACCAGTTCGCTTCATCTATGTTATTTTAATGTGTGATTTTGCTGTGCTGACATATATTATGTATATTGCAGAAAATAGCCAGCCATCTTGCAGGTCGGATCTGTTATTAGGCGATGTGATGTCAGACTCTACATTAGCATAAATTATCTTTCTGGCATCAGCTGTGTACCATAATATTGATTTCGCTCAAGCCATCGATTCTGCAAGAAAAGGCCTCGAACAACAGTAAATAAAATTGCGTTATTGTGTGTTAATAATTAAACTGATTCATTTTTAAACTAGTGCTCACAGCACAACATATCTGTTATCATACTTCAAGATAATTATTCATACATGACTTTCGGGAGCATGGTGTAAGCGTAATGTTTATAATGTATCATTCTGTGTTTAGGCATCATTGGTGGTTGTTCGTTTACTATTTACCCATAAATTCATTTAATTTAAGCTTTGTCCAAACCTGTCTAACATCCTGGGACCCCTTTTTTTACTTTACTCACATAAACTGTCAGACAACCTGTTTTCATCATGTGTACACCGATGCAGATTATTGCCTTTATATACTCTTGTCAAAGCAGGCAAAGACAACTCTCATGACCACAAAATGACCTATTCAGACTTGATAGATGGCAAGATATGTGGTTCTTGATTTCAATCTAAGGAATTGTGGTACAATGATAATTGTCTCCAGAAAAACCACACCTAATCTTTTAACCTGTGTGTAGCAAAAAAAAATTACAAATCCCAGATACACTAAATTTAACAATGTAATCTAGGTCATCCGCAAATAAAGTTCAACAGTTACTCAGAGTTATTAGGAGACATCTAACTAAATGCCCAACCCATATAAAATCAGTGGCTTATAAGTTATGCAACCCTAGTTTATCCAGTACTGGTATATGCAGCAGCATCCTGGGATCCCCATTGCCTAAAGATAAATTAAAATCCTAGATTAAACTCTATTTAAATGACAAGCAGCCATATTTTGCTCACCTAATTATACAACAGAGCAGTGACTAATGTATATACAACAAAAGCATAGTGAACTTTTTATAATAATGCTGAAATATATCTAATGACAAATTGAAGATACATAAATAACATTACAATATGTAAACTAATAAAATCTAATTGAAATATTACACATTTTACAATATAAACTGGAGGAGTGAAAAACATTTGTAAAACTTTTAAGCCAACTATTTTGAATCCATTTCAAATGAAGACAGGGTTGTTTGATTTAAATCAATGATTTAAATCAATGATTTAAATCAATGATTTAAATCAATGATTTAAATCAATGATTTAAATCAATGATTTAAATCAATGATTTAAATCAATGATTTAAATCAATGATTTAAATCAATGATTTAAATCAATGATTTAAATAACTCCAAAAAAAATCATTGATTTATGATTTTTTTACTTCCGTTTTTTTAATCGCTGATTTATATGAATTTAACACAAATAACTGTTTACAAGCATCCAGATCAACAAAGTTTTGTATGTTTTTTAATACAAAACACAAAATGCACACACTTGTGTAGCTGCATTGACACCAGATAGCCTGATAGTCAAATATTTTATGACATTGTGTACGTTTGAGCTATTCTCTTTCTAAATGCAGTGAAGCCACATAAACTTGTCTTCCAGAGGAAGTATCTTTTCAACACAGAAGCCCTGAGTTAAAGTCCACTTATAGCTTGTGCTAGTTGTAACCAGTTCGGTATGTTGACTAAGTTGTTTAATACTGTACCAGTTTGTATTCTGGTTGGAGACACTTAGAGTACACAGAGCCCTGGACAGGTGCTAATCCACCCTATAGGCAAACAATAATTACCACTGCTACAGCCACAGACACACAGCATGCTTTCCTTTCCAAGACAGATTATGCAACTACAGGGGGTGAGGCCTTGTGGACATTGTCTAATGTCTTTATATAAGCAAAATCATGTACCCTCTGTTAAGACAAGAACCCAAATCGATTTGAATAGAACATGTTTGAAAGAGTTTACAAATTTAAACATCTATATAAATATCTATATACCAGATTTCAAAAGAATCAAATAAATCCGATTTAAATAAAAAATCCGATTTAAAAAAAAATCCGATTAAAAAAAATCATGGTTTTTTTCAACCCTGAATGAAGATGCTTCGTATGTTTGAACTTACATTGACAATACAGATGTGTGAGGTGACACATTTACCTATGAATTATCCCCAACATTGCACCCCATGACACAGCTATGGTATCAGTTCTACTTTCATGAATAGGCTCACATCTTAGTGAATACAGGTATTTGACGTCTCTGAGACAGAACCATCTCTCCTGTCATTACCTTTCTTTAACAGCACTTATCTCATTTTCTAAGAAACTATCTCACACAAGCACCGGCTGTAGTGTAATTTTAAATGCTACAAAGTGCACATTTCAGGCAGAATGACAACGTTTCCATGGTTCTGACGGACGTTCAGCTTTTCACACACTGGATGTAAATTGGAAATTGCATCTTCTGTTAAAAAGACCTTTCAGTGAACGTGTGTGCATGTTTATTCACTATAACCGGTGCCTGTCTGCCTGGTGGGGTGTAGTGACTATGTGCTACTTGGCTTTCATGAGACCTTACTTACATTCCAGTGTACTGGTTGATGGGGTTATTCAAGCCAAAGGTTCATATTTCCTCCACAATGTTTTCATTGTATTGTGACTATTGTCACATAAAATTGGAATCTTGGATCATCGAAGCCTTTTCATTGATGCTCTACGTCCTAAATAATCAGGTACCAAAGTTTAGAGGTGCAACAAACGGAAATCATTTCAAGCATAATATGATGAACGGGGGGTGGGGGAGCTGTCATGAACAGGGGGTGGGGGAGCTGTCATGCAAAAGTCATCATCGCAGCAAGGGACTACCAAGGATTTAAGGTGGACATTTATGATACTCTGCACTGCCCGTATGGGCTTAATATCTTATAAAAAACCACAATGGTTGACATTGTCATGTCTTCTCAGTGCAGCACCCTCCTGGTATGTTCTTGCTGTTCATCTGAGGTCAGCCTAACACCCTCTGACCAGCTGCCAGTGTAAATCATGCCAGGAAGTGTGGCTTCCATTTCAGTCAGATGCAGTGGCATGTTTTACTGCCTACACCCACTTCTGTTTTTCTCAATGTCTGAATTAACTGGCTCGGAGACACCCACCTTTACCCATAGTGGCTTTTTGTATGCCTGGTATGCCAAGTTGAATGTTTTAAAAGCTGTTGTTTTGTCTTTCAAGGAACACACTTTACAAGCAAATCAATATTGAGAACGTGGATTTTTATCAACTAAATGTTTTCCTGTGACACCATATTCCGTCTTGATTGCACGCCAAAGGAATACCATTATGAATGATGGTGGCACACCTAACAAAATGTCACAGTTACACCTTTATGTGACTTGATACTGAAAATGTGTAGCACCAACCGGGCCTGTAACCTGATGTCCTGAACACGTTGCTGGTCCTACACATTTTTTCCAACAATGTCAGCACATCAAGTCGCTGTTGTCATCTTGTGAATATTAATGATGGAAGTTTGCATGCTAATTCAGTTGACATTTCTTGGTGTGTTTCTGCGACGTAAATATTGGTAAATGGATCCAAAATCTGCCTGTGATTTGTGGGAGTTTTAGGCTATTGTGGGAGTTGTTATTGCAAGTGTTGTTGTTTACAGGGCAAGGTGTATGTATTCGACAAAGTACTCAAGCCCACCGTAACACAGGAATACGTCTATGAATCTGTCGCAAAGCCAATTGTTAAAGGTACGTACTGTCATTGAGTCATCGCCCACATTCTTACTCTCCTAAGGCTGGTTTCATGAAGCATTTTACCATGTGATGAAACTAGTACAAAGCATTTCTGTATGTTTGACAAAGCATGTGTAAATCGATGCAGTCATGTAAAAAGACGAAAGGTGTTTCAAACAATTGTTCGTAACTTCGTAAGTAACAAAGTGCAAGGTCACATGAATCAATTCATGTATGAGAACATTTCATACAAACATTTGGAATTTCGGCTACATACATAAGTGCTTCATCAGTTCATGAGACCAATCCCTCAACTTTTTAGGGACTTTTCAGGATCTTTTCTGTGTACAATACATGTACTAACTAAATGTAAGATTTTGACCTCGTCTAAACTGATCACACATGCACTTTCACAGCACATTGAGCACACGTATGTGGTTTCTTGGAGCGGCAGCAGATGTGATGCGATGTGCGAACCTTATCAGTGATTCGCCCTTTAGTTACACAGTGGCGCCATCTGCCTTTTCTCAAACAGTTGCAATGTATTTGTACAGCACGTTTCTAGTCTCTCTACATTGTACGCATATGGATTCAGTTTGCCAATACCATCCACAATAATCAATGGACCGACACAGCATTCGCTGTAGCTCCCACAATGCACCTGACTGGTGATGTGGCAGATCATTGCAGCATTTCAATGCTCCAGGTTGCTATGGCGCCACAGCTCTGGGACAGTGCAACTCCCCCGAATTTAATTAAACAATCGATCTTTCTTTGATGATTCATCAGTTTGGCAGCAGTTGATGAGACTGTTGGTTCTGCTGCTGAATCTATCAGTCTTATGCTGGGAACACTGGGCCAGTCTCGCCGGATGCTATCTGCGCCCACTGATGTTGATGTTATGAGTCAAACACTGCCGGGAAGTGGCAATTTTCACCACACCCGTTCTCAGTTGTTTCCCCTTCTAAGTTGAGGGAATTTACGTCCCATTCCTGACCACAGTTGCATGGGTTATAATGGTCACCAAGTGAATTAAATAAAAGTCAATGTAATGTGCAAAAAGTTAATGCATTTACTGTGAATTAAAAACAGTGTGAATCAACAGTAATTATATTTATTATGGTTATATTTAGAAGCATCTATTTTAGCGTATACAAAATGTAATCATATATATACGTATGATAATTAAACATTTCAGTTGGGGATTCTGATTTTGTATGTAGGCAAGTCTAGTATTTTATGAGTCTATTTTGTGTGAGTTTGTGGCTGGTGTGCTCAGTTACATATAATTATTCTTTCATGGTATGTTCAAGTGAACAATGGTGAACTTGAAATTATTCTGTTTGTTGTTAGAGTTAGACTTTCTTCTGTCACAGTAGGACAGATTATTGGCTGTGCATAATTTCTTAGTCTGCTTTGGCTGCGTGATATTGTTTCGGTTGTAAATTGGTTCCCTGGTGCAGTGAGGGGTCAGTGGATAAGTTCTCAAGGTCCAAAACAGTATAGTGTTGGTTCAGACCCCACCCCCACCCCCTAAATACATGGTATAGGACATAAGGTAACACGCATATTGACAATCACAAAGTATTCGTTTGTCCTGCGAAACTTGGTGATGATCAAACCACCACCCACCAATACGTAATGGTTTTTGGACTTTAAGAACATGCGACCACCCCTACGTTGTAGCAATTAGACATGTGAGACTAAATTATCATGTAACCCAATAAATGTGACTAAAGTTTATACAACTACTGTGCTATAGTCTAAACAGTCGCAGTAGAGTAGAACTCAATATAATCCCATACTTTAAAGTTTAAGTAGTTAGACATGACTTCAGATCTTGAATAATCACAGTGAAACCAGAATGAATGTCTCAGTGTCCTACATTGTTAGGATGAAGTGATGAGAGTCTGTCATGCTTGAGATTCACTTGAGACATGACGTCAATGAAACCGTATGGCCCTTTTTAACACTATCATGTTTCTTTGAAAGCTGACCTGAAATTTAAAATGAAATAATGATAGATTCTAAGAAGCTGTCATGAAAGTTTCTTGCACCTGTCATAAATCCTGTATAATACAGACGGTTAATATCCAGTGAGAAAGTCATGGTCCAATGGGTAAGCTCAAACCTGTAAAGCAGAATGTTGAATCAAAATTTTTTTTAATTACTTACAAGTCATTAGTTGCAGTAAACACATCACAAAAGCCACATCCTGTTGCAACCACAGTGGGGTGGTAGGTAGTATTACTGGGAAAGAAATGACTAGACCTCAAGGCTGAAAAAGGTCCATAGAAATCCTGTGGGTGTGAGTGTGTCATTGGGCACAAATGTCAGTTTTTCCAGCTTTTTAATGCTGTAAGTAATAAAAAAAATACAACTGGATTGATGGGGCTATCAGATACAGCATTATAGCTAAATTATGAATGGACCAGTCAGGCTCCATTTAGGAATGAAGTTATGAAGACATAAACAGTGAATAGTCTTCAGCCATCTTAGCACCTATCCCGCTTATGACATATATGTGAGCCCAGTATTAAATATCTATGTATCTTATGACATATATGTGAGCCGAACAGTAAATATGTATGTGTCTTCACATTACCTGTTAGGCCAGTCTTATCTGTCATATGGTCAGTTATCTATATTGACCCCAGGCCAGCCCCCAGACCTGATGTCACTAATATCCTGGGGTGAATTTGAGAGTTGAACATGTGCAGTATCTTGATGAACTAGATAATTAGCATGTTACCTGGGGCACTTCAGGCCAAGGGGAACTAATTAGTGGTGACAGATTCCTGTGGTAATTCATCAACTATTACTATGGATAGTACTGCTGGTACTAATACAGTTGTCATCAATAAACAAATAGAACATAAGTTGGTTTTGCCTATGATTGCTGCAGTATTAAATCCTTCAAAAGTCCTTACAAGTATAAAATGTTATGGCAATGTTGTTTTGAAAGCTCACTGCGATGCAAATGACAAGATTTGGTGCTTCATGAAAGATAGGTAGGCAAAGGGTTAAAATGTAATGGGTGTGGCCAGTAGTCAGACAAGTTAACCCACAGATGTTGCATATAATTAATCATGGACACAGCCGCTGTTCAGTTGCCTATTAAGTTCTTGTAGTCAGTCATAAGATGCTACATATGGTCAGTATTTAATATTTTGTTTACACAGACATTAATGAGTAATCATTTATTTCTCAATAACAATTTCCTTCTAATCTATTGAGATTTACCTACTCCACGTCTTGCTCCGATTGGTAGCCTTCATCGGGAACTGAATTCTGGAACGACTACTTCTTCCCAGAATTAAATTCCTGTCGAAGGCTACCAATGATAGCTGATACATTGAGTAAGTCAACCACAGTAGTTGTGATTAGAATGAAATCGTTACTTCATTATTCTCTACCAACCTGATGAAAATTCTCGTGAATCATTTATTTTGTTAAAATATGTGCGAATCTAAAATTCTGATGTTTGCATAGACATGTCTATAGCCACTATAATTGTAATTTATTTTGTACTAATTAATTGACATGTTTTCTTATAATAAATTAGAATAAAAATAAATTACTCAATAGTAGGATTACAATTTCTGTCATTGTTAGAAGTGGAGGTCCACTTTCTGTAAGAACTTAATCGTGGTGCAGATATTGCTGATCCAGTTTCATAAGGCACGGGTGGGATAGATCTTTGTTGCAGTGTGGCATACAAGTGCATACACAATGCCCTGTACACAGCATACACATAACCTGTACACAGTCAGTGTATGCATGACCTGTAGCTAATACAGCAGCCATTGTCACAAGAAATCCAAGTTGCATTCATCACTTATTTACCCTTCACCAAGCACCCAAACAGTTTGTGACATCCGCTATGTATCATAGGATGCTTCAAAACACTGATGGCAAGACTGATTGTCCTAAATGTGAGGCTTCATCAGTCAGTGTCACTTAGCTTGATGTTAGTCTAGTGGGGAGTAACTATGAGTAAGTATTCAATTGTTACACTGTGAACTTTATGATGTCTTAATAGCACTACCCTATAAGTCTGTTTCAAAGCTGTTGTCACATTATGTCATTAAGGTCACAATGCAGGAGGTTAACACCAAGGGTAATGTCCTGCCTTATGGACATCTTAGACATGGGGGCTGGGGTTACCAGAGTGCTAAACCCATCTAATAAACATTTCACAATAAGTTGAGAAAAGAATAGTTTCACCAAGGGAAAATCTGCCTTGTGTAGGGAGTGAGGAAGTATTAAGCAGCGATAGCAAGATTGACTACCAGTCTGTAACTATCAGGAAGCTATCTTGTAAATTTATATACTATATCAATATGCCTTTTAAAAGAACAGATCACAAGCTTATTAGTTACTGGCAGTTTCTGACACTGCCCTACTAGAAATACTTTTCTCATGTCAGAAACCCAACCCAGGGCTATGATAATTGCATACTTTTATAGCATTGCTGGATGATACGGTTTCAGTAATTTGATATCTATGGTTGTTGCTTTGTTACAGTGTAGGTATTTGATATACAGATAATGCATGATTCCTAGGGAAAATCCGGCTCAACTTTATACATAAAGTAATCCGAGCAGAAAAATATTCATGCACAAAAATATTGTTGCACATAAAGCCTTTGTAGATACTTACATATATCCAGGCATCTTGCCATTTTTCATTGATCAGAAATTAATTTGTACAACAATGCTCGCAGATGTATGGAACAGCCTTCCATAATCTGACTTGGAGC
Organism: Lamellibrachia columna; assembly: GCA_963662155.1. Lineage (NCBI taxonomy): Eukaryota > Metazoa > Annelida > Polychaeta > Sabellida > Siboglinidae > Lamellibrachia > Lamellibrachia columna. The sequence continues at coordinate 64,064,702 of OY759261.1, forward strand.
CTCTGTCTGTTCAGTCTTTCGAAGGGAAAATATATACAAAAGTTGTGATGAAACCATCCAATTATATTAGACTGCACTGCCCACCCTATCCTGGTAATCGTCAGATACATGCACACAAACAGACCTGACAATGAATGTAAGAGTTGACGCAAGAGGCAAAAATGCTTAAAAAGTAAAAAGAGGACCTGTAGTGTAAGAACATGTAAGATTGATTCCATGCACTGCAAAATGTCATGCCAAGAAAGCAGCGTGTCTGAAGTTACTTGGAAACTACACAGTCAATGAATAATAAAGCATTCCATTCATGTTGAAATATCAAATCCGAGACCAGTTGTTGAACACAGTACTATCAGGTGGCCAAAGCTTTGGGATGTGCACTAACCATCAGAATCATTTTCAAAGGTTTCCAGAATGCCAACTCTTGAAGTAGACAGTGGACACATAATCACCTATCTCTCTCCTGCAGTGTTTGAGTGATCAACCGTGAAATCAGTTGGCGGTTATCAAGTACACAATGCATGTGTGAAGTTTGTTGTTGTGTAAAAATTACTTTCTGCATGGGGGGTAGGGAGAACTTTCTTCTGCTCACAGTGTTATTATTCTCCTTGACTGCCTAGACTGGCAATGTGCGTTTTGAATTTCTGGCACCATAGAATGCTTTTCACTGCAAGTTTGACCCAAAGAAACTTTCTACTTTGCAATCTGTAAAGTGTGCAGTTTTCTGCTCGCTTTTATGAAGAATCTACCAAATGGTGTAGAGTTTTTCTGATCCTTCTTATCAATTGTGTCACTTATCCGTGCCTTGCTGAACAGTTGGGTACTGTAGATGTAGTGTTCCGTGCTCCGACTGGTTGAGTCATGCTGAACAAGTCATCCTATGTTGTAAATGTCACTTACCTACAGGTGTTTATAATGGCAGTTGTCTCATTTTGACACATAGAACCATTACTGGTGGTCTAAGAACAGTGATCTATTGTTAGTGTTCAGTCTTCTTGCAGAGGCTGAACATAGAAACTCTTGTTGCAACAACTATTACTGTCTTACTTAGGTAATCCTCTTTGCATGTATTGCCACATCAGGCATAGACAAGGCATCTTCAGTTCTGTCTGCAGCCTGCTTTGCAGCCTGGTCCCAGCTGAGGTTTTCGTTTTCCAGTGAGAGTCCATCTCAAAGCTCTGTTTGATATTTTTCATCCTCCTTTCACAAAACATGGCTGATCCATTACTATCCTTATTTTGTGCGTTTTTTTTTCAGTTTGTTGGTAATGTTTTGTGACAAATTACAGTGTATATTATTGTCACAAAGACTGGGTTCATAGTTATGATCTCCCAGATTCGTCTACCCGCAACTAGGCCAACAGTGCAAGTACACACCAGGCCTGGCATCTATTACATTGCAATGTAATAGATTGCTATTACTTAGTTTCCTTTCTGTTACTATTACATGCTGAAGGCAGTGTAATAATTATTGTTATATTTCAAGCTATTACTATTACATTTTCCATCGGAACTATTTTCTTTCGATTAAACATTTAACATACTTAATCACTTACATAGATGCAAATTAACTGATGGGTGTATAATTAATTAAATTACAATTAAATTTCCAAATTAAATTAACCTCACACAATTCTTGTCAGATGTAAAAGTTTCATATATCCATCGAAATGAAACAGAAAGGCAATGTCACTGTCATATAACACAGACTAGCTATATATTTTTAGCCTTCACACCATTGGAAAATAATGATACAGCGGTTTATCTCTATTTATTGTAATCGTGTATGTCATTGGTTGGGAAACGTGTTTCTATGGCCTTTCTCAGTGCCTATCCATTGGCGCTCTCGTTTGAAGAAACAAAGCCGTGACCCGGATGTCATAGGGTGAGTTCAAAATGATACCTGCCAAGCGAGCGAAAAGATGCGACATGTCAATGTCAAAGTTTACGACAATTGATGCATTTTTCGATTGGGCCAATAATGGTTAAACCGGACTTGGCCTGCCATTGAAAAATCATAATTCGGCTAATAATGCCTGTCGTTTGACATTTGTTCAACCTGCTTTGGCTTACCAGTGCAAAAACCAAATGGGCCAGTAATGGCTGTAACTATATCAACCAGCATTGGCTTTCCATTGAAAATATAATAATTGGGCCAATAATGGCTGTCATGGACATGAACGGCTTCCGTTTTTTTAGAATGTTCAAGACTGGCAAAATTTTATTTCTGGCTAAGGGCCTGCAGTCTGTTTATTGCTGGAAGCCTGGAACCCTTATCCTGCTTCAGTGAATGAATGAATAGGCTTAGGTTTGTGTGAAAAGGATAGATGGCTGGTGGACCTGGCTTCAAATGACGAATTAGCCATGCTGCAATCACACTGTCACAGTGTCTGCTACCAATAGTGCTACAGGTCATTGACTGTTATGATTTGGATACTAACTGCATGTGAAAGACTGAACATGATGCTTGTCCAAGTCCCAGTATGTAAAAATACAAACTTTTAGTCTGATTGTTTCCAATGAAATTGAATTTTTGTGTGATTGAAATGTTCAATTGTAATAGCAAAGTAATAGCTCAATTACTATTACTCTGCTTTCTATTACGATTACTATTACATTGTGTTCTGTTCCATCTATTACTATTACAATTGTAATCATTACTATTACACAATGTGATCATTCCTCGTGGTTTGTAGAGTAAACATCGCTCGTAACGATTACAGTAAATTTGTCAGTGTACATCAAACAGATGGCAGCATGGACAAATTATAGAAAATTGGTCTGAATTGAAAATTATTTTATATTTTTAACATGCTGCATGTGCTAGTAATCACAGAAGGATTGTAGTAGTGGTCTGTACCCAGCCAGTAATTTATGTATGTTAGTTGTGGTCTGTACCCAGCCAGTAATGGAGGTATCATGATAGTTGTGGTCTGTACCCAGCCAGTAATGGAGGTATCATGATAGTGGTGGTCTTTACTCAGCCAGTAATGGAGGTATCATGGTAGTGGTGGTCTGAACCTAGCCAGTAATAGAGGTATTATGGTAGTGCTGGTCTGTACCCAGCCAGTGATGGAGGTATCATGATAGTGGTGGTCTTTACTCAGCCAGTAATGGCAGTATGATAGTGGCACCTGGTCTGTGCCCAGCCAGTAATGGAGGTATCATGATAGTGGTGGTCTGTACCCAGCCAGTGATGGCAGTATGATAGTGGCACCTGGTCTGTGCCCAGCCAGTAATGGAGGTATCATGATAGTGGTGGTCTGTACCCAGCCAGTGATGGCAGTATGATAGTGGCACCTGGTCTGGACCCAGCCAGTAATGGAGGTGCCATGGTTTGCACTTAGCAGGAAACAGCTTTTAGTTGTTGTGCTTGTTAGAATCACAAGCACGCATGCAACTACCGGATCTACCGGTAGTTGCCAGGATGCTAGTACTAATGGGGGACAGCCCTTTATTAGTAAGAAAATTGTATTTACTAAATATACACGTTATTTAGATATTCATCTACCTGTCAGTTGGTATGGCAGATGTGGCTTGAATGCATGTTATTTGTTCTGTGACAAAATATTTTCCTTTTTAGAGTCTCGACATATCCACAACCATCTTTGATTTACTGCACTCTGTCCCCTCATTTAGCTGCAGAATGAATATCCTGTATACATATCCTCCCCTAGTTCAGTAGTTGATAGATTCCTCTTGGTACCATGCCAACACTCTGCCCTGGTACAACACTACAAGTCATCTTCATGTTGCCATGCACTGTTGTGTATTTTTGTCTGTTTAGTTTTTTGGATCATTTATACCTGCTATCTGTCATCACCTGCCTTCTCCAGCTATACAGTAGACAATACACCTGTTTGTCTGGACCCGTGTACAGACTGTTTATGTGTGAGTTTATGGTGTCCAGGGTGTTTATGGGTGTTTAGAGAGCATTTGATGAATGCCTACCTGGTGTAAGGAGCTCAAGCTGTTGGGGTGTAGTGTAGTGAGGTAATTGAAGCAATCATGCAGCACTAATAGATGCAGTAGATCTTGTATTTCTCTCTCTAACAGTCTGAGCTGTCAACAACCACCACAGGACAGAGCCTTCTTCACAGAGTAGTTGTCTGTTCTAGGGTGTTTCTTGTCTGTGTCAACAACCACCACAGGACAGAGCCTTCTTCACAGAGTAGTTGTCTGTTCTAGGGTGTTTCTTGTCTATGTCAACAACCACCACAGGACAGAGCCTTCTTCACAGAGTAGTTGTCTGTTCTAGGGTGTTTCTTGTCTATGTCAACAACCACCACAGGACAGAGCCTTCTTCACAGAGTAGTTGTCTGTTCTAGGATGTTTCTTGTCTATGTCAACAACCACCACAGGACAGAGCCTTCTTCACAGAGTAGTTGTCTGTTCTAGGGTGTTTCTTGTCTGTGTCAACAACCACCACAGGACAGAGCCTTCTTCACAGAGTAGTTGTCTGTTCTAGGGTGTTTCTTGTCTATGTCAACAACCACCACAGGACAGAGCCTTCTTCACAGAGTAGTTGTCTGTTCTAGGGTGTTTCTTGTCTATGTCAACAACCACCACAGGACAGAGCCTTCTTCACAGAGTAGTTGTCTGTTCTAGGATGTTTCTTGTCTATGTCAACAACCACCACAGGACAGAGCCTTCTTCACAGAGTAGTTGTCTGTTCTAGGGTGTTTCTTGTCTATGTCAACAACCACCACAGGACAGAGCCTTCTTCACAGAGTAGTTGTCTGTTCTAGGATGTTTCTTGTCTATGTCAACAACCACCACAGGACAGAGCCTTCTTCACAGAGTAGTTGTCTGTTCTAGGGTGTTTCTTGTCTATGTCAACAACCACCACAGGACAGAGCCTTCTTCACAGAGTAGTTGTCTGTTCTAGGGTGTTTCTTGTCTATGTCAACAACCACCACAGGACAGAGCCTTCTTCACAGAGTAGTTGTCTGTTCTAGGATGTTTCTTGTCTATGTCAACAACCACCACAGGACAGAGCCTTCTTCACAGAGTAGTTGTCTGTTCTAGGGTGTTTCTTGTCTATGTCAACAACCACCACAGGACAGAGCCTTCTTCACAGAGTAGTTGTCTGTTCTAGGGTGTTTCTTGTCTATGTCAACAACCACCACAGGACAGAGCCTTCTTCACAGAGTAGTTGTCTGTTCTAGGGTGTTTCTTGTCTATGTCAACAACCACCACAGGACAGAGCCTTCTTCACAGAGTAGTTGTCTGTTCTAGGATGTTTCTTGTCTATGTCAACAACCACCACAGGACAGAGCCTTCTTCACAGAGTAGTTGTCTGTTCTAGGGTGTTTCTTGTCTATGTCAACAACCACCACAGGACAGAGCCTTCTTCACAGAGTAGTTGTCTGTTCTAGGGTGTTTCTTGTCTATGTCAACAACCACCACAGGACAGAGCCTTCTTCACAGAGTAGTTGTCTGTTCTAGGGTGTTTCTTGTCTATGTCAACAACCACCACAGGACAGAGCCTTCTTCACAGAGTAGTTGTCTGTTCTAGGGTGTTTCTTGTCTATGTCAACAACCACCACAGGACAGAGCCTTCTTCACAGAGTAGTTGTCTGTTCTAGGATGTTTCTTGTCTGTGTCAACAACCACCACAGGACAGAGCCTTCTTCACAGAGTAGTTGTCTGTTCTAGGGTGTTTCTTGTCTGTGTCAACAACCACCACAGGACAGAGCCTTCTTCACAGAGTAGTTGTCTGTTCTAGGGTGTTTCTTGTCTGTGGTGTTTTGTTATGCTGTGTGCCTTTCTCTGGATGACGTATGTGTTGTTTTTTATCAGTGCATGATGTATGAAAGAAAGGTAGTGTTGTTATTGGGGCGCTGTGGTCTTGCGGTTAGAACACAGGACTGTTGTTCAACAGGACCAGGGTTCGAGGACACCAAGTCCGGTTTCGGAACTTGGGCAATTTCATGCACCCCACATTGCTTGTGTATTTAGGAATAGACACTATAAGCCATTTGTCCTTTTTATCTGGTGTCTATGCCAGGGGGCTAAGAAGATTCCACACAGGGGATAAATGTGTAACCTGTCTTAGACTCACAGACAGGGTTGAAATCAAGATTTTTTTTTTTAATCGGATTTTTTAAATTTAAATCGGATTATTTTTATTTATTTGATTTTTTTTAAATCTGGTATACACAATGTCATAAAATATTTTACTATCAGGCTATCTGGTGTCAATACAGCTACACAATTGTGCGCACTTTGTGCTTTTGTATTAAAAAAACACACAAAACTTTGTTGATCTCGATGCTTGTAAACAATTATTTGTGTTAAATTCATATAAATCAGCGATTAAAAAAAACGGAAGTCAAAAAAAATAAAATAATAAATCAATGATTTTTTTTGGAGCGATTTAAATCATGATTTAAATCAATGATTTAAATCAAATGATTTAAATCAAACAACCCTGATCACAGAGCTGCAAGGTTTCTCAATCTCTAAACTCTCATAGGTGTCAGTATCCTGACATAATGTCATAGTCCTTCTGTGTTCCCCTTACCTCCCATGATATACAGGCCACAACTTCCACAACTGTCAACAGCCACCGTCCAGTTAGCATAACCAGATTTGGGGTCAGTCACGTTGAAACTGGAATTGATATAATGCCATTGACCCTAAGTCTGCTCATAACTGTAAGCAACCGTTGCTGCACTGACTTCTTGCCCAATGTCTTTGTGCTGTATAAAATGGGGAGCCTGGATACCAGGCACCTGGTAGGAAATAATTTGTATACTTATTCTCTTCATACCTGGGTGCCCGGGTGTCCTGGTCACTGTGCCACCATGCCCAGGTTTTGTCTTACCCTTTTCTTCTTCCCTTGGGAAACCCTGACTGATATGAATCGTTGGCAGGATGGCCAAGTGGTCATAGCATATGGTGGCTGCATTTTCATTTGATCCAAACAATAATATGAATATAATTGTTTGTTGGTCATTGTCCAAACAGTGGACTCTGAGCCATTGTTTATGTTCAAACTGCCCCTGTCCAAGTTCCCATAGCTGTAGCATATGGCGGTATAGGGAAGTCACTTAATGTAGAAGCTTCCCTGTTTTCTCAGTCCAAGGTCCCTAAAATGTCCAGGTCTCCCAGGTTCCCAGTGAACAATGATTATAAGCTTTGCTTTTGTCTTGTTTCTGCTATTCTAGAGTAATTTTCCATGAGAGCTCCTTGGTAGTTGTGAGAGCTCTGTGGTGAAACTCACCCTTGGTCTAATGTATCACAGTCAATGTTGACCTTTCTGTACTATTTTAGGGTCTATGGGATCCTAACACATTTTTCCAGAAGGAGGCTGTCAAACTTCCTGGGTCAGATGTTACACTCAGTTCTGAGCGCATGTTGACATATGTGACATATGTGATATATATCTAAGTTATTCTGTATTACCCCAACAGCTGTCTGTCTATGGTTAACACAGGATAACAAACAAGGGCAAACATTTCATTAAGTATTCTCCCTCTGGCCTGCCTAGACCAGTCGGTGAAAGATGGCATTGATTGTGGCAGTTTACACACGTGACATGTGTACACATTAGACATGACATGTGTACACATTATGAAGGCCTGCATACAAAAGTATCAGGTTGGGTGGCTAGGATTGTTGTGTCATCTGAAGGATTTACACTCTTCTGTACATGCTAGAACTTTGAAATTATCAACAAGAATGCTGGAGATCTAATTACACATCCTGATTAATTGACACCCATATGTGACTGTATGTAAATTCAAATTTGTAATAAATATCTCGGCATAGTTTCCCATAGGACCAGTGTTTGCTACTACCCATGCACCAAAAACCATATTCCTTGAAATTTAGCACTTTTGAGATTTGAAATTAAACATTCTCAAAAGTAAACCTGTCAAAACAGACATGTTGTTTTGAAGCCCCAGATTGCAAGAAAATGCCTTAAATTGCTTAAATTCCATATATGTTTTGGGCATTCATCAGATGGATGAGATGAATGTCAGCCACCACATGGAAACAAAACGAAAATACCTTTATGGGTCCATAAGTAGTTAGATGTTTGTTTATGTATGCATATATTATATACATCTCAACACAAGGAGCATCATGGAGTTTTCTTAGCTAATTTGACTCGAGGGGTCAGTTACATTATATCGGTTCCAATTGCGCATTCTAATTCCACCTCAAAATGCCAATTCCAATTACAAAATACCTTTCCAATTATAGGTTCCATATATCAAAATAACAGTGCTCATGTGAACAGAGCAATTGTAGACATACTCAACGCCAAAAAATACCAACGATTTTAGAGCAGCTTTATTTAGTTTCTGCATATTTATTCATTATTATGGCACATAATGGCAAACAAATTTGATATAGGCTACATATTAAATTTTATTGATTATTAATTTGAGTTAAAAGGTTACATGATGATATCGAAAAATTATTGAAAATACCACTAAAATTTTCTTTAAAAAAAAAACCAAATGCCAAATTCCATTGGTATTTCAATTCCAATTACAATGTAATTGACCCAACGTCTGGATTGTTTCATATCAAAATATCTGACATTTTGCATCTTAAGTCAATTAAATTGTTATCAATTAAAATAAAATTATTGATGAGCAATCCTCTGATCTGTTTATTCAATATGCAGGGATGAGAATTTTGTGCGGATCCACAGAATTCCGTGGATTTGGTCGCCCTCAGGGTCGATCTTGTGAATCGCCCAGATCCGTTGAGATATTGTTAGACCATATAGGTGGGGTGGGGTCTTTATTTTTCATGATAAATTATTATAGTTGATAGTCTGCCAGGGATCCATCTGCTGTACTTCGTAAACACACCTTTTAGTAGCCGCCATTGAAACATCCAAGATATCCGAGAAAGCTTAATCGTGATTGGTTTTAAATCTATTTGTTCGTCCAATGCTGCGCGACGATAGAGTGAAACAGTGATTCGACTGGCGACCGAACGGCTAATCAGTGATCGCGAGATATTTGAGGTGGCTAGTCGAGCACATTTTCTGGGCTAGTCGAGCACGTGTAAATTTTACAACATCATTGACATCCGCTCAACAAGAATGAACATTGCTACCTTCAGTGCAATGCAAACCGTAAAACATTGCCTGAATTCTAGAAAGATGACAGCTCTGGGGTATTTCAGAAAAGGATATGTCAAACATGACAAGGTTGATGGCCATCTATGCAGAAATTTCAAAACTGCTGCTGCTGCTGCTGCTGCTGCTGCATATGGAACAGAAAGAAGAAGCACTTACACGTGTGCGCTTACAGCAAGAGAGAGTAGAGAGCAGAGCCCAGCAGAAGAGGTGCCAGGAGCAGGCAGCCAAGGTGAACAGGTGCCAGGAACAGGCAGCCAAGGTGGCTAGACTGGCCCACCAAAAAGCACAGAAAAGCAAGGCTACTGAGTGACTAATTCATCTGGCTGCTAAGCGCAAGAAGACAGTGTAATTGTAAAACATCATGACTCAAATTAGTCTTATTCAGACAATTTGAGTATGGACTGTGACATTCTTTCATACACAGTACATAATCTCTGTGACTGTTTATAATAAGACTAGTTTTTGAATGTAAGACCTTGTTACCTCTCAAAGTGAGACATTGGCAGAGAGATCGTTGTATACAGAAGATTAAGGTTGAGAGACAGTATGAAGAGAAATGTGGAAGAGGCAGTTGTGAAGAACAAAGTTAGAGATAATAGCAGTGTAGCATGCCAATAAGAGGATGCAAAAGAATGCATGTCATGCCACTACTCTACATGGGATTAAGGGGAAGAGAAAGAAAGGTTTGGCTAACTAAGTCTTAATTCTGGAAGTTTTGTTGTGAAACTGATAATGCATGGATTTCATTTGTAATTTACATAATTATAAAGTTAGAATGATTTATAAATAATATGATTCTTTGAATTATGGGCCAACTTACTGACCATAAAATGCTCATATTTCAGTGGCTTCAGTGGGCTTTGCCCCATGGGGGCCCCACTGGGCTTCATTCTGGACCTGAATAAGGGGCTTCTGCCCTCTCAGAACGCCCTAAAAAATGTTCAGCTGAAAATCCTAAAACCCATTCTCATCCCTGAATATGCAACATTGCAACATAATTATCAGGAAGATGTTTTGCTCGCTCTAACAAATTACTGTTTACATATATTCATATGCAACATTGTATTACCAATGAATCATCTCTTTCTAGAACTAGCAATCCTAGACTGCTGGAGTAGATCTCCATCTTTCAGTCTACTTAGACATGTCTGGAAGTGTCTACCTAGAGCAATCACTTACTACTAATCTGTCAAAAACCCCATAACCTTACTACTAATCTGTCAACCCTCCCCCTCAGTTAAACCCCCTTCCCCTCCCACCCAGTTGTCAGTCAAGACCACATTATGATATCTACCCCATCTTTGTTTGAGTCACACCCAGACAATGTTAAATACAAATATTCTTGTGTTGAGAGATTTCCTTGGGTGTTGGTTAGCTGCCATGCATGTGGTTGTGATCAGCTACATAGAAAGAGCATTAGCTGCTGCCTTTGTGAGACTTCATCCAGTATGTGATGTAAATACACTATCAGTATCGTGTCAGTTGCCATGGCAACTGTTTCCCATTTGCCACTCTCCGTGCACAGCGGCTAGTTGATTTATGCCGAACAGGACTTGTTGATATTCAGCAAATTTATTGTTGTTTTGTCTGCTGTGGAATATGTAGCTCAACTGTGTTGTAGTTGTAAAGGTTTATTATCATGACAGGTTGTAAATGTCCAGTTTCACAGCGACAGGGACCTGACAATGGTCAGATATCTCTGGTAATGATAATAAATAAATATATTTCTTGTTATATAGAGCAGTTTCCTTGAAAGCCCGATGCACTTTACTGAAAATGCATGAAATGAAATATAAAACTTGAAGTGGTAAATGTCCAGTTATATATATACACATACACTGATAGGTTCATGTTGCCACAGGCTTTTTGCCCATGACATGGTCCATTTTCTGCTCTCGTGTCTGTTTATCCAGTGATAAGACCATTTATTCACTCACTGTTGTATTTATTTTATTCACTCATGGTCCATTATTTTCACTCACTGGTCCATTATTTTCATGCACTCACTGGTCTGTTTATGTGAATCATGTGGTACCTCTCGGCTTCTTCCAAATGTCGGCTTCTTCCGAATGTATCACACAAAATAAGCCTACAGCTGTATATTCACTTATCAAACTGGTCTGAAAATAAACTGGATCTGGAGTCCCAGTCTACAGCCTGGGTTTGTTTATATTCCCTCTCCCTACAGTTGCCTGCTCCCAAAATAGATGGAATGCAGGAAATGCCCAAGTACTCCAGTGTAGTTCTTAGTTGTTTCCATTGCGTGCGTGCATGTGTGCGTTTCCATTTAGTTCTTATCTTTCGGTGTTCTTTATAATTGGGCGTAGCAGTGATTAGCCATTAATAAAGCTAATGTCATTCATTGCAACATAATGACAGTATAAAATTATGTTTTGACCATGATTTTTGTCATATTCACTTTTGTGCTGAAGGCTTCCATTACCACGAACAGTGGTAGTTGCACCAACCACTACAGTGTTTGGATGTAAATGCAAAATAGTATGTCAACCCAAGGTACACATGTGAATGCTTGCGCTGTAGGGATTACAATAGGAAAACTTGCACACATGGAGCATGAAATTCCCAATTATAGGACCCCAAAATAGAAACCGATGGCATGATTAGAATAATCCTATATCATATATGCAGAGCAGTATGTAGTTGCATATCTGTATATTAAACATGTACAATGTATGTGTTTCCTTAAATACCCTGTAATTCTATTTTATTACATTGAGGTACAAAGTTTGATAGTTTTTATTGTAAAATCATGTTTTACAATACCATATAAACTTTATCTATTTTAACATTTTCACCGCCTTTTTTAATGAACCACATTAAAAAAAATATCTTATCATTATCTGTTTAAGAATATCGCCCTTTCTGTTCAATGTGTAATGTAAACCTACTATTTGACCTCGAACATTCAAATTAAACAACTAACTTTCAAATTACATATTATCAAATTGTTGTTTATTAAAACAATTTTGTGCAGCCAAGATCAGACTGTGGACTTTGAGATACTGATTCATGTAAATTCAAGGTATTTTTCATGCCACAGTGAACCATTAATTTTGTTGTGAAATAATCATTATTGGATGTGTGTTTGCTGTGTAAGGGAGTAGAGTTATCGTGATTGCCTGTCTTGGTAGCACCATATATGGTCAACATGTGGGGTTGTACAGTGCAGTAGACAGGTGTGTTCAGTCAATATCTTACATAAAGGTTGACACGGTACGTTTCATGAAAATACCTGCCACAAACATTGATTGTGGAAGCCGTCTCAAACATTCACTAAACCGGAGTGATGTTTTTTATATACATGTACAGTTTACGTTATTTTATGATGTATATCTTTCCATAAAGACCTATGTTGTATATACCTTCACACCTATGTCGTCTTTGACTTGCGATGTGCTGCCTGTATTAATGTGTTTACATATGCCAAATATAAATCATATGATGCAGCAAATGCTAGTTTGATTCAGCTGTCTCCTAGATTTGCTTTTTTGAAATCCTTGTTTACTGTGTTAAACACTAATCTGATGTTAAAAAAAACATGAAATAATTTATTATGATTAATTTGCTACTTAACATAACGTGTAAACAATGTATTGATAATTGTAACTTAACATACGGCACAGCACACACTTACACAGCATACATATGGGCTTGTGTAGCAAGAATTATGCATTTATCAACGTGCATGGCAGAATGTTATAAAATAATATTTTCAACCAGATCACGTACCATCCAATGGTATTATTGATCGAGCTATTGATCCCGTCTGGAAATACCCCAAGGAACCTCTACTTGCACGAGTGCACGAACATCTTAACCCTGATCACATATAATCTAATTCTGATCTTGCGACCATCATATAATCTTAGAATCACCTTAATCGCCCAATCCTGATTACATTTTAAAATATATATTTACATGCAATTTAATGCTCTGCTGTTTTATTGTATTAAAATTGTTTTTACAAATTCCAGGGTCTACTGATGTATAATACTCAACCTGAAAACAAAGTAAACTTACTATTGATTTATGATATCATTAGATGCGACCATCATGTAAACCTAGAAACATGACAACCCTCTCTCATCGTAATAACATGACAACCCCACCTCATCATGTAATAACATGACAACCCGTCTCATCATGTAATAACATGACAACCCCACCCTAATCATGTAATAACATGACAACCCCACCCTAATCATGTAAACACCCCACACCTGCCTCCACAGCCAACAAGGCCCTACCCTCCCCCTCCCAGCCACCTGATGCTGCTAGACTGTCTGCTGTGAGCCATATTAACCTGCACCGTTGCCATGGTTACTGCACACTGGGAGCCAATGCAGTCATGAATAATTGACGCCACCGCTGCTGGATCCACAGAAGTCAGCGGCACTCTAAAAAATCATCTGCGTTGTGCGTGATAGACGCAGTGTCAGTGGTCAGCCCACGCAGTGTCAGCGGTCAGTCCACGCCACTGCCTTTGTCTGCTTTATTTGTTTTATGGCCTGGGTCATTTATCTAAATCTAAAACCACTGCTTTGGATGATAGATACAGTTGTATGTCTGTCTATCTCTATCGACCATTACAGATGATGTGATGCTTTTGTCTATGCAGGTTTTTGTCATTGTGTGCGATAGGAAATTATCAGGAATATTAACAATTTATATGCTGGGTTGTTTGTCTAAATCTAAGACCACTGCACTTGTGATAGATCTCTTTACCACTATAAGTTTGTCTGGATCTCTCGGCTGTTACAAATGACTTGAGGCTCCTGTCTATGCAGATTTTTTATAAAGTATGTGAAGGGAAATTACCGGAAATATTAAACATTTATATGCTGGTTCATTTATCTAAATCTAAGACAGCGGCTCTTGTGATAGATCTCTTTGCCACTCTACATTTGTCTGGATCTCTCAGCTGTTACAGATGACTTGAGGCTTCTGTCTATGCAGATTTTTGTCACGGGAAATTATGAAAAATTTTAAACATTTTTATGCTGGTTCATTTATCTAAATCTATTACCACTGTTGTAAGAGATCTCTTTGCCTCTCTCCACTGTTACAGATGACTTGTAACAGATCTCTTTGTCTCTCTCTCCACTGTTACAAATGACTAGTAACATATCCCTTTGTCTCTCCACTGATACAGATGACTTCATTGGAAGTTGACGTTTCTGTTTTGCCGATTTTTTACAATTGTTTGTAATGGAAAATATCAAAATATGAAATATTTATCTGTTTGGTCGTTTATCAAAATCTAAGACCTTCGGCTCGTGTCAGTTATGATAGATGTTTTTCCGCCTGTCTGTGTCTCGACCATTGCAGATAAATGTGATGTCTACGCAGATATTTGACATTATGAGCGAAGGGAAATCATCAAAAATATTAAACATTTGTAGGAACTGATTTATTACCAGATGTACAGAAGGCAACTGTTTGATTTGGTTTGTTAATAATCAATACACATTAAGACATTATGGCATGATTATGATATATGTATATAATATATAGGAGGCTTATATCTAGTCAGCCTTGTCTCTGACTCTCCCAGATGTGGCGTGATTGATTGGTGTGTATTCCCATAGATGTATGATGCATACTCGTGAATATTATAAATGTTATTATGCAGTGAATACAGCCAGGAAGCTGGCGCAGTGGCATGGTATATTTAGTTGGATAATATTCCCAGTTCTTTAAGTACACTCTGGTTGGATTATCCATTATTTCCAGAATTGGTCTTTCCCTATTAAACCTGTTGATGCAACAACAATTGTGCTGCCAACGTTGTCATTGTAGGGGTTAAACCAATGATGCCATACCATATTTTCATATTCTTACCACTTGCTAACTTTTATTTTTGTTCAGGATTTAAAAATCAATAGATTATTGTGGATTTCTAAGTCTATTTGATCAGTACTTGTGGCAAACCCTGAGAGGAAAGCTGTTTAAGAATTCATCAGTCTCAGTCAGACAAGAGGAGGTAGGAATTATCTCTGGTGATGCGTTGTGTGCAAAATTCATATAAATTGAGTTAAGACTGTTCGTACTGTCATCTAGTGGATAATGGTGGAGTGAAAGGTGTTTTGCAGCAATACGTGTCACACGCCACGCTAGTGACTGATGAAATAATGGCACTAGAAAACATGATTTATCTTAAAATGCACAGATTGGAAATAATGCGTTTGCAGAAACCTGCTTCACATAAGCAACCACACAACAGGCTCTTAGCTAGAGACCCGTCTGCCCATCTTGAAGGCGGGCAAATGTCTTACGATGACAGGTAAAATAAAAATAAAAGACTGGTTTTTCTTTTTACAAGACAATATTTTTTATAATAAAATGTTTTGAACTGTCTTGGTGACTCTTAGCGCATATGATCGTGATTCGACGAATGTTGTCGGCGGCACAATAGCGAATACCACCGATCTATAAAACAATATATTTTTAACCTGGACATTGTTGGAAAATAATGATACAGCGGTTTATCTCTATTTATTATAATTGTGTACGTCATTGGTTGGGAAACACGTTTCTATGGACTTTCTCAGTGCCTATCCATTGGTGCTGTCATTGATGTTGTGGGGTGAGTTCAAAATGGCACCTGCGAAGCGAGTGAAAAGACGCGATATGTCAGCATCAACGTTCACGACAGTCGATGCCTTTTTCGTAAACGTGAATAAAAGCAGTGTTCCTGAGATTGTCCCTGAACAGTCCGAGTCAGCGTCCTTTGTTACGTTGATGGAGATCCATAATGTTGATGTGCTTGTAGCTAGTAAACGAGATGCTATCGTACTGTCGCCCACCACTGGCACTCTACAGTGACCAAGCTCGATCGTGGTAAACTTTGAAATTGTGTCTGATTCATGCTCCGATTCACTTACATAACCGGCGTGTAGGCCCTACTATTGGCAGCAGGTTCCCGGTTCCTCAACTCAAGCGGCAGGCAAACCACCAACGATTAGGCTGTGCTCAGTGTAGTAAATTCATATTGTTTTTTGTCCAATAGGCAATACTGAATCTGGAAGATTGCTGTTTTATCAAAGAAGTAATATTTCAATGTATTACTTCCAAAACCAATTATATTACTGAGTGCTATATCTTCAATTTTTATTTGTTGTTTTGTTTTACTTTTAGTGTCAAGCATTTGATTATGAGTGTGATTGTAATCATATTTGTTCATATTAGACGTATTTGCATACATGTACTTAAAGTTTTAAGATGCTTCAAACATTACTTCCATGTTTATGTATTTAAAATAAAGTTTCAAGTTACTTTTTCATGAACCTTCATGTGTTGGCTCTTCTTCTATTAGTATTACTGTCCAGGTGATAAAACATACCTCACTGCACAGCTTGTAAGACTCAATTGAGCCAATAATGGTTGAACCGGACTTGGCCTGCCATTAAAAAACCTAATCCGGCCAATAATGGCTGTCATTTGACATTTGCTCAACTCTGCTCACTGGCTTACCAGTGCAAAAACCAAATAGGCCAATAATGGTTGTCACTATATCAACCAGCATTGGCTTGCCATTGAAAAACAACATTTAAGGTTTTTTAGAATGCTCAAGACTGGCAAAATTTTCTTTCTGGCTAAGGGCTTGCCACACAAATATGTGTCATCAAATAATATGAATCTTGTGGAGGAACCCTATTTTAGGAAGAATAATTTGTTTGCTTGATTGTTGCCTAAAGCTATTAAACTGGAAATATCATGTATTCTGTTTTGATTTTATGCATTGTAGATGCATGAAATGTCTTTAACATCATAACTTGTGATACATTGATCACATGCACCAGGCTGTGTTTTACTCATACTGAGACACTAGATCAGTGCATTTACTGTAGACAGAAACCATTGATAGTACAGGCATGCAGGATATCTCTCATCTCTTCTTGTTCATATTGTGTATTTATCTTCAAGTCTGCTCATACTGAGACACTAGATCAGTGCGTTTACTGTAGACAGAAACCATTGATAGTACAGGCATGCAGGATATCTCTCATCCAGATCAAGACAAATATCTCCTAAAACAAGAACTTAGTGGATGTATCATGTGCGTGGCAAATAAACAAATAAACAAATAGCTAATTTAGCTAATGGTCTAATGTATTTGTAGCATCGTCATTGTTGCTGTTGTTGCTTATTTTATCTTCTTTGTGCTTACTGCCACATAAAGCAGAAACAAGACATCGCCACTTCAGTCAGTCTGCCTATTGTAGATACCAAACCTCATACATTCTTTGATTAGATTAATGTTCGTTCTGGTTTCCTCTTGGAATGTGAAATTTCACATTTTTTAACACTCAAGAAATATTTTCACTGAATCTCTCAACATTCATCAGTACACAGATGAAGGCTGAAAAATTTAGCCGAAATATCCACAGAGATATCTATAAGTTTATACAACGTTACATCCCAAAAAATGTGATTGTTTGTTATATTCATAGATGTTTGTGTGTTTTCAGATGTGCTGTCTGGATACAATGGAACCATCTTTGCCTATGGACAGACATGCAGCGGAAAAACACACACAATGGAGGTAGGGGTTGGAAGTGTTGTGTGGAGCACGTTGCTGTGGCTCTGCGGTTGAACATGGGACTGTTGATCGAGGGGGTCGGGGTTTGAGTTCACCTGCTGCCGTTTTGAAGCGTGGTTAATTTTTGTCACCCACTTTGCCTGTGTCTTTATGAAAAGACACTAAAAGATATTGGTCCCTTTTAACTGGTGTTTTATGAGGAGAAATAAAAGATCCCACTCAGGGAAATGGGAAAAACCTGCTGTGGAATGACTAACTCTACTAGAGAAGGAAACGTCTGAAAATAAACCACTCATGTTAGCCCTTGACTGGGCTGTTTGGAGCTTAGCGTCACTTGTCTCATTCATGTGGTGTTTGTGGTTCATTTGTTGTTTATGTCATATGTTTGTAGATTATGTGTTGTTTGTGGTTCATATGTTGTTCATGTTGTGTGTGTTGTTCATGTCATATGTGTGTGATTCATGTGATTCACAGTGTTTCTTCTGCTGTGTCTGTTGTGCCATGTTGTGTTTTCTTTTGTGGTTCACATAGTGTTTCAACATTCACATGGTATCATATGTATGTCTCAGGGTGTCATGGAGAGCACCAACCTCCAGGGGATCATTCCTCGCATCATTGGAGATGTCTTCTCCTACATCTACCAGATGGACGAAAACCTTGAGTTCCACATCAAGGTAGGTGGCGCCACGTGTGACAACTATCTCGTTGACCAGCTCGATTATTTGTGTCAATTTGGAAGTGTTTTTAAAAATCTGAAATTTTTTACGAATTCTTTCCAATTTATTATTTTCATCAGTAAGAGTCTGACTACAGTGATAAGTATTTATGTTAATGAGTAATGTTATACATATATATTCATAAAAAAATATTATATGAACAAAAAAGGAGAAAAGGACCAAGATATCTTTGTAAGAATGTGACACGCGTTTTTACTGTTGTGTTTCCAGGTTTCCTACTATGAGATTTATATGGAGAAAATTCGAGATCTTTTAGACGGTGAGTGCAGCAGTCAACTACATCAGTCATTGGAGTTTTCTGTGTCATTTAATACTTCCGTCAGATATGGCATAATGATTTCTTATGGCCTTCTTACATAGGTTGTCATAGCTGTCAATGGATAGCCTGTTTGCAACAGATATTAGTTATAATGATAGCTATTAGTTTTTGTATATGGATGTGTGTTTGTCAGTTGGTGTTATCTTCTTGATAAACTGATTGGCCATTACAGAATTTGTGGGGAAAAAAATAACAACACAGTAATTTTAAATAGTGACCCATTTTAAAGCTTACAAATTTCCAATCATTGGATAGTAAGTAGGTGAATAGTCTTGATCACTCGTCTAATTGGTTAGTAAGTAGGTCAAATATCTTGATCACTCGTCTCATTGGTTAACAAGTAGGTCAATGGTCTTGATCACTCATCTCATAGGTCAATATACACTGTGATGTAACTTCTAGGTACACAAATCATGGGATGCAAGACAAATTTATTTGTTTCTTTTAGTGACCAAGACGAATCTCTCTGTGCACGAAGACAGGAACAGGGTGCCATTTGTGAAGGTGAGAGATAAAGTATTTGCCTTCGTTGGGCAAGTATATGTCAGTTGTCTGTAAAGGAGTCACGACACTAGACAGAGTAGCATCTGATGGTTGTACTTTTGCAATGTTATAATTATCTACTTTAATGTTTGCTATGCACAGATCAAACATTGATATGTTTAGAATGAAAATGGGAATCAGAATGGAAATAAAAACCTGTTTCAAAAGCAGTGATATATGTTTGAACGTGACAATATCTAAGTTCACCTGTATGCTGCAGAAGTATTTTGCAGTAAATGAAACAATTATTGAAATTGACTCTGTTTGGGTGAGATTTTATGAATATCATGCAGTCGTACTGCAGTGTGCTGACCGTGCTGACTGTATTTACATTGTGTGTCAGCTGTATGAATAGTTCATTGTAACTGATGTTTGTGGTTGCAGTAATGGTTCATCAAATTGTTGTTACATTTTTGTTTGCTGTAACGATTAGGGACCATCTCCGAACATTGAAACGAAAGCGGTATAATTTAACTTCAGACCTCTCCCCTACATGAAGCATTTAACTGCACCAACCAGTGAATGCCGGTGAACATTCCCTCGTCCTTCCTGCTATCACCGTCACATACCATTCATATTCAGTCATCATAATGCAAAACTGCCTCTCTGTGCTCGAGGTCAGTGTGATGGTAAGCAAAGCTTACATTCTCTCCCCAATAAAATCAGTTTTGTTTAGTATCAAACATCAGTAATCCATTAGTCATTATTGGTGTGACTATATTAGCCATTATTGTTATGAGCATATTATATCAAACATGGCGATATGAATGGTTATTATACAGCTTTTTTTTACAAAAAAAATTTATTCATAGGGTGCCACAGAGCGATTTGTTTCAAGTCCCGAAGAGGTCATGGAGGTCATCGAAGAAGGCAAAGCGAACAGACACGTTGCTGTCACAAGTAAGAAAAGATTCTTGCTTGATGAGATACTCCCTCTTACAGAGTCCACAACAGGTTTTTTCCATTTCCCCGAATGGGATCTTTTACTTCCCCTGGCACAGACATCAAATAGAAGGGACCAACGGTTTTTAGTGTCTCTTCCGAACGACGCCGGCAAAGTGGGGTGAATGAAATTGCCTAAGTTTCGAAATGGCAGCAGGTTGCTTCGAACCCTGGTCCCTTCGACCGAAAGCCCAACGCTCTACCACACAACCACCGTGCCCCAATGAAAACTACACCCTTGCTGTGTTTCAAGTAGTCTCAAGTCTGAACTAATTATACTCCAGACAGCCTAATCTTGGGCTAGGGGGTTATATTCTCAAATGGGTGAACATATTATCAAATGCATACAGCTAAAATCTTAGATAGAATTTCAATAAAAAAAATTGCCAGACCTTAAATTTAGCTACATTGCCATACGTTGTTTAGATTATCTGTTTATGCCAAGAGTATTCTGACTAAGCTAATTGAAAACTTAATTGAATTTCTTTGTTATTTTGTGTTGAGTTTGTTGTAGAAAAAGGCCTTAATTTTTTGAAGTATTAATCGTTAAAGATTCTGATCATCCCAAAGCTGTAGAAATCATGATGTACTGATATGGTGCTCCAGACATGAATGAACACAGTTCGCGCAGTCACAGCGTGTTCCTGATCAACGTGAAGCAGGAGAACGTCGAGACGCAGAAAAAGCTCAGCGGCAAGCTCTA
The DNA here is from genome assembly GCA_963662155.1 of Lamellibrachia columna. Taxonomy (NCBI): domain Eukaryota; kingdom Metazoa; phylum Annelida; class Polychaeta; order Sabellida; family Siboglinidae; genus Lamellibrachia; species Lamellibrachia columna. The sequence continues at coordinate 64,085,614 of OY759261.1, forward strand.
CCTGGTGGATCTCGCCGGAAGCGAGAAGGTGAGTTGTTATGACGATGACCCACTTGCAGTACTCACAGTTCCTGTTGAACACAGAACTGCCAATGAGTGGTTGCAGTGTCGACCCGCACCAAACGTTTCATTTAGCCATCCACTCTATCCTGTGTGCTAAAAGCTTACAATGTGTAAGGCAGTTTATTGCGGCTAATGATAATGACATGGACATTTTAATACAAGAGTATCTCTGTTGGGTGTTTTGTGCTTCCAGTAGCAACGAACATAATGTTCTTTGTAACAAATGTGAAGTAAAACCTGTGCAATGTAAGACAAAGCTCAACAATTAATAGAATCATTAAAGACAGTTGGATGTCCATCTAGCGTCATCTTGAGGTGAGATGTTATTTGAAGTGTTGTCTGCTTTGTCCACCAGGTGAGCAAGACGGGAGCGGAGGGCGCAGTGTTGGACGAAGCGAAAAACATCAACAAGTCTCTATCTTCTCTGGGCAACGTCATCTCCTCGTTGGCTGATGGCAGCGTGAGTTCTCATTGGCTGATTGCGTCTTTCTACTACCTGTATTCATGTCAAAGTATTGTGTCGTGTCATTTTGGTAGCAAATCATGTCATTCCGATAGTTCAGTAAATGAAAATTGTTAAGCACAAATTCATGACGTTTGAGTGCAGGACTTCCTTCACCTGTCGCAGTGACTATGACGTGTCTCTTGTGGGGCGCGGTGGTGGAGTGTCTCTTGTGGGGCGCGGTGGTGGAGTGGTTAAAACAGCAGACACTCAATCGAGAGAATCCTGGTTTGAATCCTCTTGCTGTCGTTTCGAATCTAGGGTAATTGGTCGTTGCCTCAGTTCGCTCAGCTGTGTAAATGAGTAGCTGGCTATAGACAGTATTGGTGGATATATGAACGAGGGGTCTTGGTGCAGTAACTACAGCCTGGTTGGATTCTTCCCGGAGAAGTGCAGATGGCGTTGGAATGAACAGGTCTGCCGGGGGTGAAGTGTAAAGAGCTGCGAGCCATCCCAAGGAGGGGACACGGTGCTGTATAAGAACATATCTTTTCTTGTTGACAGAACCACGTGCCGTACCGAGACAGCAAGTTGACACGTATCCTGCAAGAGAGCCTGGGGGGAAACGCTCGCACCACCATGATCATCTGTTGTTCGCCCGCATCATACAATGACTCCGAGACCAAGTCTACACTCATGTTTGGTCAGAGGTGTGTAGCATGCTTCTATGATTCATACCGTGTCTAAGTGACATGTTAAATCACTCAATAAAAAGGGTTTTTGTTTGATTGCAATCCCCACATATATAAGTGTGTAAATAAAAAAATTTTTTTTCAGTTTTGTTGTCCCCATATCATACATGTTGAAGATTATGTTCTTATGTTCCTATTCTATCCTGCTATTGGGTTAAATATTATATACCTGCTTCCTGGACATATGCACATTTTTATGTATATTATGATATGTGATATGTGTTTTTATTTTAACTTTAGATAGCTTATGTATTATTTAACTAGCTTTAGTGCGATATGATATTTTACACTGCAATGACTGGTGTTCATGTTACCATGGAGACTGTTTTTGTTATTGAACAGTTGGTCGAAGATGGTGGTTTTGAATTGATATTATACAATCACACATTCAGAGTTAATTAGTTTTCTTCAGATTCTAGACATTTCTAATTTGTGTATATTGATAGAAATGGCTACAATTTGATTGACTAGTAAAACAGTTGTGCATGTTTCAAGATGGTTACTCCTAATTCTTAAAATATGTTTTGAATCTGTGATAACTGGAAAAGGTCAGGTCTATGGTGTCTGTTTTCATATTTATTATATGATTTGATAAACATTCTTTCAAAGCTGATCATTACCAACTTTCATGTGATATACATAGATACAAAGATAACACAATCACCATTTACTGTAAATTGTAATAATCTCCAGAATGTTGATAAAATAAAATTACTTGTATCACTTAATCGCCTATCATTAAATGTTGTGGCACCTATAAAATGCACACACAAATGCACATATGTAACGAAGAAACTCCTTAAATCTTTTTGATTCATGAAATATATATTTATAAAATCGTGATTTTCCACCTCAAGTTATTGTTATTTCATAGTTTCACATAGTCACAGCTGTCATGCAGGAATTATTGTGACAGCAACACAGCATAACTAGCTTTATCTAATTAAAGGTGCCTCCTCAATTTGATTCTGTTTGCTTGTCTCATTTCAAATTAATTTTACGAAAAACCAAACCTACCTAGTATCCACTGCAACATGCTAGCTCGTTGGTGCAACTTTTGTGAAATCATCAGGCAAACTATTGCTTGTTTAAGCATTAAGTGAAATGAACATCAAAATGTAGAAAAATCATGATTTTAACCCTTGGTGAAATTTCATAACTTTGTCATGTGATCAGCGAGAGGATTGAAGTAACGCCGATGATTGGAATTGACTCGCACAGTGTTTACCATTTTGGAAATCCACTATTTTGATCCTTGCCAGATCTAATGACTGAAATCAATTCTTTCAATGATTTGAACAAAAATAGGCATTTTTTTATTAAACAGACTGCGCACATTACTTAAACTAGTCATACACTACACATCTGGACATAAATGAACTGGATTCGCGATGGGCTGAACCATTTCAGGAAGCAGCTACCCCTCTACCACAGGCCCCTATGTCTTTTGTTACCCCACTACTGCAGGCCCCTATATCTGTTGTTACCCCTCTACCACAGGGCGAAGACGATCAAGAACACAGTGATTGTGAACGAAGAGTTGACAGCCGAAGAATGGAAGAGACGCTACGAGAAGGAGAAGGAAAGGAGTACTCGACTGAAGGGAATCGTTGAACGCTATGAGGTTGAACTGGCCCGTTGGCGGAAGGGTAAGTGTGGTACTTTGGGCAAGTACTTTGTAAAAGTACTCGAGTATGAGTATTTGAAATTTGAGTGTAAGTACTTCTTCAAAAGAAAGTGTTCAACTTCAAATAATATGAAAATAAAATAACTTATAACTATAACATTTATAATGTACCATATATCCGAAATAAAATGATTTTCAAAGACACACAAAATGCAGCATTCATCAAGTGAAACCAACATAATAAAATGCATACATTTATGCAACAGTCATGCTTTCATAATAAACATATTTGATAAAAAATATATGTATACATTATAAGTGTGAAATAAGATGTCATGTTCAAGTGACGTGTCGTTGCAGGTGACGCCGTGCCTGAAGATGAGCAGATGTCGACACGTGATGTCATGAAGACGTCATCGTCGATGCAGAACCTGCCGGCTGTGGAGAACACCGTCAACACTGCGTCAACTGTGTCGAATGATGAGCGACAGCGTTGGGAGGCAGAGAAGAACAACCTCTACATGCAGCTCGACGACAAGGTCAGAGGTCAATGGGGCTAGGGGTTCAGGGGAAAATAAGTTTCTTCAGGACATGGAAATTTAATAAATATATGTGCAATTTTGTAAAAAGGTGTTTAGAAACAAAATATTGCGGACCCTTTAAATGTACAAAGTGTGATAGTTTTTATTGTGAAATCAAGTTATACAGTATAAACTGTATTCTAGCATCTTCACCTCCCAAATGTGTTCAATGAACCACAAGTTTTTAGTATAATAATGTTGACCATTTTCTGTTTAATGTTTCAATCTGAATATAATGTCTACGTTGTATGCATAAGCAACATCATTTTACAAGTGTTAATAATATGTCCATCACGTGATTCCGTGAACATCTTACTCCAATATTTAAAATTGTCGACAGATTTCGTTAATGTACTGAACAGCAAGATCGATATTCATAAACACGTGATAGTCATAGTATATTTTTTTAATACATTTTGGGTGGTCAGGTGGCTAGAATATATATAGTTTATACTATATAACATGTTACAAGGTCCGATTATTTTTGTTGTAAAATCATGTTATAGTATTAACTATCTATTCTAGCATCATGTTATATAGTATAAACTATATCTATTCTAGCTAAATGTTATATAGTATAAACTATATCTATTCTAGCATCATGTTATATATTACAAACTGTATATATTCTAGCATGTTATATAGTATAAACTATATCTATTCTAGCAGCTAGAATAGATATAGTTTATACTATATAACATGATGCTAGAATAGATATAGTTTATACTATATAACATGATGCTAGAATAGATACAGTTTATACTATATAACATGATTTTACAACAGAAATAATCAGACCTTGTAATTTTAAATGAAAAAATTATCAAACTTTGTACTTTTAAAACTAGAATAAAATTAATGTTGTACCTTTGGCTTAGTGTTTGCCATCAGTGTCATGCTCACCTTGTCAAACGTTGTATCCATGGTGATCATTGTAAAGACGATGTGTGACTGTTTCCAGGACGACGAGATCAACAACCAGTGTCAGTTGGCGGAGAAGTTGAACGAACAGATGCTGGAACAGGAGGAGTTGATCGCAGCCACACGTCGCGACTTCGAGAATCTCCAGACTGAGATGGCCCGCATACAGGTACTGTACATAGGTGGCACCACTGGTGCTGTCAGCTTACAAATGGTATTAAAATTGTCATGTTGGCCATACTGAAAGGAACTGTTCCTACTGTTTGGACTTGGTTTGTCTTGTCACTACTGGTAGCCTCAAAGAAACCACTATTGGTTAAATGAACTGATTAGTTATATGTCGGTTATTCTAAAGAACATTGTCAGATGAGTTTTTGAGTTTATTTGGTGAAACTTGTGCCTACATTATGTTGACAAGCATCATTATTACTCATGGACTGTGATATGGAACATTACACGTTTCTCAGCATGTAAGGAATTTAAGCCACGTAGGAGAATGGAATTACAAATCCCTAGAATATCTAGATCACATGACACATTCACTGGTTCTCGTTTAGTTACAATCAAAACTCTGTGTCGAATCCAACTAATTTTAGGGTGAGACTAAACAGTTGTAGACGCAAAGTGGGTAGAGCAGGTAGTTCATAAAACCCTCCGGGATATCAATGGGACCCAACAGGAATAGATCAACATTTGGCACATGACTTTGGTGTGTGTGTATTGAACTTGTCTATTGAATGCATATTTAATTCTTTAAAATATACATTTTCAGTGCAACTAGCTACATTCAACTGAAGTTAAACCAACCTCACAATAAAATTTAACGTTTCTGTCATTTGCTAATAGGCGGAGAATGACTCTGCGAAGGACGAAGTGAAGGAGGTGCTGCAGGCGCTTGAAGAGCTCGCGGTCAACTATGACCAGAAGTCTCAGGAGGTCAGTCAGAAGAACCAGGAGAATGAGGGGCTGTCTGACGAACTCGGGAAGACCATGGTGAGTGACCTTCATTGGGGCCTTGAACATTGAACTTGTATCTCATTTGTCCTAATTCAAGGCCATGAAATCCTTGAATTTTGCCGAGTAGCAGTCGTTGGTGGGCGCTAGGTCTGGTCATGATCGGCAGTATAAACACGTGTGCTCGTGGAAAAACTCCAGCATCGTCATTCTTTTGGAACTATGTCATTTTTCTGCTGATATCAGAAATCAGTTGTTTCTGATATCAGGTAAAATCTAGACCAATCAGACGGGCAGCCGGATGAAGCAGTTGTACTGAATGAAGAAAGTTATATGCTCGTGTTTTATAAATCATATATAACTAAACACAAATTTCACAATAACAGCAGGCTTTGAGAGCAGTTGTACGTAAGTATGAGCTATAAAAACCTTTGCTAACTGATTTACACATGAAAACTTTGTATTTATGTTCCTACATCGTGAAATTGGCCCCTGGTTTCTAGAGTCAGCGATGTTATCAGTTGTTTAGTATTGTGTTGGGATCAAATTAGTTTGATATTTGACTAATGTCACTTATGTGATCTTTAGGTTTTTGGCATCCGTGCTATGGATACCATGTGTATTGCAGGAAGTCCTGTTCGGTGGCATTAACCGTGAAAGCCCTAAAACTTGCTTGGTTGAATAACTTATGTTAACAAAATTGTTAATGCAACTAATATTCGAGCGTTAACATAGTTTTACATGTATCATTTTTTATATTTCATTTCAAGCATTTTACGTAACGTGCATTGAGCTTTCAAGGAAACTGCGCAGTATAAAAAATAATTTACTATTATGTATTATTATTATTATTAGTCGTTGGTCAGGTGCATAATTTCACACCTGTGCTGCCATCTGTTGATAGTCGCAGCTGAACGTCCTCGAGTCGGAGGTTCAACAGGTCAAGGACAGTCACATGCAGCACAAGAAGCGCATTGCAGAGATGATGTCAAGTCTCATGAAGGATCTGTCCGAAGTAGGCACTGTCATTGGCAACAACAGCGTGGACATCAAGGTAGGAGGCGCTCTTGCAGTGGAACCGACTCAATCAGTTCGCTATTAATTATTTGTTAGTGAGCAGAAGCTAAAGGCCCCACCTGAATAAAATTTTCTCATTTCAGATTAATTTCATTCTCATTTCACTGGATCCAGTTAAAATTCTGCAAAAAAGAGCAAAAGTTGTCCGGCTCTATTTTCTATGGCTATTCACGCTTTTGCAAGTTACCCAATCTAACGATGAAATTCAATTCTTTTGATGATTGTAACAAAAGTACACACTTTATTAAACTGATTGTGCATATTACTGAAACTGTTCACGCAATACAAATGTTAACATCAACAAACCAAATTTGTGATGGGCTAAATCAGTTGAAATTTAACTGTTTGTCAGCGCAGAAGTTAATGTAGCCAGATATATTTGTTAGAGGTTTTGTTTACTACAACGAAATTTTTTATGTCAGTAATATTATTCCGAAATAGTTATATACTCAGATTGTTGAACAGGCAAGTTTATTTTCGTAATAGTATTCATGTATTCATCGTATTGAGCTTTTACATAGTCCACTTTGTGGACAATATATTATAGGTTTAAGATTGAAAGTATAGGTTAGGCTGGCTTCAGTAATGCTTTCAAAATTGTTAAATCGTAATTTTTAGTGGTAGTTAACAAGTCATTGGTCAGTAGAAGAGAGCATGATTTTAATTAATTCATAGCAGCGGCAGAAAGGCCAATACAACCCCTATAATATATACAACTGAAAAGTCACAAACACTAATATATGCAATTAACCTTTTGCCCCTAGACGCCCCTGACGAGTGAGAAGTTGGAGGAAGAGTTCACTGTGGCGCGCCTCTACATCTCCAAGATGAAGTCGGAAGTGAAGACGTTGGTCCAGCGGTGTGGTAACCTGGAGTCAGCATCCACAGAGGCACAGGACAAACTACAGCACACGTCCAGCGAACTGTCTGAGTGCAAGCTGCTCGTCCAGCAGGTAGGTGACGCCACTGTGGTTGAGGATTTCGTCTCTTGTTGGTAGGATGCAATGGCGGGGAGGGGTGTGGTAATGTGGGACACAGTGGCACGTTGGTTAGAAGATGGGACTGACTCGAAAGGACCGGGGTTTGAATCCACTTGCTACTGTTTTGATGTTTGGGCAGTTGTTTTCATTTCACATTTGTCTCGGTTCATTCACCTGTAGACATGTGTAGACAGTGGTAGATATATGTGAATGTGGAGTAATTACAGCATGGCTGAATGATTCCCAGAGAAGTCAAGTTGGTGCTGGGAGGAACAGGTCGGGGGGTTAAGTGTAGAGCAGTTTGAGCGGTCCCAAGGACTCTATACTGCGCTGTATAAGAACTTTCTTATTTTTTATCACTGAAGTGTAATTATAGTCATGACAGTGCTTTGTTTTACTCACATCTTTAAAGAAACATTGTGTTATGACACTGGTGGATTATCTCGGGGGTAGACAGCAGTTGCAGTGCCATTATGGAGACCAATGCCCAAGTCATCAAGCTGTTGTGTTAATTTAACCAGAAATCATTCCAATATGACTGACAAAAATCACTGACATTTTGACAGTTTTTTTTTCACTAGAGGACTGCATATGTAGAGTGTTTGTTGACCCGTCCTTGTGGTGTTTGTTGACCCGTCCTTGTGGTGTTTGTTGACCCGTCCTTGTGGTGTTTACAGCAAGAGGCAAAGGTGCACACCATCCAGGAGTCTCTACACCATGTGGAGGACAAGAAACGTCAACTCGAGGAGACAGTCGACGAACTCAACGAGCGATGCGCCACCATCAAGGCTCAAGGTGGGTTACCGGCACACGTGTTCAGGGTGTGTGCAACATCGTAAAAATGGGAATTTTGAAAGAAAGGTCTGGCTCTTAGAGGAAGGTTATAAAAATATTCGTTGTTATTTTGTATTAAATTTGTCATAAAAAGGTCTTACATTGTTGAAGTAGTGTTCTTAAGTAGGTCTTAGATCTGATGAGCTGATAGCTGCACACTCGTCTTGTGTTGGGGGAGCTATATCAGTGAGTTACAGCCTAATACTATAGGTGTCAGGATATTTTATATTTACTCACATTGTATAAACTTGGATTACCCTGTTGTTTTTTTATGTTACTAATCAGAATTATTATGCAATTAATTATCAACTTCATAAATTTGTGGTATGTGGTGCAAGCATTTTTCTGTGCGTGCATGCATGCATGATTGCATTCATGCATTCATTCTTGCGTGACCATATCCGCTTGCAGACATGAAATATTTATTAATTGTGTTAGCGATGGTGCTCCATAATTAACACGGCACATGTTCAACAAAAATATACAACATATTCCCATCTTCCTTAACAAATGTTTCCCCTTCACTGTTGCCAGAGCAACTGTACCTGGGTCAGCTGGAGGAGCGGGAGAGGGAGAAGTCCCTGAAGGAGCAGTCAGCGAGTCTCCTTGAGGCAATGGAGAAACAGATGGAAGGCCACCGGGAGCAGCACCATCGCCAGCTTGCCGAACTACGCAAGGAGATCACCGACAAACAGACACGCATCGACGAACTCACTGAGTATGTGTCTCTCTGGCTGGGTGTGTGTCGGTGGCACCTGTCTGTTTGTCTTTCTCTCAGTCAGTCTAATTGTCTGTCGGCTGGTTGGTTTGTCAGTCTGTCAGTCAGTTAGTTGGTTAGTCTGTCAGTCTGTCGATTGGTTTGTCTGTCAGTCAGTCTGTCTGTCTATGCTTTATAGTGGAACCTCCCAGGTTTGTATTTTATATTTGATAATTAAAATAATTTTGCATGTTTGCCGAGGACCCTAGAACTACTTGGTGGACCCTGGTTAGGGAACCTTTGACATAATTGTGGTACCACTTGTCTTGTACCTTGAGTGAGTGTGTCCACTCTCCGTCTGACCGTCCATCAGTGCATTTAGTGATTGTGTCAACTCTTTGTCTGTCCGGCTATAAAATAAAAATCTATAAAATTGTGTCCGTCCGTCTGTCCGTCCGGCCATCATTAAGTGGTCCACTGTTTGCAGGACAAGTCAGAAGCTGAGTCTATATCTGGAGAATGTCCAGGGCGACTATGACAAACTCAAACATGAGGAGACCATCAAGTCGGCTAAACTAGCTGAACTGACCCTCCAGATTGACCGCCGTGAGCAGGCCAAGCAGGACCTGAAGGGCCTGGAGGAGACCGTCGTAAGTGGTCAACGTCCATTGCCTCTATTAAAGCTCCATTCTCATTTGAATTTTTTGCTCTTCTCATTTCTTATTCATTTCGCGAAAAATCTAGTCTATCTCATCTATCTAGTCTATCTAATATTAACTGTATATTAATGACATACTAGCTCGTTTGGGCAAATGGTTATTTTGTTATTCTGAGGTCATTAGGTAAACTGTCAAATTAGACTGAAAAATGGGCAAAAGAGGCGAAGTAATGAGTGTTACAAATATGTTGTTGTTGTGTCGTATGATGTGGGCTTTTCTGGAAGTGGATGTGAAATGTTGGCCTAAAAACATTCTGTGTTTCTTTAGCATTATTTTAGCCATGCGTTGCTTGTTTCAGGCGAAAGAGCTGCAGACTCTGCATAACCTGAGAAAACTGTTCGTGCAGGACCTGCAGGCTCGTGTCAAGAAGGTACAGACATTTCTCACATGACTTGTAGCATAGGCCATATCGACCACTCGCTGTCTTCCGAGAAGTTGCGCCCCTCCATTCTGTTCTATTTACGACATGCCGTTCTGCTGTCAACAACAGGACCCTAGTAACACTTATCATCTGGTCACTCCACCTCTTCAGTGGTCTTCCTCTCTTCCGCTGTCCATTGAAATATTGTTTGTATGCTTGCCTAACAATGTTATCAAATGTGCCTAAACCACCAGAGTCTTCTGTGTCTGATAATATCTGTGATGGATTCAGGGATGAAGATGTCCTAATCATATTGTCTCATGTGGCTGTATCCTTTGTAATCACTTCGTTCGTTCTGCAAGTTAATTTTTATTAATAATAATAACATAAGGTATGCATTAACAGAGAAAGATCAGCATAGGATCTTGCTTGTTGATTTATAGGGTTTGTTTTGAGTAAAGCAAACAGATTTGCAATGCATATAGATTGTGCTATGCCGGCAGTGCACGAGCGATAATACATCGTATTCAGTTGTAAATAACTCTCAAATGATTACCGTGAACATTCTTATATATATAAAGCTTCTCACACACCTTTAAAATTTGTTCATCGGTCTGAAACTAGAAAAATTTACACCATTTATTGTCAGTTCTGTGAGTACACCCAAAAACAAAATATAATCCTATTCTTTACACTGGCATCAAAACAGCCGAGGTCGCAGGTGGACTCCAGAGCTAAAACTAAGTCACGAGACTTACGTTCCCTATTGTATGCACAATTTTGCCCTGATTAATTAGTAATGCTCAGTCTCGCAGTGAATATCATGGTATCCTCCCATTGGTCCCCTGGATGTCTGAGTATAAGTTAAGCAGCATTGAACCGCATGTTCTTTTAGTGGCTAAAATTAATTTATTGCATTGAAATTAAGTGTACTCCAGCAGCAAAAGTAGATGTGCATTGTGATTGGCTGCAGGCACAGAACAAGGTGGAAGCAGATGAAGAGGAGACCCTGAGCAATGCTGCTCAGAAACAGAAGATCTCCTTCCTAGAGAACAACCTTGACCAGCTGACCAAGGTCCATAAGCAGGTAAAATTTTGAAAAACATCCCAAGGAAAAAACTACTAGTACGTCAGTGTCGCGGATATGTTTTGTGCAGTTTTTGCTTAACATTACAGTTGCTACAGCACCAGAAAGAAATTACTGTAAAATTTAATGACAACCAAAATTGTTTTTCTGTCTATTTGAAGAAAAAAAATTAAAACCCTTCAGCAATTGTTATATGCTAAAAACATGAAACAACTCCACAAAAAGTTCCATTGCAATGTGTCAGGCGGTGACAATATCTGTGTGTTGACAGTTGGTTCGTGACAACGCAGACCTTCGCTGTGAACTTCCTAAGCTGGAGAAGAGACTGCGCGCCACCATGGAGAGGGTGAAGGCCCTCGAGGGGGCTCTCAAGGAAGCAAAGGAGGGAGCCATGCGGGACAGGAAGAGGTACGGCTATCCATCTCTTCTGTGTCCTACTGTTTCCCACTTATAGCTGTCATCGTGTGTAGTTATACCAATCTTCGCTTCTAATCATTGTTATACGCTGTATTCTACCTAAAAAATTGGGCCATGGAAAGATGTCAAGGAATCTGTTATGATAAGCGTACACTAAAATGTGTTTCTCTAGACAATAAGATAACTGTTTAACACTAGTGGTGTCATTTGGTGACTAGTGTAGAACAATAGAAAAAAAGGATGACAACTGTTTAACACCAGATGGCGACACTTCAGTTGTTCCACACTAGTCAAATTACAATAATTATGGATCCTGCTGATTAAAAAAGGGGGTGTACGCTAATTAGGGCATGTACGCTTAATAGGTCGAATATAGTACGTGTGGGTATGCCACCAGTCATAGCTCACAGTCTAACAGGTGTACATATTCCAAGTTGTGTTCTTACCTACAGATTACTGCTTGTTTCTGTGACTCCATCAGCTCTTGGCTTTTATAATATTTCATTGGGCAAATGTTTAATTCTCCAACTGTCCATTGACACAGTAGCATGTTGACACAGTGATAGTGTATCGGACTCATCAACAGGACCAGAGGTTGAATCCTCTTCATTCAATACATGTTCATTGACACAGTAGCATGTTGACACAGTGATAGTGTATCGGACTCATCAACAGGACCAGAGGTTGAATCCTCTTCATTCAATACATGTCCATTGACACAGTAGCATGTTGACACAGTGATAGTGTATCGGACTCATCAACAGGACCGGAGGTTGAATCCTCTTCATTCAATACATGCTCACTCAGCTGTAGAAGTTAGTACGTGGCTACAAACTGTAGTGCATTGATGTGTGTGAATGACTTGTGAAGTAATTGCAGTGTGGCTGAAAGCTCTCCACAGACATTGATTGGGTGTTCTGCCAGGGGTGAAGCACACGTACCTACAGCCACCCTAAGAACAGAGTGGAAACATACCTTTGCTATTTCTTGATGACAGAACAGAATGAAACCAGAATTTTGATGCATGCGAAAATTCTGGTTCTTGGAGACATTTCGTGTTCTGCCCCTGTAGTTGCCGCTGCCATGCGGGAGGGACGGCCAGTGCCAATATCTGGTTATCTGTCCCTAGGTACCAGCACGAAGTCGACCGCATCAAGGAGGCCGTTCGACAGAAGGCGCTCATCCGCCGCGGACACTCCGCACAGATCGGTATGTATTTCCGCCACCGTGTGGCAGCTGCCAGAAATCAGTGTTGATTTGGCTCTCTGAAGGAACAGTTTCGCCGTTAATGTGGTTTATTGTGCTTTTGTACTTCAAATGTTGTCATTTTACTGAGCCTTATGATTTGATTTGTTGGGATATAAATGCATTTAGGCGTATCAAATTGAGTAGTTCCAAGAACAATAATTATATTACGATAAAAAATTCTTACCAGCATACATTTTATCTTTAAAAATACTGACTTAGGTATTGAAATGTATTGTGACAGGATATACAGTTGGTAAGCTGATGGCAGTTCTGTCTTGATATCAATATTAGTCTTGGTAATCTCTGTGTATTTCGAATGCGGTATAGCATTGTGAATGATGTTATTAGTGACGCCATCTTGTGTGTTCCAGCCAAGCCAATCCGCGCGGGTCAGCATCCCGGCCACACCAGCCAGCTACAGGGCGGGGGCATCCGTGGAGGCGGTGCAGCCCAGAACGGCCCCATTCCTATCCGTGCTGGAAGCAACGCGTACGTAGGATGTCTCCTTCAACCTGTGATTCTTCTCTCTGTCCTGGCATAGATTTTATCGTCTTTGTTAATTGCGGTGTCTTCCATTAACGGACTGTATTGCTACAAATTGATTTAGCATTAACGCTGTAAACCATACATACGACCTGTATGGTTTACATTCATAACTTGCAAGAATATTTGTGAAGTTTCTTTAATTTAATTGGATTATTTCAATCATAATTTGAATAGTTTCAAGCTAGTCACTGTGTCTAATTTCATATTGTCATTATTGCTCTTACAAAATGTATTGGTAGTAGTTTGCCTGTCCTCACAAAAGCACCACCATGCCTGTTGTTGCATAGAAGTAGTGTTAAATAACCTGACAGGTTGCTTGTTGCTGACATAAATTGTGTGGTTTGATCGAGTACTAAAATTGCCAAGTCTAGTTTTCAAACATTTCTAAACTATAAAAGACATTCACAAATCCATTGGTTGATTTCCACATGGGATGTTCATTTTATGAAACCCCAAAACAAAAATTTTACATCTAAGAGCTAGTTTGCACGGAGGTGTTGCTATGGTAACCGTCAGTTACTATTTCGCAGGTAGTTTCATCGAAGGCACAAGGACCGCATCTATGTCAGGGAGGGGCGACACAACGACGCTGTCGACACAAGACACCGCCGCCAGACCAGCCTCCTTGCGCTTCTCCACAAAGCCTGTTCACTCCTACCAGTGTTAGATGTCGACAGAGACTGTTTATGCTCGGCCGACAGTGTCCGGGACGTTTTGGTGCCCCACGACGTCTGGCTTTACTTGTTCGTTTCATCGCTTCTGTCGTTAATGGCAGTTCAACGTAGCTCATGTTTGCAAAGCGCCATCTGGTGGCATTCTCGTGTCGACATGATATTTTCGGTGTTATCCCGATATGTTGTAAACAGACGTTCTCCACTGGATGATGTTTCAGCACACAGAACTACGGTAAGGGAGTTTTAGGAAATGGTAAATGATGCGAGGAGCCAGAAGCAGAGGGCATGGAAACAGCCGAATATCGTTTTGGCTCGGCAGTGCCACCGATATCGGGGAAACACCAATCGATCAATGTTGTGCTAACGTTCGCTACACTAAGTGCATATTTTAAATCGGTCTGTGTGTTGCATGCATGTGTTAAGGTGTTTGTGTGTGACTGTCACTGAGTAACTCTATATCTAGTTGGCCGTGGTGACGGAGGCTCAGTAGCAGATTCAGACCTGGTTTGCCGAGGCTGTCTTGCTATGATTCCATGTGGCAGTAGCGCCATAGTTGTGTAAAGAGGAACAAGCTTTGACGCAGTATTCATCTTATGTCGTTGTGTGTGGCTTATAAGTGGATGCATTCGTAACCAGTGCAATACTGGACCTCATGTTGTGCATGCTTCCGGTTGAGTTCCACGCCTGAATTCAGTGCTGGGCAAGCATCCATCTTGTTCTGCTGTGTTGTGACTGCATCATGTGTTTAACAATGTTTTCATTGGCTGTCAATGTAACTGATTTCAGGGTCATAAACCGACACTTTTCCGTCCCAAGATTTGATACAATAGGCTGAGATGTATGAGCTATTACCCAGGGCATGATGGGAATTCCTTTCAGGTATATATGTAAAAGTGCAATAGCTTATGCAAATTTACGGCCAAATATAATGCGCCAAAAGGGAAGTTTCCACCTCGCCAAGAGGAAAATAACAGTGTCAACCTTGTAGCCAGGATAAGTGGACACCAGTCATCTTTCGTAAATTTTCGACGAGAATACACTATTCTCGGCACCACGTCTGGTGCCATCTAACGGGCAGGTGCCAAAGCTCCCCCTACCTGATGGGTCCGTAACTACTGCAGGGTCACTTGCAGGTTGTCAACAAAGTTGAGCGACGCAGTGGATCCGTGCGGCTGCTACGCCCCCAGCAGACGGGTGGAGGGGATCTTTTATTTACCCCGGTCAACACGGGGTTGTGAAGCACTCAGGGTACTTCACACCTACGGCTCTGCCCATACCCCATAAGCATAAATGGAAAAAATGGTTGAAAAGACTTCCCGACCCATTTTGCCCACTGGGTACTTGACTGGTCGTCCACTTGCCTGGTACTGCAGCTGTGATGTAAAAGTTAATGTCATCACCGTGATTGAAGTTAGCCAGAATCTATTGTCATGGAGAACTGTGTTCTCATAGATCGGTAGACTGATCCTTACTTTGCTAATATTAACAAATACCTTTATTTCAAGTTAAAAAATATGCATTGAAAATATTATAAGTAAGACATAAATCACCTTTGTACATAAAAAAGTGCTCTTACCAATTTTATAGACCAGGTCCCAATTGCATCCCTGTGCAGTGGAACATGATGGATGTCTCGGGACTGAATATGTTTGCTTGGTGAAAGATGTAATTGTGGAAGTTTTCTCTTGCAGTTAGGCGATTCATGAACATTTGTGAGAATGTTTTTAACAGCAGCTGGGTCAAGGAAAGGCACTGGATGTCCTGTTTGTTGGTAAAAGCTGTCGGTACACGGCAGAAGTGGACGCTGTATATATCTGTGTGTAAGAAATTTCTAGCTGCAATGTGTTATTTCTAATCCGCCAATGTTGGCAGTGTTTTGCATACCCGAGCATTTACTTGCCTACTGAAGTCAGTGGATTGTCATTGTGTTCACTATACTGTGTATTGTAAAAGTGCACAGAAATACAAGTTGTTGGTGTCATCGCCCTATGTCACATGACCACTGCAGATATATGGCACCAATACCCGTCAGTTGCAGAAACACGTATACGCACTGCCGCAGCGAATTGACAAAACGTTGGCATCATCTATATATATTATATATATACCCACAACTGTTCTAGTTTATTTAAAAGTTGTATGATATCTCAGTTACATGTGTACTTACGTGCCGGTTGGACGCACTGGCTCTGGCTGGCTGTGTGTAGCTGGCCAGATTTGTATGATAATGTATAGCGCATGACGCTTGTGGTTGATTGCTAGACGTGTTCTTTGCCTCTAGCACACCTCAGGCCTTATGATGTACATCTACCCAGATACGCAGCCCGTCTCTCGATGCTGGGCATCTAGTTTAGTTTGTTTGTTTGACTTCATGAGTGTTGATGACATTTACATGTGTAGACACTGCATTGTCAGTCTCATCCAGAAGGGCACGAGAGTGAGACGCGTTAGCGGCAGTATTGGCATATTGCACCCCGATTGAATGGATATGACCATTAACGTCTCAGACATGTATGGGTCTGTTTACCCAAGCAAGAAGTTCTCATTGTCACATTCTGAAGATTTACAATGATTATATGTTCGATAATATGTTCGTTGTCCATCGATGTGCATCAAAGGACCCAGGACATGCGCTAGTCCAAGGAGAATATGCCTCCACATTATGTGTTACATCACCAGTCAGTGTGACACGAAGAAATACTGACGCTAACTGTTTTGTGTGGAATGTTCATGCTGCATAGAACACGGCTGTAATTAACGATGATATTATATTAATTTATGACGTTGGTGTTTCAACTGTGCAGCTGCTGTTCTCTCGACTTAGTCAGTGTTGTTGATGACCTTTGACCTTGTTGCTCGCCACATGCCCGTTGTTGTTGCTTCGCTTCCGAGAACAAGTTGAGGAGTTGAGTCACGCGATAATTGGATAGTTTAAGCCATGCTCTGATCGCAGTAAAACGTCTTTTAAATGGATCACTGTGTTCTCAGTTGTGTTGTTGCATGTGAATACCTTGCAGTAATAATAATAATTATAACGTTGCCTTGTGCAGTGCCTGTGTCTGCCAAACATGGTGCTCAAGGCCCTTGCTCAGAAATGTATAAGTGCAGTGCCAATTAAAAATAATGAAATAAAATATTCTGAAATAAAAAATTAAATACTATATTCTAAAATAATGAAAAACAATTAAACACAATATTCTAAAATATTCTGAAAATGATTTATCAACATTCTAAATTAAATAAATATTAAAAGATTATTATCGTCAGTAATCTAAAATCACTATCATAGCAGTGACTATGATTTACAATTTTTCTTTTCTTCTGCACACAATGATCTGAAGGTCTTCTGATCAGAATGTACTACAAATCCTTGTATCAAAACAATAACCAATATATATTTTTCTTGTCACAGTCAGTTTACCATTGTTTCGTAGTAATGTTTCTGCAACTGAACGTCGTCGTCATGGGCACGGCCGGGGGGCACCACACTAGTGACGCCACTGGAGTGCAACTACGCCACCCCACCAACTACTGTAGCAGTAGTTAATCTGAGGAAAATGTCAATGTGCATTAATACCCATTTCACCGATTAAAGGTAGCCAGGTCCTCATTTATACAGCTGAGTGAATTGTGGCAACGAAATTGCCAAAGCTTTGAAACGGCAGCAAGATTAATCAAACCTGGGTTCTCTCGATTGAGAGTCCAACGTTCTAACCACTACACTACCGCGCCCCACTACACTACCGCGCCCCACTACACTACCGCGCCCCACTACACTACCGCGCCCCACTACACTACCGTGCCCCACTACACTACCGCGCCCCACTACACTACCGTGCCCCACTACACTACCGCGCCCCACCATTGTTGGCGCCATGCTGCTGGGATTTATGTATCCCACGAAACATGGTGGCGATCAAACCACCAACTGCCAATACATATGGTATTCGTTGTTTTTAACTTTGAGAACTTATTGGACCGCCCATTACTGATCATGTCTGATGTTTTGGTATAAACAGCCGCGGGTCCAAATAAATACTTCCATCAGTTAATACATAAAACACTAAAACAAGTCCATGACTAACTTGTAGCAACTTTATTGTGACCTTGTCAGTGACCTTTACTTCATTACTTGACCACTTGCTGCTCAGTGATTAACCCTATTAATAAACCAAGTTATAAGTACATGCATATTCCCCGGCAAACTCAAAACTGCCAAAGTTATTCCTATTTTCAAGAAAGATGATCCATCAATATTTAAAAATGATCCATTTCTCTCCATCCTATTATTTCAAGTGTTAGAGAAAACAATTTATAGTCAGTTATATACATATTTCAACGATTCCAAACTTTGTTTTGTTTTGGTTTTAGACAAAAACATTTGACCGAATATGCATCCTTTGAACTAATAGAAAGAATAATCACACAAATGAATAAAAATGATGTACCATTCAGCATTTTTCTTGATCTTTTAAAGGAGTTTGACACTATGGATCATTAGATACTGTTATACAAATTAAGATATTACGGTTTAGATGGATCTACTCTGAATTTATTTTAAAGTTATTTAAACAATATACACAATCATAACCCAAGGTGTACCACTGATATATACTCATTCAGAACTAAACATGAATTTGCCAAAAGATGTCTTAGATATAACTTGCCACATTATTAACAATACCCCAAAATAGGGACAGAGACGACAGGAACTTATAGTTGCAAGCTTTTGTAAATTATGCAAAAAATAATCTATTACAAAAACATGATGATATGTGTAGAATACTAAACTGCTATACTTGCTATCAAAATCGACTGAATCAGTAATACATATATACATCTATGAATGCACGATTACTATCTATTACAATTTATTTTACATATTTTCACACACATTTTTATATACACTTGAATAGTCATACACGCTCTTTATCCTCCTGCACACACACTGTCACAACCTTTTGTATAAATTAGTTGGTTAATTATATTTCATTGGTGGCTTCTATGAGACTGAAGTTTTTATTGGTCTCTGACCCTTTATTAAATTATGTTGTGTTTGTATTTGTTTACTCAATTTCTATTTGTAATGTAAATGGAGTAAAAACAAATGTTCTTGTTCTTGTTCAGTGACCTCTGACTGACCACTGGTCACTCAGCGCACGTCTGATGAACGCTTCTCACCCAAAGATGGCTTCCCATCCCTAGAACAAACAACTATTTGTTAGAAACCTTGGAACAACAATCTAATATTACAGTGGGCTGATTTTATTGAATATTTCTCAGGATAGTTCGTTTTCATGATCAACATATCCAAAAGGTTTTTGTTTACCTCAGTAGAGCTTTCACACCTTCTCAAGATGGCTTCATCAGTATTAATGATGACTGGTAGGATGATGTCATCTTAGATGTGTGGAAGTTTGAAAAGAGACAGTTACAGTCCACCACCAACAAGTCCGCCCTCACAGTCCACCACCAACAAGTCCGCCCTCACAGACCACCACCAACAAGTCCACCCTCACAGACCACCACGAACAAGTCCGCCCTCACAGACCACCACCAACAAGTCCGCCCTCACAGACCACCACCAACAAGTCCGCCCTCACAGACCACCTCCAACAAGTCCGCCCTCACAGACCACCACCAACAAGTCCGCCCTCACAGACCACCACCAACAAGTCCACCCTCACAGACCACCACCAACAAGTCCACCCTCACAGACCACCACCAACAAGTCCGCCCTCACAGACCACCACCAACAAGTCCGCCCTCACAGACCACCACCAACAAGTCCGCCCTCACAGTCCACCACCAACAAGTCCGCCCTCACAGACCACCACCAACAAGTCCGCCCTCACAGACCACCACCAACAAGTCCGCCCTCACAGACCACCACCAACAAGTCCGCCCTCACAGACCACCTCCAACAAGTCCGCCCTCACAGACCACCACCAACAAGTCCGCCCTCACAGACCACCACCAACAAGTCCGCCCTCACAGACCACCACCAACAAGTCCGCCCTCACAGTCCACCACCAACAAGTCCGCCCTCACAGTCCACCACCAACAAGTCCGCCCTCACAGTCCACCACCAACAAGTCCGCCGTCAGACCACCACCAACAAGTCCGCCCTCACAGACCACCACCAACAAGTCCGCCCTCACAGTCCACCACCAACAAGTCCGCCCTCACAGTCCACCACCAACAAGTCCGCCCTCACAGTCCACCACCAACAAGTCCGCCCTCACAGTCCACCACCAACAAGTCCGCCCTCAGACCACCACCAACAAGTCCGCCCTCACAGACCACACAACCACAGGGAACCACCTAATAGACTTGGAGGGAGTAAAAGTGGTAGACAGAGAGACCCACAGAAGAAGACATATATATGCATGAAGGAAAACAGAGGCAGCAATCAACGGAGATGGGGGGGACAACAAAGATCCACACGTCTACGATGACGTCATCCTACCAGGACCTCACCGTCATTAGTACTGATGAAGCCACCTTCACAAGGTGGAGAATGCTCTACATTTTATACAAGAACTTTTTGGATATGTTGAAAGATATGTCTGATCAGTAGACTGATTTATTCCATAATCTACAACAATTGTAACTGGCATAGAATGTTAAAAAATTTAAGCAACCAACGTGACGACCAGCACCATCAATACAGAAAGTGACCTGTGGAGTTTGGTTTCCACTTACAGTGGGTCACTGCAGGAAACTGCCCACCATACTGGCAACATTTACATATTTCAACAAAACAGCTGTATTTAACTGCGTACATAGGCATTTTCAAATCAAGCTAAGTATCCAAGGTAGAGAGGACATGCCAGACATCTGAAGGAGACTACACCAGATACAACAAGCAATTATAAAAAATTGTCTGCACAGAACAACCAGAATGTAAAGCCCCACCTTTACAGGTGCATCTGAAGACACTTACCTTTAGTGTATCGGTTCATCTCACTGTTCACCAGCTTCTTGCTGTCCAACCAGACTGAAAGAAACAAAGGGGACACGTTCTAAATTGCTGTGCTGTGTAAATGTATGTGCATGCATGCATAGCCTACATACATGCGTATGCATGCATGCATGTATGCCTCACTCGAATGTTTTTTTGTCCTCCAACATGAGTTAACGAGTGTGGGGCCTACTGTACACACATGCATGTGCTTGTGCATATATATACATGCATGTGCTTGTGCATATATTTGTGCAGATCAATGCAATAACCCCGAAAATGCCATAAAATAAATTGTAAAAATGGTCACTAGGTGTCTCTACTTTCATTCCAATCACCAGTGGCACTTTCGGGGATACTGAATGGATGAGTAAAGTAATTATCTTGAAGACTGCATTATCATTGTCATTATCATTATCATTATCATTATCATTGTCATTATCATTGTCATTATCATTATCATTATCATTATCATTATCATTGTCAAACTGTAACTGTGACTGTCTCAGTTTCATTCCAGTGACACTTTATGTGGGGTTATTTGCGTGCATATGTGTAGGCAAAGAGAAATGACTAGAGGTGCTTACGTGATCTGTAGTTCAGGTTTCTCCATGGCGATCCTCTTCACTTCTCTTTGTCCATCAGCTGTGATGTGGTTCCTCCCCAAACTGGGAAAAAATCACATGAAACAAAAAGTTCTTTTATAAAAAGGTTAGCTTTACACTTTGTTAATTATGTTGATATTTTAATTTGTTCTTGATCTATAACTCAACAAGAGATTATTCGCATAACTGGTCCATGCCTAGCACTAATATGTTCATGATTTCTAAGTTACGTATGATCAGGTTTTTGGTGATATCATACCATATAAAAGATTTGTTTTTGTAATGACTGGGAGTATATCACGTACATTGGTGATCATTTGTTTTAATGTACTAAATAAAATATCCTGAAGCAAAAATACATTCAGTGATGTGAAACACATTGTGTGTGAGACTGAGACAACCAGACGACCCACCCCAGCCACTCCATGTGTGGAAGGGCAGCAGCAGCAGACATCACAGCAACCGCCTCCTTGTCCCCGATACAGTTCTCCTCCAGTCTACAGGTGTGATAAGAGAGAATATCACTTTACTCACATCTACATACATATATGACAAATTGTAGCAAAACAACACTGTGCTGAATTAACTAAATTACAAAGTATCTTATTATAATAGGCTAAGGCAAGTATTAGATTTGTGTAAATAAACAGTGAGTACTTCCATGATTTCAGTTAGTCTTGGGTCAAACCATTGTGGTTCATCTTTGCACTTGAAATAGTAAATAAAGTTAACAAAGCAAGTTTAGGCCAAATTTAAGTTATTTGTTTCAGTTGTTTCTTTTATGGTTTAGTGATTTGAAGGTTGTCTTTAGTTTTGGTAATTTGATTAACAAAATACATAAATCTACCCGACTCTCTCTCTCGCTGTTTTGTACTTGCACCTCATGCATTAGTAGTTACAGCAATTATCACCCATTACTGTTCTTGTGATATATAGCTTAGCTTTATAACTCTATGAGTATATACAGTGGAATATATATTTTGGTGGTCAAGATATTGGAATAGATATTTGGTTGGTGAAGATGTTGGAATAAATATTTGGGTGGTGAAGATGTTGGAACAGAATAAACATTTGGGTGGTGAAGATATTGGAAAAGATATTTGGGTAGTCAAGAAGTTGGAATATATATTTGGGTGGCGAAGATGTTGGAATAGATATGGTGATGAAGATGTTGGAATAGATATTTGGGTTGTCAAGATGTTGGAATAGATATTTGGATGGTCAAGATGCTGGAATAGATATTTGGGCAGCCAAGATGCTGGAATAGATATTTGGGTGGTCAAGATGTTGGAATAGATATTTGGGTGTTGAAGATGTTGGAATAGATATTTGGGTGGTGAGAGATGTTGGAATATATATTTGGGTGGTGAAGATGTTAGAACAGCTATTTGGGTGATGATGATGTTGGAATAGATATTTGGGTAGTGAAGATGTTGGAATAGATATTTTGGTGGTAAAGATGCTGGAATAGCTATTTGGATGGTGATGATGTTGGAATAGCTATTTGGGTGGTGAAGATGTTGGAATAGATATTTCGGTGGTCAAGATGTTGGAATAGATATTTTGGTGGTCAAGATGTTGGATTAGATATTTGGGAGGTCAAGATGTTGGAATAGATATTTGGGTGGTGAGAGATGTTGGAATATATATTTGGGTGGTGAAGATGTTAGAATAGCTATTTGGGTGGTGATGATGTTGGAATAACTATTTGGGGGGTGAAGATGTTGGAATAGATATTTGGGTAGTGAAGATGTTGGAATAGATATTTTGGTGGTTAAAATGCTGGAATAGCTATTTGGGTGGTGATGATGTTGGAATAGCTATTTGGGTGGTGAAGATGTTGGAATAGATATTTCGGTGGTCAAGATGTTGGAATAGATATTTCGGTGGTCAAGATGTTGGAATAAATATTTGGGTGGTCAAAATGTTGGAATACATATTTGGGTGATGAAGATGTTGGAATAGATATCTGGGTGGTGGAGATGTTGGACTAGATATTTAGGTAGTGAACATGTAGGAATAGATATTTGGGTGGTGAAGATGTTGGAATAGATATTTGCACAGTCAAGATGTTGGAATAGATATTTGGGTGGTTAAGATGTTGGAATAGATATTTGGGTAGTGAAGATGTTGGAATAGATATTATGGTGGTTATTAGATGTTGGAAAAGATATTTAGTAGTCTATACTATATAACTTGACATTATGATAAACACAATGCGACGTTGTACCTTTAATAACCTACGTGTACACTCTTTAGTAGTCTTACTTACTCAAGCATCCTCAGTTCAGTCATCCGTGACAAGCTGGTTATCACCGCTCTTGCCCCGTCACCCATCAGATAGCAGTCCTCCAACCTGTAGCAGAACAACAACCGTCAACATTGCCAGATCACCACAATGGGTGATGATCAATGTAAATCTAAATCTTCACCAGATCATCACAATGGTTGATGGTCAATGTCAATCTTCACAAGATCACCACAATGGGTGATGGTCAATGTCAATGTAAATCTTCACAAGATCAACATAATGGGTGATGGTCAATGCCAATCTTCACCATGTCACCACAATGGGTGATGGTCAATGCAAATCTTCACCAGATCACCACAATGGGTGATGGTCAATACCAATCTTCACCAGATCACCACAATGGGTCATGGTCAATGCCAATCTTCACCAGATCACCACAATGGGTAATGATCAATGTCAATGTAAATCTTCACCAGATCACCACAATGGGTGATGGTCAATGTAAATCTTCACCAGATCACCACAATGGGTAATGGTCAATGTCAATGTAAATCTTCACCAGATCACCACAATGGGTGATGGTCAATGTCAATATCTTCACTAGATCACCGCAATAGATGATGGTCAATGTCAATGTAAATCTTCACCAGATCACCACAATGGGTAATGGTCAATGTCAATGTAAATCTTCCCCAGATCACCACAATGGGTAATGGTCAATGTCAATGTCAATCTTCACTAGATCATCACAATGGGTGATGGTCAATGTCAATCTTCACAAGATCACCACAATGGGTGATGGTCAATGTCAATGTAAACTTCACCAGATCACCACAATAGGTGATGGTCAATGTCAATGTAAATCTTCACAAGATCATCACAATGGGTGATGGTCAATGTCAATCTTCACAAGATCACCACAATGGGTGATGGTCAATGTCAATCTTCATCAGATCACCACAATAGGTGATGGTCAATGTCAATGTCAATCTTCACCAGATCACCACAATAGGTGATGGTCAATGTCAATGTAAATCTTCACAAGATCATCACAATGGGTGATGGTCAATGTCAATCTTCACAAGATCACCACAATGGGTGATGGTCAATGTAAATCTTCCCCAGATCACCACAATGGGTAATGGTCAATGTCAATCTTCACTAGATCACCACAATGGGTGATGGATGGTCAATGTCAATGTAAACTTCACCAGATCACCACAATAGGTGATGGTCAATGTCAATGTAAATCTTCTCAAGATCATCACAATGGGTGATGGTCAATGTCAATCTTCACAAGATCACCACAATGGGTGATGGTCAATGTCAATCTTCACCAGATCACCACAATAGGTGATGGTCAATGTCAATGTAAATCTTCACTAGATCACCACAATGGGCCATGGTCAATGTCAATCTTCACTAGATCACCACAATGGGCAATGGTCAATGCCAATGTAAATCTTCACTAGATCACCACAATGGGTGATGGTCAATGTCAATCTTCACCAGATCACCACAATGGGTGATGGTCAATGTCAATCTTCACCAGATCACCACAATGGGTGATGGTCAATGTCAATCTTCACTAGATCACCACAATGGGTGATGGTCAATGCCAATGTAAATCTTCACTAGATCACCACAATGGGTGATGATCAATGTCAATCTTCACCAGATCACCACAATGGGTGATGGTCAATGTCAATCTTCACCAGATCACCACAATGGGTGATGGTCAATGTCAATCTTCACCAGATCACCACAATGGGTGATGGTCAATGTCAATCTTCACTAGATCACCACAATGGGTGATGGTCAATGTCAATCTTCACCAGATCACCACAATGGGTGATGGTCAATGTCAATCTTCACCAGATCACCACAATGGGTGATGGTCAATGTTAATCTTCACTAGATCACCACAATGGGTGATGGTCAATGTCAATCTTCACCAGATCACCACAATGGGTGATGGTCAATGTCAATCTTCACTAGATCACCACAATGGGTGATGGTCAATGTCAATCTTCACCAGATCACCACAATGGGTGATGGTCAATGTCAATCTTCACCAGATCACCACAATGGGTGATGGTCAATGTCAATCTTCACTAGATCACCACAATGGGTGATGGTCAATGCCAATATAAATCTTCACCAGATCACCACAATGGGTGATGGTCAATGTTAAACTTCACTAGATCACCACAATGGGCCATGGTCAATGCCAATGTCAATCTTCACTAGATCACCACAATGGGTGATGGTCAATGTAAATCTTCACCAGATCACCACAATGGGTGATGGTCAATGTCAATCTTCACTAGATCACCACAATGGGTGATGGTCAATGTAAATCCTCACCAGATCACCACAATGGGTGATGGTCAATGTAAATCTTCACCAGATCACCACAATGGGTGATGGTCAATGTTAATCTTCACTAGATCACCACAATGGGTGATGGTCAATGTAAATCTTCACCAGATCACCACAATGGGTGATGGTCAATGTAAATCTTCACTAGATCACCACAATGGGCCATGGTCAATGCCAATGCAAATCTTCACCAGATCACCACAATGGGCGATGGTCAATGCCAATGTAAATCTTCATTAGATCACCACAATTGGTGATGGTCAATGTAAATCTTCACCAGATCACCACAATGGGCGATGGTCAATGCCAATGTAAATCTTCATTAGATCACCACAATGGGTGATGGTCAATGTAAATCTTCACTAGATCACCACAATGGGTGATGGTCAATATAAACCTTCACCAGATCACCACAATGGGTGATGGTCAAGGCCAATGTAAATCTTCACTAGATCACCACAATGGGTGATGGTCAATGTAAACCTTCACCAGATCACCACAATGGGTGATGGTCAATGTCAATCTTCACTAGATCACCACAATGGGTGATGGTCAATGTCAATCTTCACTAGATCACCACAATGGGCGATGGTCAATGTCAATCTTCACTAGATCACCACAATGGGTGATGGTCAATGTCAATCTTCACTAGATCACCACAATGGGCGATGGTCAATGTCAATCTTCACTAGATCACCACAATGGGCGATGGTCAATGTCAATCTTCACTAGATCACCACAATGGGTGATGGTCAATGTCAATCTTCACTAGATCACCACAATGGGCGATGGTCAATGCCAATGTCAATCTTCACTAGATCACCACAATGGGTGATGGTCAATGTCAATCTTCACTAGATCACCACAATGGGTGATGGTCAATGCCAATGTCAATCTTCACCAGATCACCACAATGGGCGATGGTCAATGCCAATGTAAATCCAGCCCCACTAAAATGTTAAATATTTGGGTCATCAATTCTTCTCTGTCTAGGTTAACTTGTTCAGATAAAAAAAGTAGGAGTTCAGGTGAAGAAAGTGCAACTGTAAAGTAACCAGTATAAATTGTAATGAATTCATCCATATATCAGTGCTGCATGTATGACATTATGAACATTTGTTTAAAACAAAGGTGAATTTGCTAGAAGCAAACTTTCAGTTAGGGCACATATTTACTGAATGATGGAGTGATGTGGTAAGTGGATAATATTATCATTAATCTATAAAGTAATTAACATTAATATATCCATTATAAACATTTCTAACCACATTGTGGAAAGCAAGAAGATCACAATCAAAATGAACATCTAACCCATAAGAACAGCAGTATTTCCACTGTTTTACACAGTTGTGAAAGTTGACATTGAATAAAGCAATAGAAAAAGTTAACATACATTTTTTTAAAATGCTATCACAAGATCTGGAGAACATCAAATACCCCATATGTCACAAAATAAGAGGTGCTTAGACAAATAAGAGAACACAGTCAACATGAAGACCTGCTGACTTCTTGAAATGCAACAACTAATGAACACATACAACTGTTGAAGTTATACGAAGAGGAAACATTTCTTACCACAATGTGCGTAGTTGCGTCATGCCAGAGAGACCAGCACTCAGAGCCTGGGTAGTAGCCACATCTCTCAGGTCTGTCTTTCCCAGGCTGCAACATGAATAAGTAAATTGTTGGAAGATTTCCAAGTAGAATACTAAAACTTAAAAGAGTCACGGTAAAAGGAAATATTACGTTTTATTAATTAGCATTTTATTTCACAAAGAATTATATTCAAGGCATTGAATACTTGATCACTTTTTTGCACAGTGCCATATTTTGTGCAAAACTAAATGATTGGCATAGGACCATTTTGTTTATTTGAATAGATGTGTTTATATATAATTAATTTAATATAATTAGCTGAGTTACCCAGCATTGCACGGACAAAAAAGGCAGCCACTGCAAGAACTTATAACCATGGACATTTATGCCTACCGAATCTTGGTATAGCTAATACATTGCAACGTTTTTTACTATTGTTCTGAGTTATATACTCTATGTCAAACAATCAAATAAATCTTTCATATGTACATCCCCACACCTCCAGGGTATTTTGAACTTCTTTTACCGTATGAACCATCCTCATGGTCCCATATCATGCCTACAAAATTTGTGCCCCATGTGAAACTGACGAAGACATGAGGGAACAAACATACAGTCACAAACTGTTTTATAGTACAGAGATGACCTACCTCAACTCTTCCAGTTTCTGCAGTCCATGTAAGTTGTTAATTACCTCTCTCAGACCAGCGCCATTCAGACGGCAATTGTACAGCCTATAACATAACAGATTATGGCGCTTTAGAAAGATCAAAGTAATTTAAGTTGCAATGTTTAGAGTACCAACATTTTAAATATTGAAATAACAAACAACATATATATTTCATACAAACGTGATTCCCAAAACGTTGAAGGGAGATACATTTGCAATCAAATCAAATCAGTCAACTTTCTAGCCATTTCAGAATTAAATAAAGTACACTGTAACATTAATAATTCTGCCACAGTAACTGTTTGACAACCCGTAAGATTGCATTGTTAATGTATCATTAATGGGCTAGATCATTCATCTAATGTAAATATTTGTTTTTAATCAATATATATATATATATATATATATATATATATATATATATATATATATATATATATATATATATATATATATAATTATATAAAAATGTAACTGACACCGTCGACATCATGGCCAGGAGAATGCGGGTGAATAGATACACGGACCAACAAACACTGATTGTTAAAGTACCAAATTCTCACAGTAGCAAACTCACCAGAGTATCCGCAGTGCTGGCATTGACGCAAGACTCTTTCCCAGAGCTTGGGCAGTTTCTAGATCACTGAGGTCATTCTCCGAGAGACTGCAAATGCATTTTCTAGATTAGTGTAATAAAACTAATGTATGCTTTATGATTATGTAGATACAAATTAATAATATGTGCCATTAATGAAATCTGCAAATGCCCATAAACAACTTTCTTCTAGTTTTTTTTAATTTGGATTGTGTGATTTGGGTAGTAAATAAAGTTAATATAATAATATTTATAGTTATTTCAATAATTTTGCAATCCAATATAAAAATTTTTTTTAAACTTTTCTAATGCTCTAATAAAACACCATCATTGTCGAACAGATGAAGAAAAATAGTATTTCAAATTAAACAATGTTACAAACAACTACAATATTGCTGGTAAAATGTGTAACTGCATAAACTATTTATCTTAATACACCTGATGTGCTGCACTTACTCCAATTCTTCTAGTTGTTTCAATCCCTCCAACGCAGAAGTGATTATCCTTGCCTGGGCTCCACTGAGTGTACAGTTGTTCATCCTGTGGTGTAATAATAATATACAATTTACTGTGGTAATGTTTATTTCAGACAAATGTCAAATATACACACATATATATATATATACACAATATACAAGTAAATAAATAAATATATATATATATATATATATATATATATATATATATATATATATATATATATATATATTACACTACAGGTAACTCACCGCAGTTCCTTCAGTGGAGATATTGATGTGAAGCCCTTGCCCAGAGCTTCAGCAGTGATGGCGTCATTCAGGTCATTCAAGGAGAGGCTGTATGAAAAACATACTTGTAGTTTATTGCAACCCCTACAGGTCAAATGCAAGTGGGGCATGGTGATCGTATGGTAGGCCATAACATTTTCGGTTGAGGTGACCAGGGTTCAAAACCACTAGCTGACGTTTCAAAACTTGGGCAATTTTGTTCACCCCACTTTGCCCGTGTCTTTTAGAAGAGACATTAAAAGCCACTGTTCCCTTGTACCTCATGTAAAAGAACCCACAGGTGGGTAAATTTTATGCTGCCGTGGGTAAATTTTATGCATAACCTGCTGTGGACTCCATCTCTCATGAGCCACTCAATAAATTCTGCCACCTACCTCGCAAGAGGAAACAATTGAATGAATGAAGGCCAAATAAACAGGTTCTAGTCACCATTCTACATCTTCATTATTCATTCCACTTTCTGTATGATTTTAATATTACTACAAACTGTATGTTTTGTGTTAAATTATGTGGGCATGTAGACAAGCCTATACAACCACTGTACACTTTACCACTGCTAAAAGCAGGATGTGGAAATAACTGACAACACAAGCCCAAAACCATGTCTGGTGGAAAGGTGTCACTAACTGCCTATGCACTGCCGGTGAGTGAAATTGATTAACTAAGTAAACAGGTGGGCTGTAAAATGACTGTATAAAACCACTGTTTGCAACATACTGCCAAATATGCACAATTGCAGAAAAGTTAGAACTGGTAGTACTGGGGGTGGCTAGAGCTGTTTGTCACATTGTAAACAAGACTGCATTAGAATGAATCATCACTTCACATGTGAAATAAACAAATACCTTTGCCCACTTACTTCAGTGAGGTAATGTCACACTTTGGCAGGATGAATACAACGGCTTGAAGTTCGACTGGACTGATACGTTGATTGGTTTGGTCGAGCTCCCTGTCTCCTCTCAATGCGTAGTCAGACACCAGGCTCCACAGCTCAGGACAACGAGACTCAAACACTAGCATGAGTAGAAGCAGCACGCTGGTCTTGTGTGCCGTGTCCTTCTTATCCTCATCCTGGTGATGAACAGAATCTTCCTTGGAGCGCTCCCGCTCCACAACCAGTTTGATAAGATCACCCACAGGCACATCCCATTGCAGATCCAGCGAGCGAAGGAACACGTGGTTCTTCCCATTTCCCAACAGCCCAGCCAAGAACATCAGGACCAAGTCAAGTTGTCTGTCAGGCGCTCGCATCACCAGCCTCCATACCTCCTGCAAATCACAAACCAGAGCCCCTGCTGCTAGGAACTCTTGCATTGTTAAATGCTGAAAGTAGTATATCTGTGGATCATCCACGAACAAAGGATCTGTGTGTGTCTCCCGTGATTCAGTCATCAAGCCGCACTGCATGGCCTCCTCCACCGATGGAAGGCCATCGATTTCGTCCATCAGAAACGTCACTTTAATCGGCGTCTGCTCCATGCCGTACTTTGCCAATCTGGCAAGACTTAGCAGAGTTTCTCTGCGCTCAGCAATCACATCACATTTCTTGAAGTGCGATGATTGATGACGCTCATCAGCGAACTGTTTGACAGACATGACAAACAGTTCCGTGAGTGTCTCCGGCAAATGCTCCTGGCTTTTTCCACAAAAGTTCATCCAGGCGCACCGACAGACCAAGTTACACTGAAGAGGAATGTAACAGAAACTGGTGATGTTAACATTTCTGCTGATGTAGGCTTCGATGTATTCAGCCAACTTGTCATCTCCTTTGGCTTTGCTGAACTTTGCGATGTATTCAGAAATCCGATCTCGAGTGAATCCGTAGATTTCAGCTCTCCGGTCAAACGAGTCATAGTCAATTACTCCACCTGGGCGAGACGTGACTAGCAATCTGACTTCCTTCATGTGGCCACAGAGAATTGATGATATCAGTCTAGACATCTCAACTACTGTGCTTTCTTCGAAGGCTTCGTACTCGGTGTGGCAATAATCAAATTCATCAAGCCCATCAAAGAGAATGAGGGTCTTGCCAGGATTAGCACGAAGATTCTTGAAGAATTCATTCACTACATCCGAGCTTGGTTCTCCGGTGCCTTGCTGTAGGAAGAAGAGTCTGCGCAGGGAACACTCTTTGATATGAGATAATTCCCTCAGCGGGAAATAGAAAATATGGTCGATGTCAAGGGGAAACTGACCGTTAAGCCACAGGTCAAGAATGTGGGTGCTCAGCATTGTTTTCCCTATCCCAGCCTTTCCAACAACCAGTACCCTACGTGGTGCCAGGAGGCCTTCCTGTTCAGGCAGAAACAAGTTCTTCACATCAATTTTGAGGCGGCTCTGGTCGATGTCCTTTTCGAGTTGAAGACGGTCATGATGCGTGCGCGTCTCTATCCGTTTGAAGTTTTCACTCTTATTGTGAATTCGCAAGTCGACGTACATATCAAGTAAGTCTTTTGAAACGCTGCCATCTTGCAAACTCTTCTTTTTCACATAGTCTTCGACCTTGCGTTTCTGCACCTGTCTCAAACGTTCTCCCCAAACGTGCAACTCATCTGAAAGAATCCACAGAAATTAGATTTTAATGTTATTAAAGGAAATTACTATCTAGTTTCCAACAGAAGCACACTACCTAACATAAACACACTCCCTTTTTCACACACATGAAAACATAAGATTTTCAGGAATGAAGCCAAAGGCCATTAAGCCAACCAATATAGCAGGAAAACTGTACATTATTGGTGTAAACATCGGCTCAAGGAATAGTGAGAAACTGCTCACAAAAAAACAGGAAAGTGGTTTTGAAAGCAGGAAACACCCTCCTACTCTCAACTTTCATCAATTTTGTGCGGGTTTATGTAGTTTTTTTAATGTAATGTTCTATGTGTTGCCATTTTAATGTGCTGATCTTGTTCAT
Organism: Lamellibrachia columna; assembly: GCA_963662155.1. NCBI lineage: Eukaryota > Metazoa > Annelida > Polychaeta > Sabellida > Siboglinidae > Lamellibrachia > Lamellibrachia columna. The sequence continues at coordinate 64,118,338 of OY759261.1, forward strand.
GGTGAATGCACGCACGAAAAAAGGTGAAATTTCTTGAAACTAAAGAAACAAAATGTTCCTAGAATGGACCAGTGTGCAACAAATATATCGATTTTGAAAATTACAAAAAGCGAGACATTTTATCAAAAAGTGGGAAAGCAGGAAAGCAGGACCAAGGAAAAAAGCAGTATTTCTCACCTATGGTAATGTTGACACATATGAGTTTTAGCATAATATCTTAATTTCTATGTGAAGCTATGTGAACAATATGTCAATTATTCATGAACAAAATGTCCTGGATTCACATACAACATGATAATGACCAGAGGGAATTATATTTTATAGATATGATTAAATGCATCCCTGAAAAACGCAAGTTTTTCAGTATTTTCTCGTAGCTAAGAAAAACTGGAATCTCACATGGCTGAATAATTAACAGCATGTGTTACACTGGAGCATTCTGGGAAGTAGCTACAGTAGGGTGTACCAGGGGAGGTGGGGGTTAGCTCAAAATCCTGGAGGAACATTATTTAGGATTAGGATACTAAATTATACATTGCGGATCTCTTGACTTACACAATATATAATCAACGTATGGAAATGGACAGGCTAAGTCATTGTACAGTAGGCCTACCTTCCAATTCTTGTCTCTTAACTCCATCGAGTTCCTCCTGCAAGTGGACACATTCCGTCGTCCATAGGGGGTTGTATGCACACCGTTTTAGCTCAGTGTCATCCCAATGCAAGTCTCTGTAGATGACTTCTAGATTATATATTGCTTTCTGGTAATCCACCACAGGCAGGGCAGCAGCCGTAGCATGGACAACATCATTCCTCATGCTCTTCAAATCAGAGACATGCTTTCTTACTTGTGGGTCTAACTGAAAAACGCCACCGTCAAGAAGACAAGAAGACAACAAGGTGCTGTCAAACTCTTCTGTATTACCGCGTTTAACTGTGCCTATTTTCTTCTTAGCTACTTTAATCAAGTTAGCATCTTTCACAAAATCTTTCCCAGATGTACCGTTGTCTACCCAGACATTTCCGTACTTCTTCTGAAATTCATCTTTGAAGAGGTCACGCAGATACTTCGGGACATCATCCAGAACAATCTGAGCATAGCGAAAGAAGTTCTCTGTTTCGCTGGTCAGTCCTTTTCTGTTCATGTTCGTAACCTTAATGTGAAAATAAAAACGTGATTTGACATTAACAATAGGAAAAACTAACTATATATATCACAGTTACACTATGTTTTGTTTGGTGCACACACACGCGCATACACACGCACACACACATTCACTAATACAATCACTCACATACACACTCCAGGACAAAACCCCACTCGGACAAAACCCTACTAGACAAAATCCCACATGACAAAACCCCACTCGGACAGAATTCCACTCACTAATGACAATTTTTGACAAAACCCCACTACTCAAAGAATTGAAAAAAATTCTTGATAAAATAATAATATGTATTTTAGATAAGATTATATTGCACTTCAGGGGATGATCCTCAATTACACTGGGATGATCTTCTTTAGTGTTCAAAGAAGCCAACTAATGGTGCAGGGATCAAACCTGACACGGAAGCCATGAAAATGTGGCTTCCACAGAATTTGTAATTGCATAACAGGTGAGCTTCTTATAAGGGCCAGGAAAACTGGTTGCATGAAGGCTATATGTATACGAAGAAGTATGCCAAGAAGACTGTCAGATGGGAGTGCTCCAGCTGGACTGCCTTCAGCTGTAAAGAGATGTAACTACGGTCGTAGAGGTAAATATAGATGTTGATTGTGGTGATAATTTATGTTCATATTGCATTACATATAGTATGATGCTTGTAACTCTGGACCAGAATCTCTACTTTTAATAATTGTTGGTGTTTTTTTAACATTTAACTAATACAAATATTGTTCCGTTTTGGTAAATATTGTTATGAATAAAAATAATTCATTGTAGTCTTTACTTGGTTGTGGTATGTTGTGGAATGGTGTTATGTCCGAGTGTTTTGTCCAGTGGGGTTTTGTCCTAGTGGGGTTATGTCCAGTGAGGTTCTGTCTGGTTACCCAGCCACTGACACATACATACAAACACACTCACACATCACATACACATACACACACACACCCTCAAACACACACACACACACACACACACACACACACACACACACACACACACACACACACACACACACACACACACACACACACACACACACACACACACACACACACACACACACACACACACACACACACACACACACACACACACACACACACACACACACACACACACACCAGGCCTGGGGTCAATTACATTGTAATTGTAATAGTAACTGTAATGATTAAACTGTTTTCAAGTAATAGTAATAGATGGAACAGATCACAGTGTAATAGGAATATAAGGCAAAGTGAAATTTCACTTTTCTAGTGTGCCAAATAAGTATTTATTTGATGAAATTTCCACCCTATATGCACCTTATTTGGCACTATACTATTATTTCGCCCTGAGTGGTATACACCAGTAAGACTGGTGCCAACCCTGAGAGGTGTGCATATGTAAGACTGATGCCAGCCCTGAGTGGTGCACCACCTGTACGACTGGTGCCAACCCTGAGTGGTGCACCACCTGTAAGACAGGTGCCAACCCTGAGTGGTGCACCACATGTAAGACTGGTGCCAACAATGAGTGATGTACCACCTGTAAGACTGATGACAACCCTGAGTGATGTAATGTAACCTGTAAGACTGGTGCCAACCCTGAGTGGTGTACCAACTGTAAGACTGGTAACAGAAATCCAAAGAATCATAAATGAACCCATATTATCTCCTACATTGTCTGGTTTGCAGAGCTTGCTCAAAATTAGCTCAATCATGCAAATTAGGATATATATTGATTAGATCTTGGCAGACTTCAACACAGTTGACTGTAAATAGCTGAAAAATTCCTGCGAACCACTTATTGGTTTTGCTTTGAACTGATGATTTGTTATTCGCAGGTGATTTAATCGACAATGGCGGGTTGTATCCCATTACACAAAATACCTTGTTCAAAGCACACAATACCATAAGGAATGTCTCCTACCATTTAGGCCGTAAATGTTTAAAAAAATTTTAAGACTTACAGATAAACGGGACCTATGAAAAAATTACCATGGTCAGACATCTACTGAGATTTGATGCAGCCCAGACAATAAACGTGCCAAATTCAGTGCAACGTTTTTCTTATGCCATGATTTTTATACTCACAGTGGGCCAAATGCGGACAGATTATCCTTGGCAGTAACGATACATTGTTTTATTCTTGTTTCCGGTTAATTTAAAAAAAAATTGATCAGCAAAAACAGTCTCTATGCCCAGGCTAAGAGGAATAATGAAAACTGGGCATGTTCTGTCATATGACGTAATCAACATATATCCTGTCACATTAAATATTTAATTAATATCCTTATTATCTGATGAGCTATGAAACTTATTAGATGAAAGCATCACTAGGTGCAGATGTATATTACAGTTTTAAAAATGCTCTCTATGTATTAGGACTAATAAAAATTAATGCAATTACAATCAAAGATGTAGTGCAGCTTTGGATTTGTAACGTTTAAGTTTTAGTAAGTACGATATTATAATTGCATGATAATGATACTGGTTCAGGTGAACCATAGATAAATATTATACTTCTGTTCATCTGTAATTATACCTAAATGCCACATGTTGCAATGTCCACATATTATCTATTTTGCTAGCATGAATTCATACAGTTCATTGGAAATAAATTTTCTATTGAAAATCAGTTGAAAATTAACTCTTCCTTTCTCTACATGGATAGACTTCAACAATTTCTCTGACTCTTGAGTCTCTGTCAACTAAACTGTGTTTAAATAGCCTACTTTTGCTTCTTCAACAAGTCTGTGAGATTCCCAGAGAGCATTACCAACCAATTTAATACTATAACAGTAAGGAACTTCCATAAATAGGCATGTCACAGTTTTTTTTACCCCACATGTGTTGTATAATTGTAAAGCCCACTCTTTCAAAAGTTCAGAAGTGCAAACATTGTGACTCTACCTCAATTCTGTTGGAAGATATTAATATTTAAAGGTTGTCACCATCAAGAAAAGTCAAGCCAATTGCAAAATGCACAATTTTAACAACATTTGTTATTAAATATCCTGCAAGTGTAGTATCATTGTAAAGGCCACTGTTTAAGAAGTTCAGAAATACAACCATTTTGACTATAGTATAATTCTATGGGAAGATATTAATATTTAAAGGTTGCAACAAGAAAAGTATCTGCCAATTTTACCCCAATTTCCAAAATGCATACATTTAAAAATGGATTTTCAAGTGAAGTATCACTGTAATGGCCACTCTTTGTGAAGTTCAGAAATGTGAAAATGTTGACTTTAGCACAATTATGTGGGGATAATTTCATATTTTAAGACTGCCACCATAAAAATTCAAAAATGCATAACTTTAACTGAATAGATAATTTATTTTGTATGTCTTTCTTTGTATATCTAACTGCAACTGGCATCTTGAAAGCATCCTCCAGGTATTTGTCTCAGAGCACTTTATTAATTACTGTTTTTGTTAGTGATTTTAACCTGTTCTGACACTGCCGAAATCGAAACTGAAATGCTCGTTGAGCTTGTTGTTCCATCCTTGCGTTGCTGACTTTCAAGCCAGGCCAATGTTTCTAATTCACCTTCTAACCTGAGTTTTTCTAAAAACCATTCCATTTGTGATATTCGTGACACGCATAAATGATAAACTTGAATATCGAACATGTATCTACTGTATAAGTGAAATATATATACACAAATTTGAAAAGTCTGCACAAACATATTTTGGTTGTGGTGCACATGTGAGGTGTGACAACCCAAGTGTGTAGTTGCATGTTGGCTGTGGTGTCTGTGAAACTATCTACAAAGCAAAACACATAACATACGACCACATTAATTAATTAATTATGTGTTGCAAATGGCAGTCTATGTAAAGTGTATTCCACACTAAACAACAAGGAATGCATAGCAAAAGGTATTTTAAAAATTGCTTCCGGGTGAGCGATAATACAGGGTAAATATGCCTGCGGGTACTATAGGTGATTTTAAATTGCTGGCGCTAAATTGCGCTAGCAGACACCCGCAGTCATTACAGAATAGCAGAATAATGTTCATTATATATGTTGTCATATTTCCAATTCTTATCAAATGTATTTTTCCATGATCTACAATTAGTCAAATATCACCAAACTTTAAATTGTCACTATCAAATGTTATGTTATGTTATCATAGAGCTACAATTAAATAAAAAATATTGGTATACTTCCAGAATTTCACCTATCTCACTTGCAAATCTCGTTTAAATCCGCGTATTTCTATCGCCTTAACGGGGTCAAAATGTGACGTGCCCCATTAGCATGAACATTATGGCGGCGTCAACGCGCGTTTACAGAAAGTCTTCTCTGTTTCAAAACGACCGTGCGCAAAAACTACTCAAGTAATTCCTTAAAAGGTAACACTGGATGAAAGACTAGTTCAGTAGCTTTTAATTAATGTATACATAAAAATTACATTAAAAGTGACATACATCCTTAATTCTTATATGTATACTCATTATATGATTGTATAGTTTTATTATGGTTGACAAGTTTATTCTCTGATTGTCTTAATTTTATTATAAATACATAGTCTCATTTTTATTATACAAGACTTATAGCCATAAATGCATAATGTTTTTAAATGACGCTAATTCACCCACGTGTTCACTCCACCAGCAAAGATTGAATGTGAAACTTAAATTACTTCAGCCCACAGCCGTAGTGTAGGGTTTTACATTCCACGTAGTTGTTTACGTCATTCACAACACTGATTTTCTATGTTTTATGGTCACGCATACGGTCACAACTTTAAAAAGTTATATTCACTTACTGTTCAGAAACATGTACAAATCACACTTCTACAGCAAATCTGCGTGGTTCCTTGATCACACCATCCCAGTATATCCCAGTAAAAGAACCCCGATACGAAATGTTCAGTCCGACCACACAATGTCAATGTCAGTGGGGCCAATCTTATACACTCTTTGTGCCAGTGCCAATGTGTGTTGCCCCGGGCGATACTTTTGTTGTGTCTTGAGACTTGACTCTACTCTATCTCTATACTGATCTAGACTTATGAAACAGCTAGTCGGCTAACAGTCTTGTTGCTGCCATTTATCCTGTGAAATAAACTCATTTATCATTATTACTGTGTCGTAAAGGGATGTATGAGCCAAGTGCATACAAAATGTTATGCGGAATAACAGTGTAATGCATATGTAACGTTGTATGCATAAGGGTACTACATAACAGGACGTAACGTGACCTCATGCATTGGTTTTATTTTGGTCGTCAAATCACCTGGGTGCCGCGCTTCAGATCACAGCGCCACGATTATCCAGGCTCCGCGCTGTGGCGCCACCGTTTGTCGCACATCTTCGCCTAATCTGGTTCCCGGATCGTTCCCTAGAGGCGCTCCGCACACTAACGCTTAAGAAAGGATCCGTGAACGTAAGTTTCTTGACATCATTCACACCACTCTGGGGTCCACTGGCGACGTCGGCTGTTTCGATGACTGTGACCAGGGTTGAAAAAAATAATTATTTTTATTATAAAAAAAAAATCGGATTTTTTTATTGAAATCGGATTTATTTTTATTTTTTTATTTATTTGATTTTTTTGAAATCTGGTATATAGATATTTATATAGATGTTTAAATTTGTAAACTCTTTCAAACATGTTATATTCAAATCGATTTGGGTTCTTGTCTTAACAGAGGGTACATGATTTTTGCTTATATAAAGGCATATAGACAATGTCCACAAGGCCTCACCCCCCTGACAGGGGCCCTGTAGTTGAATAATCTGTCATGGAAAGGAAAGAATGCTATGTGTCTGTGGCTGTAGCAGTGGTAATTATTGTTTGCCTATAGGGTGGATTAGCACCTGTCCAGGGCTCTGTGTACTCTAAGGGTCTCTAACCAGAATACAAACTGGTACAGTATTAAACAACTAAGTCAACATACTGCATTGGTAACTACTAGCACAAGCTATAAGTGGACTTTAACTCAGGGCTTCTGTGTTGAAAAGATACTTCCTCTGGAAGACAAGTTTGTGTGGCTTCACTACATTCAGAAAGGGAATAGCTCAAACATACAGTGTCATAAAATATTTGACTATCAGGCTATCTGGTGACAATACAGCTACACAAGTGTGTGAACTTTGTGTTTTGTATTAAAAACATACAAAACTTTGTTGATCTCGATGCTTGTAAACAATTATTTGTGTTAAATTCATATAAATCAGCAATTAAAAAAACCGGAAGTCAAAAAAATCATAAATCAATGATTTTTTTGGAGCGATTTAAATCATGATTTAAATCAATGATTTAAATCAAATGATTTAAATCAAACAACACTTCCTGTGACTGTGTAAACAATAGAATTATATTTTGCTTTGGGTGCACTCACAGAACTGAATAGAAATTGTGCAAAGACGGCCGGCTCGATCAGAAATGATAACAAAATTACACCTAGAGCAACTATAACAACCAGGAGAAAAAACAGACGTCTCACCATATTTCACAAAGCCACCCACAGTCATCTATCCTTGCCTGTCGGAAACCTTCTCCAGCCCCTCCAATGCCACTCACAACATCTAAATAGCAAAGCCTGCAACATATCATAAACACCAACAAGAACTGTTACACATTTTCGTATTTTCCCCGAAAGATTGGAATTCATTACCAGACACAATAGTCAGCATCACATAACCACAGCAATTTAAGCAAGCTCTCACACACTTTGTCCCAAACAAACACGACTAAATAGCAGGCGCACCCAACCCTAACCGTTTGACTCCATATGAGTGTTTGCCAGACAAGAAACTAACACTAATTAAATGGTGTAAATTTGTAGCATGATTTGAATTTTTAAGGGTAATTCCACCAGTTCGGTATGATATTGTGTCCTGCTCATTTGGCCTTTTGCGTATTATAAGACAAACAGAAGCATGCCTATTGATGTAGATATATTTTCCTTTATTATTCGGTATAACTTTAGTGCCTTCTGTAAACGACAGTGAACATTACAGGTGATTCACTCTCAGTCTAGTGAGCACATCACTCACCGCTGTCACCAAGAGCCACAGAGCAGGGCAACCCTGAAACCCATTAGGGTTCAGCCTCCTAGCTGTTACGTTTCCCATTGGCGACCATGTTAACGTTTTGCACGATTATAAGAAAACGGGACCATCAAAAATTCTGAAACTTCTTACCTGCCGTTGCCATCATCTCATTGACATGCTGATCGAGTTTAGTACAATTTTCAAGCTAACTGTTCAAAATGTTCACACCTCATGGCATGCAATTTTAGGGAGGGAGCTCGAACCAGGTGAGACCCCCAGTATATCATAGATATATGGTTTTGTGAATGCCCAGTACATTTATACCACCTGCAGACCAAAAACCAGACAAGTCTATTCAAAATCAGACAGTGCCTAATATACGAAGCTTTAGACAGTGGTAATGTGAATGATAACATCATTGATATTTGTAGCGAATTGTGTCTAGTATGTCTGTCTTCAGCAGCATAATTATTAGTACTTTTATATACCATACAAGATGAATTTCTCCATCAAAAATAAGAAAATAGATCATAATTGTATTTCTCTCAGCATTATTACTACTTAATCTTTGGCGTGTAGTCTGTATGTCACCAAACATACATAATTATTATTAACTTTGTTTTTTATAAATGATTATTCTACATTCCAGAGGTTCAGACAGATATGGTGGTGACATGTGACACAGGGACACAGTACAGCTTGGATGATATCTCTGTCAACATTCAACTTGAGCCATCCTGTCTAATTTCCACACCCAAGAAGACTCCAGCCGATGTCCCATCAGCTGAGCCACCATCACCCTCTCCCTCCACCGTGTCATCACCAGTAAAGCCGTCCAGTGACTACAAACCATCTATTCTGGATGCTGCAGAAGAGGTCAATGAGGAGTCCAGTGATGAATAGTTAGTATTACTGTGTACATTCTTTGGTTTTCCATTCCTCTGCGATTTTCAATACAACGTAATACCTTGAATACTGTTTTAGTCATGTTAATTTTTAGCAAACAGTTCATGAGTTGCATGACTTCACAAATTTGTTATTCAAAAATAATGCAGTGGAATGTGTGCATTTTCATCTACAAACAGAAAAATAGCAAGGGCATCAGAGAGATGCCAAAATACATGGGTTTTGAGGACCTGCTAATGCAGCTCTTCCAGCTGTGTGCTGAATGTGGTCATCCAACTCAAGGTGTTATCAACAAGGGAGATGGCATACTCATAGAGATCATGCAGAAATGTAGGAAGTGTGGGTGTGTGAAGACCTGGACCAGTCAGCCATACACAAGGAGATTTCCAGCTGGCTACATCCTCATCTCCTGTGCTATTCTCCTCTCTGGTGCTCTGCCGTATCTCACCATCAACCTTTCGTTATCACCAGAAAGGCTACATAGCTTCAGCTATGATGGCTGAATGGTTGGACGCCCAGGCTTGAATCATGATACTGATATTTTTGCATAAATTGTACCTGTACCAGGCATTAGGCCATTAATTTGAAATGTTAATTAATTAAATTACAATTAACTCAGAAACGTTCCAATTAAACTAACCTCACACATTTTTCAGGTCAATTAAATTAAATTAACCTCCCAAATTATTCAGTTAAATTAAAAATTAACTTTAATTCAATTAATAATTCAATTATTTTTGGTAGAAAAAAAAAATGGCTAATTCCAGGTAATAACGCCACTACTGAATACAAATTAACAGAGACATGAACAGTTGTTTTCTCCAAGTCTTAGCTCAGAATATACAGAACAATTTTTCATATACAGAATAACCCATCTTAAAATTAACTGGACAAATCTTATAATATTCATATATCCATACTCCCAATAAATCCTCAAAATATTGCAGTATATAATATTTGTAGTGTTTTATTTTCAGGTTCTAAGGCTGTAGTAACATTGGAGGAGGAACTGTTACTCAAGAATGTTCTGTAAGATTTCAAGAGACTCACCAGACCATCATACTGTCAGCCTAGAGACTTTTCACAGTCTTGTTAATCATTTTGCAACCAAATTGATTAAACAGTGTCGTTTAGAGTAAATGAAATTCAATGCCTGGTTAGTAACTTTAAAATTCAAGGTTTAGTAGAACAACATAACTAACCAAACATAACTGATTGAATGATTAATATGTTTTACATTGTTGTGATAGTTACTATAGGTACTGGTGTTATTAATGTTAACACTGCTATGTTATACATCTTATAACTGCTATTAACATTATCATCAGAACTGGTGTTTGTATTAATAGTGTGGCTGTCATGTCCAGGAATCTGTAGTCTACTTCATTGACCTTCAAGCAACTAATGGCGCTGACCTCGAACTTCACAACCTCAGTTGACCTGTGCTACTGGATGCTGCTCCGCCCATTGAGTGTTCCTCTATGTGCCTTCAGCCTTGGATGAGTGTCATCTATGAAGGTGACATTGCCTCTGTCTTGTTCCAGGAGTGTTCCTCTATGTGCCGTCAGCCTTGGATGAGTGTCATCTATGAAGGTGACATTGCCTCTGTCTTGTCCCAGGAGTGTTCCTCTATGTGCCGTCAGCCTTGGATGAGTGTCATCTATGAAGGTGGCATTGTCTCTGTCTTGTCCCAGGAGTGTTCCTCTATGTGCCGTCAGCCTTGGATGAGTGTCACCTATGAAGGTGACATTGCCTCTGTCTTCTTCCAGGAGTGTTCCTCTATGTGCCTTCAGCCTTGGATGAGTGTCATCTATGAAGGTGACATTGCCTCTGTCTTCTTCCAGGAGTGTTCCTCTATGTGCCGTCAGCGAGGGAGACTGGATGTTCACAGCAGATCTACCCAATGACTGGTCCAGACTCCCACTGGATGCCGCTTGTACACAAATACTTGCATGACTTTCAACAGGAGAAACAAGATGGTGCCGCCTTCCAAGATTACCAGGTGGGTGGGAAGGAAGTTATGCCATACTGCTAATTAACTAGTGACACATATACTTCACTTCACAAAAGCTGCTGTGATTAAACCTGGGCAGTTCAGTTCACTTGTTGTTTACATGTTACCGCAGTACATTCAGCTGTCTTGGCTATAGACAGTGATGGATATGTGTGAATGAATAGGTTTTATGCAGTAATTGTAACATGGCTGAACGCTTCCTGAGATGTTGAATTGATGCTGGAATTAACAGGTCTGCCAGGTGTGAAGTGTACCTTTAGTAGTTTTATGGACGAGATACCACATTATATATATGTGTATAAATATATATATATGGCATGCTTGCTGTGGTTATTTGTCACTTGATTATTGATGTTTACACGATTATTATTAATAAAACTACATGTCATTAAGTTGGCCTACTTCAATCTATACCTGACTTGCGTTGTTGTTCTGCGTAAATGGATGTATGTAAACAGCGGGGACATACTGTCGTTTATGTGGAATGACAACGTAACTTAATTCATGTAATATGCTTTAGCATCATAGCTATTAGGACAATACTAGTTTAGGCTACGAGAGTATGCACGGCGGCTCGCGCATGCGCACCCGATAACGCTATAAAAGCGAGTGCGGCCATGATGCTATCCTCTCTTTTTCTTCGGAATTGCGTGGAGTGTACACGAGAAATCTTTGCTTGGCTTGTATTGTTTGAATTGTTGTAATTTTTGACTTGCGTATTATTGTGTAGTGATAGTTGATGTTAGTTTAGTCTTGTGCATATATTCATTTAGTTTGGGTTTAATCTGAGTTCTTAAACAATTTGCCCACCCTCCCTCCCTTTGATGGATGGAATGGACGTTCTTCAGGATTGTCTAGTTTTAAACTACGTGGTGGGCGGAGTGACCCCCACCCACATGGTAAAATAAACATATTAGCTTGTAGTGATTTATTTAGTAGTCATAATATTGTTACCATTGGTTGACACACTTATTACGTTGTCGAGTTATATCTATTATGTGAAATTAGCAGTCTGGGGCCGGCATGCTTGCTGTGGTTATTTGTCACTTGATTATTGATGTTTACACGATTATTATTAATAAAACTACATGTCATTAAGTTGGCCTACTTCAATCTATACCTGATTTGCGTTGTTGTTCTGCATAAATATATATATATATATATATATATATATATATATATATATATGAACCTTTCCTTTTGTTGGACTGTCATTGAAACATGGCAATCGTTTAACATTCTGGTCTATGTTTAGTGCAGTTTAGTTTATGAGGTCATAATACTATCACAATGCAAATCATTTGGATTTTTGTGTACTTTTATTTTAAACATTTTGATGAGTATCTTTAAAATATGTACCATTTAGTGGATTCATACCTACATATATTTTGTTCCTTTGGTCTCAGCTGGATTACACAGGAGAAGGTTTGAGTGTTACTCTTCGACGAGACGTGCAGAAGGCAAGGATGTTATCTGGAGCCCTTCAGGCGGATGCTGATGTTGAAAGTGGAGGAACATATTCAGTAAGTACAATGTCCTTGATAGGTAGACACCTAATGCTGATAGAGATCTACTTGTGTGTGGGTATGGGTGTGGGTGGGTTGGTGGGTGGGTGGTGGGGTGGGTGGGTGGGATGGACATACACTGGGTGTACTGTGTAAGGATCTATTGCCAAGTGAGTGGGAGGGAGGGCACCATGGTGACATGTTTATGGGGTGGACATACACTGGGTGTACTGTGTAAGGACCTACTGCCGAGTGAGTGGGAAGGAGGGCACCATAGGGACAGGTTTATAGAGTGGACATACATTGGGTGTACTGTGTAAGGATCTATTCCCAAGTGAGTGGGAGGGAGGCACCATGGGGACAGGTTTATAGGGTGAACATACATTGGGTGTACTGTGTAAGGATATATCCCCAAGTGAGTGGGAGGGAGGGCACCATGGGGACAGGTTTATGTGGTGGACATACATTGGGTGTACTGTGTAAGGATCTATTCCCAAATGAGTAGGAGGGAGGGCACCATGGCGACAGGTTTATGTGGTGGACATACATTGGGTGTACTGTGTAAGGAAGTACATTTGATAGTTTTATATGTGGAATATTAACTGTACTGCTTAATGCATTCAAGGAAACAGGTTTAGCATTTTCTCAGATGTAAACTTGCCTAAGTTTTTACATCAGTTTCTTCTGGGTCAAAATTAACACAATCTCCTTTTGGCAGTAAATATTCTTTCCAATGGCCCTTCCAAACATAATGTGGCCAGATCTCTTGCTGTGATATGAATTGATGATGACCTGAACATTGTTATATGATTTTTAAAATGTCAACCATTTCAACATTTAACAATAATTTGTTATATGATTTTAAACATGTCAACCTTTCCAACATTAACAATAATTTGTTATATGATTTTAAACTTGTCAACCTTTACACCAGTCATTGTCATTGTCAGATGCATCCTACAAGGGGCAGTCATCAGACTGGGTTGTGCTGTGGTCAGCTAAGTTAAACAAGACTTCACACACAATCAGCCAGCTGAGATTTGACCCTACAGAGCAAACACACACGTATAAGGTCATAAATGAAGATACATCCATGTTTGATGAAGTGAGTGCAATTTTACAACTGTAATATTACAGTTTGTTTGTTATGCTACAGTAATTTTTCTTAGTATAGCTATTTCCGTTCACTAATTGTAAATACTATTCGTGATTTTCTTTGCGTCATATTCATCCATTGTCGGCCCCAATGGTTGTTGTCTTGTGTGTGACGTCTGTGTTGCTGTCATTGTCAGACACAGTGTTGCTGTCATTGTCACACACTGGTTGTTGTCTTGTGTATGATGCCTGTGTTGTGTCATTGTCAGATGCAGTGGTTGTTGTCTTGTATGTGACGTCTCTGTGTTGTCATTGTCAGACACAGTGGTTGTTGTCTTGTATGTGATGTCTGTGTTGCTGTCATTGTCAGACACAGTGGTTGTTGTCTTGTATGTGATGTCTGTGTTGCTGTCATTGTCAGACACAGTGGTTGTTGTCTTGTAAGTGATGTCTGTGTTGCTGTCATTGTCAGACGCAGTGGTTGTTGTCTTGTATGTGACGTCTCTGTGTTGTCATTGTCAGACACAGTGGTTGTTGTCTTGTGTGTGACCTCTCTGTGTTGTCATTGTCAGACACAGTGGTTGTTGTCTTGTGTGTGACGTCTCTGTGTTGTCATTGTCAGACACAGTGGTTGTTGTCTTGTGCATGACGTCAGTGTTGCTGTCATTGTCAGACAAAGTGGTTGTTCTCTTGTATGTGATGTATGTGTTGCTGTCATTGTCAGGACCCAGTGGTTGATGTCTTGTGTGTGATGTCTGTGTGTTGTCATTGTCAGACACAGTGGTTGTTGTCTTGTGTGTGACGTCTGTGTTGCTGTCATTGTCAGACAAAGTGGTTGTTCTCTTGTATGTGACGTATGTGTTGCTGTCATTGTCAGGACCCAGTGGTTGATGTCTTGTATGTGATGTCTCTGTGTTGTCAATGTCAGACACAGTGGTTGATGTCTTGTGTGTGACGTCTCTGTTGCTTTCATTGTTAGGACCCAGTGGTTGATGTCTTGTGTGTGACGTCTGTGTTGCTCTGCAGGAGAACTGGGAGTTCAAGTTGTACATTGACGAGAGACAGCAAGCACTCCTTGTCGGAACAACTGTCTCCCAGGACACTTGTGTCACAGTTGGTATCTACAACTGTCACGGTTGGGTGGCGCCTTGGAGAATGTCTTCTACCCACCAGAGACAACAACCTACTTCCATACATTTACGTATGTACCACTTTCAGGATTAGGACAATGTTCTTCTATTGTTCTGAAAATGCATAGGGGTAGATGACTGTCATGTACAGCAGAAATTAATGTGTTGTCAATTATAAATCATGTGGCCAACTGCATCTGTTATGCCGGAGGGGAGTACAGCTTCAAGACTGCTGTTGATGTGCCATCATCTCACCTCTATTGATGTGACATTGTCTCATCTCTGTTGATGTGACATTGTCTCACAAATGTCAATGTGACATTGTCTCACCTCTGTTGATATGACATTGTCTCACCTTTGTTTATGTGACATTGCCTCACTTCTGTGGATGTGACATTGTCTCACCTGTATTGATGTGACATTGTCTCATCTGTGTTGATGTGACATTGTCTCACCTCTGTTGATGTGACATTGTCTCATCTGTGTTGATGTGACATTGTCTCATCTGTGTTGATGTGACATTGTCTCACCTCTGTTGATGTGACATTGTCTCATCTGTGTTGATGTGACATTGTCTCATCTGTGTTGATGTGACATTGTCTCACCTCTGTTAGTGTGACATTGTCTCGCCTCTGTTGATGTGACATTGTCTCACCTCTGACTATGTGACTTGCAGGTTTCCTCCCTCGTCCACTCAGCTGTGTCGTTTTGAAGCCCCATTCCAAGGAAGCTCTCACCCAGTAGTTGAGTTCCAGGCGGCCATTGGAACTACTGCCTATTCTCAGGATGTAGCCATGTTCCACAAGGTAGGACTGTCTTATCAAGTTTATATATATATATATATATATATATATATATATATATATATATATATATATATATATATATATATATATATATATATATATATATGCATTGCATATAAATATAAACCTTTGTTTTCTCAACATGCTGATTATTTTATTTAATATAAATTCAGCATTTGTCAACAATACTTGAGCTGTAATCAATTGTGATATTAAAGTTGCTAAAAATTGCAGTGAAATTATGACACATTTACAAAGAGTTATTAAAATTGAATAGGTAGAAAAAAACAGATTTTTACAAGTGACAAAAGTGTCACAACGATGTATCTAGCTCAGGGGTCGGCAACCTGCGGCCCGCGGGCCAACTGCGGCCCACGTAGCTATTTCATGCGGCCCGCAGACTGACAACGATATTGTGCAAAATGCGGCCCGCCCCTGCCACATTGGTATACAAAATAACATGTCCACGTGATGAACATAATAATATACCAAATATGTATTTTTACTTCCTTTAATATTTAATGAATTCACTTTTGCGTATGCAGACATGAAAGTATGCAGCGCGGCCATCCTAAGGAACACACCATTAAACAACTTTAGCTTGTATTTAATGTGTTCACATTGTGGACAGATATGTGCGTTACCCACTGGAAAACTATTTTCAGTAAATAAACGACCTAACTAAGATGCATTTGAAAAATAGTAAATATCCCAAAAAGCCATCTTGCCCCGTGGTTTTTACTTATACAGTCGCGCCTCGTTATTACGCGGATTCGGATATAACGCGGTCGGTCGTATACCCCGAATTTGGGCCTGCTTAAACCTACTTAGAATTACTTTGACAATTCTCAAGAAACATTAGGCGAACAATGTCAGTGAATGAGTATCAACGTGTTGTTTGTTTTGTGTTACCGCAGACATCAATCGCTCTCGCTCGCTTCGCTTCGATGGTTTGTAAATTGCAATCGAGATTCACAAATACACCTCGCGTAAGAATCAGATAAACAGTTTTAAATGCATTTAGTATGCAATGCCAACATAACACTTAGGTGAAATGACATGTTTCCATTACATCATAAATTTAATCGTTTTCGCAACGCGAAACCAACATGTCAAATTCCTAACCCAAGGCTCTACCGGTGCGCGAAAATACGAATTCGTCATCCGCACATTAGGTGGTGCGTAATAAATTTATGCTTCAGTCGAGATCAGTTGAAACACGAAGTGAAACAATTATTAATTCTACCTATTGTCGTTTTCTGTTTTTTATCAGCTTACATACTACGTTTGTCAAATCATAATTTATACGTTTTCGGTTGCTCAGGTCCAGGTTATTATTTTCGATTCGTAGGCCTATTGGTCCAGTATATCATCATCGTAGTAGATCTGTTCCATAACGATTTACGTACATGTGTTTTATTCAGTTCAGTGTGTGACATTTAAAAATAATACACGTTGATGCTAGTATACTCGTTTAATAAGTTCCATAAACTGCATATTGGCGTATAAGACAGTGCTGCAAGCACACGGGGCTTCGACAGTGTTCTTAGGCTTGGTGCAACAGGCAGCGATCGCTGTTGTTTAGTAGCTCCCGGGTGGCAGATATGAGAACACCTAACGCGCCTCGCGTACAGCGCGGTTCGAAGTCGTGGACCCCGACTACCGCGTTATAACGAGGCTCGACTGTATGAACGAACTATTGCCTGAAATTAAAATGTATATTATATACAAATGGTATGATAATAATATATCAGGCCATTATGGTTGTTAAATTTAAATAGGAGTTAACATATAATACATACCTTGCAATCCATACATAATCTAATATTGGTTTAGTGATATTCCATCATAATTACAGCCTACGGGCTAGCAGAACGTAAATTATGCAATGTTCGTATTATATTCAATGTATTAAACATAATTGGTCATGTGTAATAAATTTGACAAAGTGTGACCATGTGCGTGTGGGATAAGACATAGGGACCGTCTTTCCCCATATGCATGGGGACTGTCTTGCCCCAGAGACGTGTGTCTTAATAAGATGTATACAAAGCACAACATACTATTCCACATTTTGTATTGTTTGATCTGTCAACTGATTAATAATATTATC
Organism: Lamellibrachia columna; assembly: GCA_963662155.1. NCBI lineage: Eukaryota > Metazoa > Annelida > Polychaeta > Sabellida > Siboglinidae > Lamellibrachia > Lamellibrachia columna. The sequence continues at coordinate 64,136,062 of OY759261.1, forward strand.
ATGTCACCAATCAAGTCCAAGATTCATGATTCACACCGTTGTATGGTGAGTTTCACCATTTTACTATTGGCAAAATATTAGATTGCATATAAAAGTTTAAAAACACACTGATTTAATTACGTCTGTCTCGTGTTGCTGAACTTTCGGGCGGGTATCAGATAGAATTAGCTTCATTTTGCACCAGATTTGGAACATTCAGAGTTATATATTTTGAGTACGTGGTGTGGGCCGTTTTACCTCCAGGGACCATGTTGCCCCAGGTTACCCCGCTACCTTATTTGTGTTTGAGTGATAATGTGTTGTTTTAACTAACGTTCGTCGCCTGCCAGCGAAATGGCGAACGGAGTTGTACACTGATGGAAAAGGTTCCAGACTAAGGAGGTGCCAAGCAAAGCTCTTCAGGGCACACTCCATCATCCAACGGGAAAGCCCGTGTGGCAAGTCGATGAAAATGCAGAACGTAATAAGGGTCGCCGTCAAGACTAAACTGTGTTCGCTCTTGCTGTCTAAACTACCGGCAGTTCCAGCAGCGCGATATGAAGAACTCCTGTAGTACACCGAAGTGAGCTGAGGTGGGCAGGAACAAGTTTGCAGCCAGGTGTGGGCCACTTGGTGGCGCACCAACATCACCAGCAACATGCGTCAGTGTCACACGGGTCAACATGGCATCAGCGGCATGCCAAGAACACGTAACCTGAATAATGTGTTTTTGAATAATCCAACTGTTGTTCAAAACCAGACGTTGATGTTTGATGATAATAATAACTCATATTCGTGGACGTGCTATTTACAACAGTGGTCAATACAACTGCTAGACACAAGGTATATAATTGCATTGTACCAATTACCATGAGTGTGCGTGCGTGTGTGCGTGCGTGCGTGGCCTACTAACCTATTCAAAGTCACTTATTTGGCCCTCCATTCAAAAAGGTTGCCGTCCCCTGATCTAGCTTGATGACAGAACTAGGCTGGAGACTCCCCTTGACAGGCTCAGTTGATTTTGTTATACAAAATAATATCTACATTCTTTGAAACACTAAAATTCATTCATTGGGAAGACATTTCTATTACAAATTTGGTATGTAATGGTTCTGTAAACACATTTAAATACTACATCAGATCACTCTCCTCATCTGAATGTGTGGTGGTGTTTCAGACGAGTTGAACTCTCTAGATCCTGATGACCAAAGCCCTGATTGTCCTCATCATCTGACTGTGTTTTGGTGTTTCAGATCAATTGGACTCTCTAGATCCTGATGACCAAAGCCCTGACTGTCCTCATCATCTGACTGGGTTGTGGTGTTTCAGATCAATTGAACTCTCTGCCACGACTGACAGCTAGAGAGAGGCAATAATGTATTCTACTACATTTAACTGCCAGTGCATCCTTTTTCCGTTATGCGAAATACATTTGCCTGTCAGTGAAATACTTCTACATTAACTGCCAGTTCAGCCATTTTCATTTCTTTGATAAATTGTCTTTTATAACAAGGAAATACTTCTGGATTTCTGCCAAAGCATCATTGTTTGTTCTCTTCTGGAAAACAGATTGTCTTAAACAGTGAGAAACATATTTTTAACTGACAGCTGCTTGATAAGTCAAGTTATTTTGTAATTTCTGTCAAATATTACAATGACCAAACTACAACACTTTGACTGATGATATGTATTGCCTGTATAGACTTGATGTCATCATTCTAGGTGTCACCATCAAAACTGAGTCACCAAATGTAGACAACATGACTACCTCAATGGAGGACACAGAGCCATTCGGTGACAGAGCAACTGATGTACCAGCGGTGAAGACGTCACGAGAGATAAACCTGAGATAAACCACCCAAGGACGAGAACATCGACGGCGTGTGTAAGTTCTTGGCTCATGTCACAATGTCAGCATTTGGCATAGTTGACATTGTTTTAATTGACAAAACTAATAATTTACAAGTGTAACACGGCTTCACAGTATATGAACATGATGCACTAGATCATGAGCCGATGATATATTTTGCACATCTATTGTGTGTGTTGTATAGTTTTTGTATGAACAGTGAAAACATCATGATTGATGTTAATAGTTCATATTTATTTTTGAATAGGTCACATCTCCAGTAAGCCAAGTTGGATTTAGATTTGTTCCCACTAAATTCTTTAAATTAGTGCTTCATGATAAAAATAATTTTATTTAAATATTAGTTGATGATGACAATATAATTATTAAAGTCCGAGTAAGAACTGATTTCATGTTGGTTGCAATGACGAAGAGTATTGTATTTGATGTTTGAAATAATTAGCTTTTTGCCATCATGTTGGTTGACATTACAAAGACTGCTGTATTTAATGTTACAATGACAAAGTGTTTTATCTGCATAGACTTCGCTGATGGCAGCAAGAATGGATCAGATGATGTTTACCCTGAGCAACAAGTGGGTTTTAGAGAGTTTGGTGGAGGAGCCAGTCTCACCTCGGAGGGCATCAAACTGAGTGCAGAGGGCAACATGACAGTCAACTACAGCCGCAGCAGCAGCAGTCGCAGGAAGAGAGACATCGCAAGCAACTTCCACATGGAGCCGGGCAGGTCTGGCTCTCTTTGTACAACTACCAGGACAACAACTGGGAAATACTGAGTTCAACAGAAGTGCATTGAGGCTGGGTCATTATAATGATAGCTATGATGCTTTCATGATCACCATTGTTGCTATGTCTAGGATGGCATTTACAGGAAACACTTAGGAAGAAATAATGAAAGCTCTAACTGGATACTAGGCTTCAAATGCTCCACTGACTTGTCTGTCATGTGTTTGTGTGGGGTGTGGTAGCGTAGCCATTAGAATGACGGGCTCTCAATCGAGAGAACCCGGGTTCGAATCCTCTTGCTGCCGTTTTGAAGCTTTGGCAATTTCGTTCGTCCCACATTGCCTCAATTCACTCAGCTGTATAAATGAGTAACTGGCTACAGACAGAGATGGATATCGGAACAAAATTTAATAGTCTTTGTGGAGTAATTGCAGCATGGCTGAGAAGTTGGAATGAACAGGTCTGCCAAGGGTGAAGTGTAAAGCGCTTTGAACAGTCCAAATGACTGGATACCACGCTGTATATGAACATACATTAACCTTTGTACACTGTATGTGTTCTGTACATAGGACACTGAGGATACATCTGCGAGCCTGCTCCAAGGCCCACAAGTGCAGTGAGATGTCTGTCAAACCCATGCTAATTGTCTGTGAGTGTTTCTACAAATGCAAATGTTGGCTAATGTTTGCCCTTCAGTTAGCAGCATCACAACTGAAAATCACAACTCAAGGTGATTTTCTTACAGGGTAATATGACAAATGCAATTTTCATTGCCTCATCCAGACCACCTGGACACGTGGCTCTGTGGATATCAGTGTCTGTCACTGCTCTACCAACAAGATATTTATCAATCATCATAACTTCCATGATTTTAGTCATAGTTTAAAAAATTAACCCTTGTTACTGTCAACTGTCATGTTGCATGTGTCTGATCAGAATGTTGTGTGGTTGACTGTTGTTGTCTACAGGTGACACTGACACTGTGGCTAAGACTGAAGCAGGTGATCTGACACTCAAGTTGGTGACATCTGGTGACACAAAGAACGCTGTCACCGTGAAGACAACAAAACGTAAGTTGACTACATCACCGGTTCAGTGAGATCATCAGTTCCTATGTTGATTAGGATCATCAAGTGTACATAAATATATCAGAGTCACAAGTTTCTTCATATATTAATAATGAAAAACGATACATCGTAGTTTGCAGTTTAGTAATTAATTTCACATACTGTACAAATTGGATGATTTTTACCCAATTTTATGTGTTGGAAATGCACATAAGTGGTGTGTTTTGCAAGTGGTCAATCTTTACACAGACATTACAACTTACTTGAAGTGTAACATGATTCTTGCACTTACAGCCGAACCAGTCTTTACACAGACATTACAGCTGACTTGAAGTGTAAAGTGATTCTTGCACTCGCATCTCAGTCAGTCTCTACATAGACCTTACAGCTGACTTAAAGTGTGAGATTGTGTTGTGAAAGGTCACTTAGTATATTGTTCTTGTATGCTCCTACTTAAAGAACAAGTGTGAGATTGTGTTGTGAAAGGTCACTTAGTATATTGTTCTTGTATGCTCCTACTTAAAGAACAAGTGGGAGATTGGGTTGTGAAATATCACTTAGTATATTGTACTTATAGGCTCTTGCTTAAAGAACAAGTGGGAGATTGGGTTGTGAAATGTCACTTAGTATATTGTACTTATAGGCTCTTGCTTAAGGTAGCTGGGGTGGCTATTGCATGCTTGTCTTCAATTGAGTAGTTTCAATAGAAGTTTTTAAGATAAATTAACCATTTCCTCACAGATTGTAGTTGAAATACTGTGTAATATTCCAAATTTTGAGTTTTTTTATTTGGTTATGTTACAAGAAATAGCTACAAAATGTGAAATTATTTCGTTTTGAGAAAATCCCCAAGGAAATAAATGACATACATATAAGTATGACAATGTCACTGATAACTTTAAGGTAGATTTTGGTTAAGATAAAGAATTATGTCTGCTACACCACCATGAATGAATTAAGCAAAAAGTTGAATAACAGCCTAAAGTGGCAGTGTATTTTTGACAAAACCCTTCACCAATCGTAATTCCAATTCACGTCATGTTGCCTACATGTAAGACGCGTTCACATGCCAAACTGCAGCATTATAAGTGTCATAGTTTAAATTTTTTTTAACCAGGTAACGTTTCCTGATTGTTAGTGATAACAGAATTGCTGATACACGTATCATGCTTGAAAAGTGACAATTTTCACTGGCGTTTTACGTATTATTGACAAAACATAATGGCCATTATTTTGTAATATTGACATGTCCCCTTAATTTGTCGCCACAATGGGCCTTGAATTTGCAACTGTAATGTGTTGTTGTCTACGATATCAGGTTACGACCGCCATCTGACAAACGACCATTGGCAGGGCGTGTTTACGATCATTTTGATTGGCCTGTTATCCGGCGCGGTCACCAGATTGGGGTCACAGACTGTTTCCATTTTACTCATCATATAAGTTCAAAGGCACAATAAACTATGTTAGTGCTGATATTTGTTGATGATTTAGTTAGGTAGATATAATACTAATGTGTACTGGAATCACAGTAACCAGACTATATGTTCCGTTTTCACGGCGAACGAATATAGCTGGTTCGAACATCGTAGCACTCGCGGTCATTACTATGGAAACATCGTCGGCATTTCTAAGGATTTCCAAAAGGACTTTTTTTTAAAGGATGGATTGGCGAAATATGATGTTAGTGCCGCATGATAATTTGTAGTGTCGACATTCAGTTTAATATTTCCTAGCATGTTATGAAGAAGAAAAAAAAAACCAACTGACATGCTAGCCGCCCCAGCTACCTTAAAGAATAGGTGGGAGATAGGGTTGTGAAAGTTACTTAGTATTAGTACTTTTGGGTTTTAGTTCACAGTGTTGTTCAAAATTTATTTTCTTATGTTGATATTTCAATATGTAACATTTTGTCTAAATCTACTATGTTACCAATATAGCATTACCAGATGTCCTCAAAAGTAACATAATTATCATACACCACAATGTAAGATCACTGTGTTCACTGTAGTTGACACTGTCAGACTTTCAATATACGGTGCCATTGACTGTCTCCAGGATACACCGATGGGACGGAACAACTGTGTTTGTGTCGACCCTCCCAGATCAGACGGTCGACGGGCCACTCAGCATCACCATGCCGTTTGACAAAACTCGGCTGGAAGACTTTATGCAAGACATTCACCCATGGATCCTACACTGGTGTGCAGGTTAGTGACTGTCTTGTCATCTCCTGTCTCAAAGTGACAGGTTAGTGACTCTTGTCATCTCCTGTCTCAAAGTGACAGGTTTGTGTCTGTCTTGTCATCTCCTTTCTCATAATGAGAGGTTATTGAGTGTCTTGTCATCTCCTATTTCATTGTGACAGGTTAGTGATTGCATTGTCATCTCCTGTCTCATAATGACAGGTTAGTGTCTGTCTTGTCATCTCCTGTATCATAATGACAGGTTAGTGTCTGTCTTGTCATCTCCTGTCTCATAATGATAGGTTAGTGTTTGTATTGTCATATCCTGTCTCACAGTGACAGATTTGTGTCTATCTTGTCATGCCCCGTCTCATAATGCCAGGTTAGTGTCTGTATTGTCATCTCCTGTCTCATAATGAGAGGTTAGTGTCTGTCTTGCCATCTCCTGTCTCATAGTGACCTGTTTGTGATTATTTTGTCATATCCTGTCTCTTAGTGGCAATGTTAGGGTCTGCCTTGTCATCTCCTATCTCATAGTGACAGGTTTGTGATTGTCTTGTCATCTCCTGTCTCATAATGACAGGTTAGTGTCTGTCTTGTCATCTCCTGTCTCTTAATGAGAGGTTAGTGTCTGTCTTGCCATCTCCTGTCTCATAATGACAGGTTAGTGTCTATATTGTCATCTCCTGTCTCATAATGAGAGGTTAGTGTCTGTCTTGCCATCTCCTGTCTCATAATGACAGGTTAGTGTCTATATTGTCATCTCCTGTCTCATAATGAGAGGTTAGTGTCTGTCTTGCCATCTCCTGGCTCATAGTGACCTGTTTGTGATTATTTTTTCATATCCTGTCTCTTAGTGACAGGTTAGGGTCTGCCGTGTCATCTCCTATCTCATAGTGATAGGTTTGTGATTGTCTTGTCATCTCCTTTCTCATAGTGACAGGTTAGTGTCTGTCTTGTCATCTCCTGTCTCATAGTGACAGGTTAGTGTCTGTCTTGTCATCTCCTGTCTCATAATGACAGGTTAGTGTCTGTCTTGTCATCTCCTGTTTCATAATGACAGTTTAGTGTCTGTCTTGTCATCTCCTGTCTTATAATGACAGGTTAGTGTCTGTCTTGTCATCTCCTGTCTCAAAATGACAGGTTAGTGTCTGTCTTGTCATCTCCTGTCTCAAAATGACAGGTTAGTGTCTCTCTTGTTATCGCCTGCCTCATAGTGACAGGTTAGTGTCTGTCTTGTCATCTCCTGTGACTGTCATTGTTGTGGCCTGTCTTATTGAGTCAGTTCCAGTCAATATGCTCCATACAAATTAATTCATCCCTGCAGCTCAGTTTAATTGAGAGATACATTTCTAGTCAAAGCATCATCTCAATATTTGTGACAGGATAATGTTGGCTTGGACGTTCTTCAAACTTAAAATGTAGTAGAACTTGAGGTCACAAAATATAAATAGTAAAGGAACAGTGTAGGTTGGATACGAGAAAGTACTTGTTCTCACAGAGGAAAATAAATTAATGAAAAATTATCTACTGATTGTGTTAACGCAAGCAGTGTGAATATGTTTAAAAATAAAATTGATAGATATCTGTTGGGGTGCTACACATAGAAGACAAATTGCTGGACCCTCGGTAAGCCAATAGCAATATTGTCCACTTGTCACCTGAAGCTTGTTACTCTGGATGACAATTTTGTTAAAAGACAATTGCGTTTCAGTATTGTCACTGTGTAGTAACAAAGGACACATTAATTGCATGACTATCACACAGACGAGGAGATGTGGATTGATGCTGGTCGTACGTGTGACACGGATTACAACAACCGACAGATCGACTGGGCCAAAGGTCTCGTCACTGTCAAAGTAAGTGGCTGCTCGAGTGTAACTAAAATCAGTGATGACATTTCTTTGACAAGTAGATTTAAATAATGTCAGAATAAATGATAATAAAACATTACAAAAAGACACAACTTCCAGTGTGTAAGAGACTTGGAAGTGAAAGTTGTGAGCAGTTGTAGCTAACCACTAACAGAGGTTCTCATACGTTCAATCACACACAGACTGGGGAATTTCAATGGTTGATTGGCTTAATACGTTGATGAATATGTTAATGAATAACTTTTTTGAAGAACTCATTGATTATGGTAATGTTCGATTTTTAAAGTAGCTGTCCAGAGGGTTCCTCATCCATTAAATTGCTCGACCAGTTCATCGGTCAGGGGGTTTAAAAAGTCATTGGTTAAGTTCCAACATAATAGTTTTCACATGAGAAATGTTCTCAGTATTCTGTGTACTTTGTTATCAGTCTTGTCTTCATGTGATGTGTGTCACAGCTCAAGTGTTTGTGTGACAGATGTGTCACAACCCAAATGTTTGTGTGACAGATGTGTCACAACCCAAATGTTTGTGTGACAGGTGTGTCACAACTTTTGTGTTTGTGACAGGTGTGTCACAGCTGACGTGTGTTGTGTTTGTGTGACAGGTGTGTCTCAGCTCTTGTGTTTGTGTGACAGGTGTGTCACCGCTGATGTGTGTTGTGTTTGTGTGACAGGTGTGTCACAACATGTGTGTTGTGTTTGTGTAACAGGTGTGTCTCAGCTCTTGTGTTTGTGTGACAGGTGTGTCACAGCTGATGTGTGTTGTGTTTGTGTGACAGGTGTGTCACAACATATGTGTGTTGTGTTTGTGTATCAGGTGTGTCACAGCTTATGTGTGTTGTGTTTGTGTGACAGGTGTGTCACAACCAGTCAATAGTGGCTCAGCTACATACACTGTCGCTAGCACCAACAACAAACTTGTCAACACACGACCACGCATAACATCTAAGCCCTGATGTGGAAGTATTTGAAGATCAAATGTTTCAATTCAAAATATCAGCAGAAGATTCAGAGGATAAATACCTCTCATTCCTGGCTAATGAGACTGCGCCAGCATCGATGGGCAACGTGAGCCTGGCTCTTGATGGCATGTTGACTTGGGAAGAATTCTGCATCCCTGGATATGGTTTACATCCTGGCTGCTTATGGCCCCGATTACACGGATGATATATCACTGAAATTTGATCCACCTCAACATGGTAATCTGACACTGTACTGCCAAGTAAAGATCGTCAACCTCATTGAACAAGACTGCTCACAGCCCTGGGATACAAGGCGCCCTCAATGGGATGAACTCACCAAACTAATTTCTGGTTCAGCCACTATAACAGAGGTGTCACTGCCAAACCCATGTGGAACGGATTTTGTAGGTTACATTGGTGAAGATGTCATTAAGGTAAGGCACATCTTGAGGTGTTCCATGAATTCTTGAAAATTGTATTTGGGAGAGAACCACATACACATATGTTCATACTGTTGTCAAAAGGTAGCGTTACTTCCATTAATGTAACATTGAGCAGTCGTCAATACTGGACTTTGTGTGGTCCACCTAACTGGTTATGGTCCTGTTTTGTAAAATGTAACAGTAGATTTACCATCAGTTAATCACCATTATATGTAATGTATAATGTTGTACAAATGGGTGGGTCAGAATGGAAAATGTGCACACTAAATCTTATGCTTTGACCAATTCCATTGCGCCTCCAGCCATCTGCCTGTGTGTGGGGCCTCCAGCCATCTGCCTGTATGTGGCCCCTCCAGCCATCTGTCTGGGCGTGGTGCCTCCAGCCATCTGTCTGTGTGTGATGCTTCCAGCCATATATCTGTGTGTGGTGCATTCAGCCATATGTCTGTGTGTGTGGTACCTCCAACCATCTGTCTGTCTCCAGCCATCTATCTGTGTGTGGTGCCTCCAGCTATATGTCTGTTTGTGGTGTCTCCAGCCATCCGTCTGTGTGTGGTGCCTCCAGCTATATGTCTGTGTGTGGTGTCTCCAGCCATCTGTCTGTGTGTGGTGCCTCCAGCTATCTGTCTGTGTGTGGTCGACACTCAAATTCAAGGGATTTGACAGCTGAAAGTGAACATAATGCAGATTTCTCTAAGAGCAAGTTACATTCAAGTGACATTAAAGAACTTTGCTTAACGTCACAGATGACAGCAGAAGACGGGACGGGTTACGATTTGTTGACCATCAAAGTATACATTCTGAAGAACCCATGCATGAACCAGGGAGTCTGCGAGGGGCCAGAAACTGACCCCAATTGTACTTCAACCAACAGAACCACAGGTGGGGAAATAACAGTGCCCACTTTCTTGATCAAATATACAAGTTCATCAATAAGATTATGCTTAGCAATTGTTTATGTATAGGAGAACAAATTTTTCTAATATTTTCATAATATTGGCCATGGTGGATTGTCCTATTATGTGTCTACAATATCCTTATTTGCAGATTTACAAGTCCGTGATGGACTTTAAAAATCACTTCTTCTGACATAGACTCATCAATAAGTGTGAACAAATCTGGTAAATGTAAATTGGCTACAACTAACAGCAATTAATTCAAGCTATGTGTTGTAGGCAGATACACATTATGTAAGTTTACTAAGGCGAATCAGGTAATTTTTTTCGGCCTATGCATCTAAAAGAGCTACACAAACATAACCATTTGTGACTACAATTAAGAATATCACAACAGTGGTTTACTAGGAAAACCTTGTTGAACACACATTTTAATTTCATATGCCGCTCCATACTGTTAGATAACCCTACGTCATGAGTGTGATATTCTGGCAATATTCAGTCACCAAATGAAAATATATTTGTGTAAACCTATTCCTAGGCTTGCCAGTAGGATATGACCATGCTATCTGTGTCCAAACTCAACTTATGTAACATATTTTGGCCTTTGTTTACTAAACTAGTCATCTTTCACGACATCAAATAACACATTTGTTTGAGACTGTGTTGGTTAATTATTATATTAAATTAACCTCACATATTTCCCAGGTCAATTAAATTAACCTCCCAAATTCTTCAGTTAAATTAACAGTTAATTTTAATTCAATTAAATCATGTGTTGCTAGAAATGTTTACACATTTAAAACAGTCCTAAAATCACAAGACTTTGTTGAAATGATATTTGTATATACAATATTTACATGCCAAGACATTTCTTCATGGGGCATTTGAACACATTTTAAAAGTTGTAGATACTTGTTAAAAAATTATTACTTTATCTGAAAGGATTGAAAAGTTGTGGCGGAAGATGTGCAGGTGTGGGGTTTCCTCCTATATTCAACCACCAAATTAACCACACCGGGCAACTACATACATAATTTCTATGCACCATGTTGTTATTTCTTCAGTGTTTCAATTAACAATTGAAATTAACCCACGCCTGATTCTGTGTATGCCAGCCTCCCTTAATGCGTCATTCGTAGTCTAGGTTACTTCGATTTCATAGAACTGCGCATGCACTTATCAGTCGAGCTGGTTAATATGTCAGCCCTCGGGCATTTGAAAAAATGACCGGAATCTCCCACTTTTAGAACACATTCTGAGTAAACCACTGGCATGATATTCTTGATTTTAGTTGCCATTGGTTAGTTTTTTTATCTCTTTTAGGTGCATAGCCCCAAAAGCATGACTTTTTAGGATCCTGTGCTGCCATCTAAAGAATACATTAATTGGATTATAACTGATGTGCCTGGTTTAATTTACGTCAACAAAGCAAAGACAGTAGACATGGCAATCCAGGAATAAATTTATTGGATTGACAGACGTTCTCACACATATAATGGTGAGCACATGGCTTATTGTACCAAAATTACTGTAAATGCACAAAGTATATACAAAGCAATACAATTATCATCAAACGTACAACCTGCACTGACACATACTTCATAATATTTCCCTTGAAATTATTGTGTAAAATGCACAGTGCAGACGTCACATACAAAAGGTGTACCGGAATTGTGCTGTAGGCCTTAAATGCCAACATGGGACATAGACATTTTACACAAATAAAACGCCTAAAGGCGGGGATTAGAATCAATGGCATGGTGGGGTCCCACCCTGTCCCAACTTTTGTTTCGCTTTAATAGGAAAGATCTTTCAGCCATATGCTAAAGTTGGTCTAAAGTTGATCACTTTTATATATTGTTACTTTAGAGGTTCAGTTGTCGAGCTTTAAAGTAATATAAAGTGAATATTAAAAAATTAGTCAACCAAATTATTGATACCTTCAAATATCTGTTTCTGGTAATTAACAGGAATTCTCAGTTGTTGAATTTTAGCTTTTAACAAGGAGTTGTAATAAGGTTGTGCACACAGTGGTCTGATTCACAAACATATACCTAGTACACAATAATGTAGCTGTAAATAAACAAATTCTTTATTCATATGTACTTAATAATGTAGGCATAAATAACAGAGTGATCTTGATTCATCGGGGTACTTAATAAAGTAGGTGTAAATAATATTCTGTCTTGCCTCGATGCAGGTCCACCAAGTCCAGCAGAGGGACATCCAGTGGGTCCTTGTCGAGTGAGTCAACTATCCACCATGGTCCATTCCGTGGCTGCTGGTTGCACGGGTCTCCAAGTCTAGAGCAGCAGCAGCTGCAGCACGTCAACCCAGCATTCACTGGAGACCACCTGTTGGACTACAGAATGCCTGATGTGTACGGCCGACAGAATGACTACCTGGACTCTCCGACAGCCAATCTCTAGCAAGGTGGGATATCTGCACACTTGAAAGTGAACAATACTAATGATTTATATTTCATGACCTAAACCTATTTCCCTGAGTTTGAGACATTCATTTAGAAAAATTGCTGGACCAATTTATTTGTCATGTGATGTTGTGACACTGCTGCTCTCTCAGTCTTTGTTTGATTCAAAGCAGCAACATTTAAAAAACTTATAATATATAACAAAACGTGGCATGTAAAATCGTACGTGTGCGTTCTAACAGCACCAACAATTCCAAACTAAATCATTATTACTATTAATCATCTCATAATAATAATAATCATAATAACATTATGTTTGTATCAGTACTAAATATACCCATTGATTTAATTATTTGATTCCAGCCTGGACCCCGCTTTCCCCGACCAAAGAAAGCTCTCTTCCGACCGATAAGACACTCGCGTGTGGCAGAACCATACCCAGACTACAACTGATGACGACTGCCATAACTTTGCAACTGACACAAAGGCTGACTACAATCTGATGTAATGATAACACACTAACTCCTTCAACTCATAGAGCTACCTGGTCTTAGATGCAAATGCTCACTACAATCTGATGTCATGACAACACACTATAACTCCTTCAACTTATAGTGCTACCTGGTCTTATACAGGTGGCCAACTATTTCTCTGTGGCATGTAACGTTTGTAGCACTCATTAACATTGTCCAAAATATGTATTTGCCTAATATTTCGTGATTTATATCCAAGAGCAGCTTTCACCAAGTAGCAGAATGATACACGTTATATTTGTGTGACTTAAGATAAGCAGAATGATACACATTATGTTTGTGTTTGTCCATAATTTGTAAAACTACTCCACCTCAATTATGTGAAATGAAAACAGGGATTGTCAGTTTGGATTTAGTAAAGTATATAATAATGATTCATAAAAATTCATGTTGCATATTCCACTTTTTAGATACTAAGGAACCTACATGTTTGTTTTAATGTTTTAAATGATGTACGTCTTACAAACACATGGTTTTAACTTAGGCCTACACCTGATGTTCACTAGGATACTAATGCAACTATTTAAGAAACTTCACTTTTGCTTTGTCATGTACTGTGTCACTATTAATAAAACAGTGGGCTATTAAGGGTAGAAACGTGTTCTAGTTATGTTTTAGTTAGTTACTGTAGAAAGGTGGAACGTTGTAAAAAATTAGATTTGTGCATTATTGTACTCATCCTGAAAGTGAGTGAAAGTGTTTTGTTGCAAAGTCTGCCACACAACGGTGTGCGACCGAAGCCAAAACAAGTAGTTCATTGAAAGCACACATACGTGGACTATATTGTGTTTTACTAATCGCAACAACTACTTAGTATAACATAAGTTAATGATCATATATATTTCTTGTAGGAGTTCTATGGTTGCTGAACATAAGCCCTCTCTGGATATAACACCTGCAGACATAAGCCCCCGGACGCAATCCCACTACCAAAATCCCATTCCTCACACACATATTTTTAAACTTATATTTTTATCGTGGAAATAAGTTGTGTTGTGTTGAGTATTTGTACACCAAAAAAAGTAGAGGAGAGCCATTTTTGCTGGGAGTGTTCCCAGAGGTGAGCTTTTGAATTTAAAGGAGTTATAAGTTAAATAAATATAATCAGCCCGGCTTCCAACCGCGGTGCAGCCTCTGAGGAGTCGCTCTCTTTGACAGTACATCCTCCGTCGGTCTCTAAGGTACGTGCGATCTTCGGGGGTCGCTCTCTACGGTGCATCTTCTGGGGAGTCGCTCTCAACGGTCCAGCCTCCCTAGAGTCGCTCTCGAAGGTACAGTCTCAGGGAGTCATTCTCGACGGTACAGCTTCCGGGGAGTCGCTCTCGACGGTGCAGCCTCCGGGAGTCGCTCTCAAAGGTACAGTCTCCGGGGAGTCGTTCTCGATGGTGCAGCGTCTGGGGAGTCGCTCTCTACGGTACAGCCTGGGGGAGTCGCTCTCTACGGTACAGCCTCCGGGGAGTCGCTCTCTACGGTACAGCCTCCGGGGAGTCGCTCTCTACGGTGCAGCCTCGGGGGAGTCGCTCTCTACGGTACAGCCTCGGGGGAGTCGCTCTCTACGGTACAGCCTCCGGGGAGTTGCTCTCTTCGGTGCAGCCTCCGGGGAGTCGCTCTCGACGGTACATCCTCCGGGGATTCGCTCTCTACGGTACAGCGTACGGGGTGTCGTTCTCGATGGTGTAGCGTCCGGGGAGTCGCTCTCTACGGTGCAGCCTCCGGGGAGTCGCTCTCTACGGTACAGCCTCGGGGGAGTCGCTCTCTACGGTACAGCCTCGGGGGAGTCACCCTCTACGGTGCAGCCTCGGGGGAGTCTCTCTACGGTACAGCCTCCGGGGAGTCGCTCTCGACGGTACAGCCTCCGGGGAGTCGCCCTCTACGGTACAGCCTCGGGGGAGTCGCTCTCGACGGTACATCCTCCGGGGAGTCGCTCTCTACGGTGCAGCCTCCGGGGAGTCGCTCTCTACGGTACAGCCTCGGCTCGGGGGAGTTGCTCTCTACGGTACAGCCTCCGGGGAGTCGCCCTCTACGGTGCAGCCTCCAGGGAGTCGCTCTCGACAGTAAATCCTCCGGGGATTCGCTCTCTATGGTACAGCGTCCGGGGAGTCGTTCTCGGTGGTGCAGCGTCCGGGGAGTCGCTCTCGACGGTATAGCTTCCGGGGAGTCGCTCTAGTCGGTGCAGCCTCCGGGGAGTCACTCTCGATGGTACAGCTCCAGGAAGACGCTATCTACGGTGCAGGGAAGTCGCTCTCTATGGTCCAGCCACCAGGGAGTCGCTCTCTACTGTACACCCTTCTGGGAGTCACTCTCGATGGTACAGCCTCCGGGGATTCGCTCTCTACGGCACAGCCTCTGAAGAGTCGCTCTCTATGGTACAGCCTCGGGGGAGTCGCTCTCGACGGTCCAACCATCGGGGAGCCCCTCTCGACGGTGCAGACTCAGAGGAGTTGCTCTCGAAGGTGCAGTCTCCGGGGAGTCGCTCTCCACGGTGCAGCCTCGGAGGAGTCAATGTCAGCGGTCCTGTCACCCAGGAGCCGCACACGGCGGTCCACCTGGCTCTCAATGGTCTCGTTCCTGAGATACTAGCACGATACGGGCAGCCACGGCTTGTTCACGGTATTGATATGTGTATGTTAGCATGTCCTGTTTGGGCTGCGAAATCGTGCGCATGTTCGTGACGGTCTCACGCGGCGTCAGCTGCTCCAATAGATTCAGCGTCGGCGGCTCCTTGTCTGACGACCGCTCTTCACGTGCTCACGTCAATACCGGTAGCTCCTAGGTTTCGCTTCGTGGAGTCTATACTACACTATATCATTGTGGACGCGTGGTCGCCCAACGTTTCGCTTAGACTGCCGTAGGTCACCATAGAACACAGCTATTTCGGCAGCCTGTCCTTGTCCATCCGTACAACTTGGCCAGTCCAATCTCTACAAGAACATGGCCTCGATGCTCGGCATGAAAGCACGCTACATATATAATTATTCTTTCTAAATCCGTTCGATGAAAGATACAGAAGAACCAACAAGCATCGTTTGATCACAGACACAGCATAGCTTGGAAGGTCTTTGACGGGGCCACTGGTCGAATGACAGCACAGACCTCTAACTAGATCGAAGGGACACCAGAAGAGAGACAGGACAAATACTTCCAACACTCCAGAAATATTATGGGGAATGCACCCTCAATAACTGACAAGACTTCCCCATAAAATATATTTATAAAGGTGTCCTACCAATCAAAACCTCGATTGCCATTTACCTTAAATTGTCAGACATCAACACAATGAACTTTGGCAACCGGATTAATTCAAAACACACCTGCTAGATTTTTGCAACATGGCATTACTCAAGAAAATAAAGCCCAGCAAGTTGGCCACAACTCGGATAATTCCTATTGTAAAATAACTTACCCATCAATTATCGAAGAATATTGCGAGCATTGCAGGAAATATCTTTAACAGACTTGCTGAGCAGAATGCGGTTCCGCGTTGATCCACTCCTTCGCTGGAATCAAAATGGTTTGAGACAAGCTAGGTCCACCGTCACACAGATTCGTGAGATGTATCACCGATGGCATGAAAGCAAAACAACTATATCTGGCAATGGTTTATATAGAGTTTGCGTGTGGCATGGGAAGTGTATTCTCTTAAAGTTAACGGCTTTACACAGCCCAGGTAGATACGTTATCAAAGTAACACATGCCTGTCCTCGGGGGGGGGGTGTTCAGGTTTGTTTGGAATTGTTCTTTAACTGTAACGTAGCGATCGGACCCCCTTTCCAAAACACTGAGGACGGGCCTGAGTTAGTTGTAGGTAAGTCGATTGAAGTAGCTTGCAATAACAAACACAGAACAAGCAGAAGGTCTATAATCCGCGGGAGGGGCACTCCATGCGTCGCCAGAGTCCTATACCATCCTTGAGACAAATTCCACATTTTATATGTAAAGTTGTATCACCAATCAAAACCTCGATTACCATTTAAGTTAAATTGTCGGACATCAACAACGCAAATTTGGAAACCGGGTGAATTCAAAACACACCTGCCAGATTATAATGCACAAAAGCACGTTGATGCCTGAAACGCGTGTTGGTAATATTGTGTCTAAATGTATTTAGAACAAGAACTATGATTTCATTTCAGGGCAACGTTTTGTAATTTCAATTACCATTAATCTATGAAGAAAATAATCTATGAATGAATAATGAATGCCAATTCGGCACATTAAGGTATATATTTCGTTGTATTCCAACTTGAAAGGGGTATTATGTTGACAGATGTCAAAAACGTGTTTTGGGGAGAGTCAGATAGATAAATTATCAAGGATGGTAGGGTAGGAAGACGCCCCCTCGTATTTGCAACATTCGCTTGTTGTCCGTCTATGTTTGATGAATGCATTGCTGCTACCTGGTACATATTCTGCCCAAAAGAACATGCAGACGAAAAAGAAAAAGACGGTTTGGAAAAAATCTGCTTTTTAAGTTTTCATGCATGGCTGATGTAAAATATTCATATTTGCAATGTTGCACAGAAACACACATATCACGCTTAACGTCGTGCAACTGTTTTTATGTTCATCATTAATGTACACCTTTCCATTTATTGTTACAAAATATAGGCGTTAATTAATAATAACGTGCGTACTAGTGGGTAAGACGCCCCTTAGAATGGAGTGCAAGATGGGGGGCGTATTGCCCCCTCACGATTTGGTCAATTTATAGTCGTGATTAGGTAGTGGAAATGTTTTTATTTTGATAAAAGCTGAGTTTTCGAATGTACGATCTATCATTTCATAATATATACATGGTACGTGACAATTTGGAGTATGCCTACACGGTATTACTTAATTCATAAGTGCATATTACTCTATACGCCTTGTCCTCGGTTATCAACGTGCCGCGCCATAGAAACTTCATCCATTTTAGTTCTTGTTGTTTCCTAATAAACTGGAATTCGCTACTCACAAGTTGAACTGGTTGATGATCAGTAAGCAAAACGGAAGAAGTTAAATGGGAAGTCGCTGGTGGCTAGAAAAGAATTGAAGTTGTTACATAATAGGCGCACGTTGTTACATCACACGGGACACGTTGTTACATCCTACGGGGCACGTTGTTACATCATACGGGGCACATTGTTACAACAAAGAACATGTGGATCGCAATGCAAGTGTCACTCGTCCGTGTTACTGTTATTGCATTAATTGGATTATACACATTTATACATCTTACACACAGTGTGCATAACAATGTAGGTGTTCACAGCTTCATATATTAAGCTTTCCATTGTTAGCTACTAAAGGGGATACTTTCCACGTATTCTTACATAACAAACAATGGTGAATGAAATGTAAATTATTGAATGTAGTATGAAATAGTGACTAACAACATATCTGTAATGAGACTTCTACTTGATTGAATGATACACATACTCACGCACATGCGCATGAACCTCCACTTTTTAAAGAAACGTGCAATATTGATCAATTGCTCAAATACGGCTGTTCCATCAAGATTTAACAAGGTTACCATCCATGGCAAAACACCCAAATAGCTAGTGGACAAGGATACCATTGGCTTATCGAAAGTCCAACAATTTGTCATATATGTGTAACCCGTCCTTCTGAGATATTTATAAATATATTTTTAAAACACATTCATGCTGCTAGCATTTACAGTACTGGTTAAAAACCAGTACGATAGGTTTCAGAGGATGCCAGATTCTTCGCTAGATGTCGCTACGATGTTTTAATAGTTGGCGTAATGTAGGCATGACGTCGCCGCTTTGCCGTCTGCCCACTACAAGGGTAAGACCACTGTTGACCTTCCTGCTTATTGTTTCACGAATGTAGGGCGTATTAAATTGCGATGTGTGAATTTATACAATTCATATGATGTGACATAAGTGCAATTGTGCAGGCATATTCATATTTTTGTTTGTAGAAGCTATTGACTGTGAAATGGTGCATTTTTTTAGAGCTTAACAGGCGGAGGGATTTATGGAAATTGTTCTGCTATGGGCCACATGGGCACATGAATACATGGCTATTTTTGTCAAAATTGATGGGCTGGAGGTATGTGATTTTTAAAACATTTGGTCAGCATGTCAATGAGATGATGGCAGTTGCTGTGAAAAATTTCTAAATTTTTGATGGTCACGTTTTCTTATACACTGTAATCAGACAAAATGTTAACATGGCCACCAATGCAATTCTTTACAGTGGTCTGACTCCTACAAGTTTCCAAGGTTGGCCCAACGTTGACATTAGGTCAACATGCAGACAGCGACCGTGGCGAGCTTATTACAATTTTGGCCCAACCAAGCTGTGCTAGCTGGGAATTTGTCCACAGAATCTTGTGAATTCACGTACGAAAACATATGAATTTAACCAGTAGAAACACGTGATTTCACGTGTTTGTCTGTACAATCAATTTGTACACAGAATCTTGTGAATTCACGAATGGCAACACGTGAATTGATCCAATTAAGACACGTGATTTCACATGTTCTGAACCAGTGTACACACGTGTCTGTACACCAAACTTTTCCACACAATCCCACGAATTCACGTACGGTAACACGTGAATTGAACCAATTGAAACACGTGATTTCACATGTTCTGAACCAGTTAATACATGTCTGTACACCCAATTTGTCCACACAATCCCGAGAATTCACGTACGGAAACACGTGATTTCAACCAGTTGAAACATTAACATTAAACATTCACCTTAATCACGTGTCATTATTACCTGGGAATATATTAATTAATGTCATGCCTGTTTTACATAAAGCATAAGAATTATATCCATATTTTTTGTCAATAGATGGTGTTTTGAATGCTAACTTTGACCGTGTTATGCTATATATATATTTTTTGTGAAATAAACACTACCGATTCTGAATCAAGCATGTCCAAAACTGGTCAGTTGTTATATCAACTGACCAGTCCACAGTCCCTCCTTGGCGCGGTTGTCCGTCGCTCCAGTGCACTTCAGTCACACCGAGCCAGCGAGGCCAATGAAGTGGAACTTGGCAGTCAGAGTCTCAAAGTCAGTGAACATCTCTGTTGTGTCCAGTTCCTTCCCATCTTCTGGCATCTGTGAGCAAACAGGGAGGAAACTGAGTCAGTCACTCATGGTTCACTAAAACCTTGCCGTTGCTATGGTAAGCAAAAATTAATGCAGTGAATTTGAAGGCATGGAGTTAACAATATCATCATTTGAATGGAAAGTACATTAAACACATTCACATTCACTTGGAACAAACAAATTAAATTTATTTTAAACATAAACCCTATTAAGTACTGCAAACTGTTCAAATATACAGGGTAATACAGAAATTTAACATTTTGTAGTTCACTGGCAACAAATACAAAGTTCACGTTATTCTTTTACATACGTATTAGAGAAATAAATTGTATACTCATATTAAAACTGTAGTAATTTTTGTAAACCAACGCAGAATATGTGTTAACATTAGTCGAGCTCTCAATTAATTTTTTAATGACGTTAAATAAGATAGAATGTTTGTACCCCATCCAGAACAACTGTCTGTTGCTTGATATGCACTTGATTGCATGTAAACGCGATGACTCTGCATTCATGTTCGTTTATGGTGTCATTCGAGAGAGAGAGAACCCCATTCTTGAGGCATTGCATAGCATACAAGCAGCGAACAGTGCAGCTGGATAGAAGTGATGCTTACATATGATAATAATAAAGTAGATATACAGGGCCCAATCAATCAAGGTGCTTTACATACATGTAGTTCATCACTGTTAAATTAATTTCATGCTATTTAGTAACTATAAAAAAGCCAGTACTAAAGTAAACATCAATGATATTGAAATGGTATATGTAAGTAAATTTCTAGGTGTTTTAATAGGATGATAACTTTGGAGTTGTCCATATTGGAATAATGCGAACTAGTGCAAAATATTTACTAGACAAAAATGCTTGCCTAAAACTACACTATGCACAGTACCTGCCTTGAGTTTCATGTTGTTGTGACATTGTTGTGTTGTGGGGAAATACCTACAACACAAATATTGACTGCATTTAATTGTTACAAAAGCAGTTAGCAAGGATTGTCAGCAATGTACACTATTGCCATCATACAAATGGATTAACTTGTGAATTGCATATATTAAAGCTATCTGATTTTGTAAAACTAAAAACTCCCATTATAATGTGTGAAGCAAAAAAAGTTATTACCAAATAATCTGCTGTTATTATTCAACAGTTTATGACACAACACGTGAAACACGACAAAGTAAAAACTTAAGTCTTAAGACAGGTATTTGTAAGAATGACTCTAAAAGCCTAATGTATATCTGTACAAGATATACAATTATAAAAGAAGCAAATTTGGACACGTGCAATTAAAAATGCGAGAACGTACTGTCCACGTGAATTCATTAATTCAGGTAGTGGTCCCACGATGGTGTGACAGCTACTATGTTATGTAATATAATATTCTACATTCTTACGGGTTTGATTCAGCATACTAACATACAAAACTACTATCCCACTGGGAAAAAAATTAGATAACAATGATAGCACATCAGGAAACATGTAACTTGTTATGTTTATTACCTTGTTGCACTAACCAACATTGTTTAAGCTGTCAAAGAGGTCTTGAAATGCCAGAGACAGCAAAGGAAGCTCAGTTGTAGACCATCCCGAAGACATGACAATGTTTCCGCTGCACATAGTCGGTCACAACAGCAAACATGGGTCGGACTGCAACTGTCAATAATGCAACCGAGCCAAATATGTGTTTCCTTCGTAACAATCAGGCTCCATATCACCATCATTTTAGACGTCAAGCTGTGTGAATAATCTGGCAGTTAAATATTTAGCTGGTATCAACCACATTTCCCTTTGGACACAAAACCATGCACCTAAGGTTTCGAGTCAGCAACCGATATCACTTCACCGAGCACCAAGCCACTAAATATAAAACAAACACAATATCTATGGTTTACCAGATAGTGTCAGTGCGCGCTGTTCTTAGTTCACACGACAGCAAAGTTTGCTGTTGTGATCCACAGTAGGAACCACGAGAAGGTGACAAGCGCTTCTCCCACCACAAGTATTGTGTGCATGCAATATAAGTGTGAAAAGTTGTGCCTGAAACTGAACCATCTCCATCATTAGCTAGGATAGCGCTACCAGTGGTCATTTGGGCCTATCTCTGTATCCTTTCAGAATATTGTTGAAGATGTTAGCAACATAACCTATGGAAAGATAAATTTAATAATATAAGCATTTTCGTGTACTTTAACATGTTCACAAGAATATTGTACTTCTAAAACAAATGGGAATTTTTTTTTGCCGAATATGAATTAATTAAATATAATTTTGGAAGATTGTAAAATGTCACCATATGTAGCTTGTAGGCTTTGTTGAAGCTGGTGTGTTTGGTCGCAAAATGATTAACAAGACTATCAAGTCTCCAGGCTGACGGTATGATGGTCTGGTGCACGGGCAACTGAATCAACTTGGGCCTTTATAACTAATATATACTTAGTATATATTAGTTATAAAGGCCCAAGTTGATTCAGTTGCCCGTGGTCTGGTGAGTCTCTTGACTTCTTACAGCACATTCTTGAGTAACAGTTCCTCCTCCAATGTTACTACACCTTAGAACCTGAAAATAAAACACTACAAATATTATATACTGCAATATTTTGAGGATTTATTGGGAGTATGGATATATGAATATTATAAGATTTGTCCAGTTAATTTTAAGAATTCTGTACATGAAAAAATTGGGTAAAGCCAAAGGTGCATTAACCTGGCCGAAATTATTAACGCTATTAAATAACATTTTTTTCCTAATTTTTTTCGATGTTAATGTGTTCTTTGCATCACTCCCCCATCGGATCAGGTACAAAACGGACATACATTTGTAAAAAATATTGTGTTTGAGCGCACTTTTAGTGCCCAAAACAACGCTATTACCGGCAATAGCCGGTCTTGTTAATATGGCGATCATCCGAAATGTGCTGTAACAATATCACGGTGGCATCAGAACCGGAAAGGCGATTTCACTGTCAAATATTTCTTACCGCAGTGTAACAAAATACAAAAAATAGAAGAAAAAGTGCAATTTAATGTTACGAAAAACTCTAAAAATCGACAGTTTAATGTTAAAAAGCCCCAAAAATCGAACCGGACAGGTGATTTCACTGACAAATATCTTGTACGCAGTCTAAGAAAAAAAATAGAGTTCAATTTAATTGTGAAAATCCAAAAAATAATCCACCGACAAATATCTTGACAAAAAATATAAGATAATGTAAAAAAAAGCAAAGACATCGCACATATATAAAAAAATAATAAAAAGTTCACATATCGTGCAACTATCTTTAAATCTTATTCATAAGTCATAAACAAGTGTCTTGCTTGCCCAAAATCACACAATTCAGTAATAAATAGAGCAAAGAGGAAACTACTGTGGATGCAGCAGCACAGGAACCGCCAACGACGTCTCTCGTCACGGCTAGCGTGTGTATTCGCGACGAATGCCCATGAACAAAATTGCTCACTAGCAGTGAACTTCGCCCAGCAGTCGCCCGAAGACACAAAACGGCTCTTTTCAGAGCCAACCATACTTTCACAAAATAGTTGCTAATTTGCGTGTGAACGATGTCTAGGTTTGAATAATTCCATTGTAGATATCAATTAATGAAAATATCTCGATAAATTTGGTCCTCGAAATTCACCATTCATTCCAAAACGACAACATCTTTTTGTAGTGAAATGTCCAATTTTCCTCATGATACTGTCCAAACATTAATAATGTCAAAAATAAACACTTCAATGTCCCCTGAAGAATTATTTATTACTGAATTGTGTGATTTGGGCAAGCAAGACACTTGTTTATGAGTAAGATTTAAAGATATTTGCACCATCTGTTAACTTTTAATAATTTTTTCATATATGTGCGATGTCTTTGCTTTTTTTTACATTATCTTATATTTTTTGTCGAGATATTTGTCGGAAGATTTTTATTGTTACTATTTAAGGTATATAATTATGCTGTCATACGATTGTTGTGTGGCTATAATATATATATAATACCAATAAAATATCAGCGACAACACTAACAGAGCCGGGGACTTCTTGCCTGTAATATATATATATATATATATACAGTGTGTGTGTGCGTGTGTGTATATATGTGTATATATGATATGTACTATATATATATATATATATATATATATATATATAGATACAGTGTGTGTGTGCGTGTGTGTATATATATGTATATATTATATATACTATATATATATACATATACTATATATATATATTATATAATATTTTATGATATATGTATAGACACTGCATATATATGATATATGTATGTATATATATATTATATGTATGGGTTGATTAGGAGAAATATAACATACTAGGAAGAAAGCTAATTATACCTCTGTATAAAGCAACAGTTAGACCTCATATGCATAATATATATATATTATATGTATATATATATATATATATAGTATGTATATGAGGTCTAATTGTTGCTTTATACAGAGGTATAATTAGCTTTCTTCCTAGTATGTTATATTTCTCCTAATCAACCCACGAATTTGATTACCCTTTGAAGCGCAATATCACACTGCTCTGAAACTATCAGTAACAGTAGTACCCAGAACAGTATCTCCCATTTTATTGTTTACATACAAGTTCCCATGTCCTGTATGTAGGCATTTGCATTTCCCAAAATTGAGTGTAGATCGTTTTGTAAATGTTGTTTATCACCACCAGTATTAACCTTTCTAATCTGGGATGTAAAATGGGAGGAAAATAATAAATCAAATAAATTAAATAAGACAAAATAATAATAATAAATATCGAATAAGATTAAAGCCGGTAAGTCTATTCTATCTTGTATATTCCTTTCGGAAAAGGGAAGTATTTAACTGCCATTGAAAACTATCACAACTGTTAGAGTTTCTAAAATACATACGATAACGATAAAACATGTCCGATTGACCAACTGATGCGAATTGGGAATAATGACCTGAATCTGAGCATGGAATAATCGATGGTCTTTTAATAAAAATAAGAGACCAATGACGTGAGTGACGCTTAGCCATTATCTGCCAATGTGACTATATTTCAAGTCGCCGGCTCGGGCTATTTGGTTGCACCTCCTATCGGTCGGTGGAGAGACCAATCCACAGTCACCGAGTCTCTTATGATTGCTTATCGAGCAGCTCTCAGGGGAGAGATTTGTCGGCCCCCAGACCATTGTGTAGTCCTCCACCCAAACTACTGACAATCCCTATGTGTTGAGCTAGCAACCTCTTATGACAACACGGCTACCCGTTTATATAGTAGGTACACCCTTTTTAGATGAATTTGTGGTGTGAACTCTTGAAACATGTTAATTTTACATGTATCGGACGTAACAACATCTAATTAAACAATTTATTAATTAGAATGTTTCTTATATGGCATAGTTCAAGTTGTAATGCAACAAAATGTATAACATGCATTAATAATATTACTAGTCTATGTTATTGATATTGAATTATGCAGATTCAGTGGTGGTAATTTTGCGCATGCGCCGGAAGTGCTCAATCTAAGATGGCGCCTACAACAACGTCGGCCCGTTAACTGTCATCAATAACACTACCTTGGGAATGCAACACACTACAAGTAAAAAAAGGTTATTATTTTGCCAACAGTATCATCGAAGAGTTGTATTCACTGGTATTATCTTTTTATTATCTATGAATTTAGTCAATCACATCGCCCTTACTTTGTGGAACAAATGCGCACAACAGACACGTTAACCAACAGTCAGTCAAAATGCTTAGAAAGTGTATCGTCTCCATCCCATTGAAGAACAACTAATATATCCATTAAACACAGGGCCTACATTAACCTGCTAAACTACGCAAATCCGACATTCTACCTAATATAGATTCGAACTAGGGCTACGTCATTAGAACTCTCCAGTGCGGCAACAGTCTATCCACATTTTGCAAGCGGCTAATACAGAATCATGAGTTGTATCAGAAGAAGAAAAATATAGTTGTCACTAGTAATTAACCTGTCCAATACATTAATCACAACTCCATATGAAATGTCCAATCGTCTGTAGAATTCGAGCAGAAAGGGCATATGTATCAAAATTAATACTATATGAAATATGTGTGTTCCATTGAATATATATTATTTATTTACAAAGCCAAATAAAGTTTATACACAAACCTAACTTTTCATCGCAATGAGAATCGAGGCCGTAATTGTGTTCAAACCAGTGGCACTTCTTCGGTGGTATTGCGCATCCTGTTAAGTCACGAAGTCCCTGTTTATGATCCGCCGTTTGTTTTCATAGTAGCTGTTTCGTATCATCTCTTTCTT